>JAODJW010000007.1:11690168-11708161 GCA_026777045.1 Hyperopisus bebe
GTGCTCTTTATTTTGCCCCCCCCCACCCCCCCTAACAAAGCCTCTGGGTTATTTTCTCTTTCTCCTCCTTTTCATGCTCTTTCTTCCTGGCGCCTAGCGGTTGTCTCCGAAGCTGCTTTGGCGACGTGGCCAGTCTGTCAGGTGTCGGAAGGAGCTCAAGTTCTGGTGTGAGATAGATCCACATTCCTGGGAATCGGTGGCAGGTACTTTCCCCTTCTGCGGATCCGGCACGGCGCAGCCAAAACGGAACTTGCGTTCAGCGGGACGCCAACAGAATGTTTGGTGGTTCAGCTGTATCTCCAGGCTAGTTGCGACATTTAGGATAAGACAAGAAACTCAACCCCGAGTTCAACTCTTTCGCCCCCAACAGGACGCTGGGAAGAAAAAAAAAACATCACTGTTCACTGCGACTTACACTGCCTGTCACTGTAGCGCAGAATGTAGACCTGGCGTGTGAACCGATAAGCCATATTTTTCTCCCACACTTGAGGAGGGACAGCAAAACCGAAGGATACAGCTGTGAGGTCTCTGCGGTGGCCGTGGGCTGATAAACAAATGCTGGGCAGAGTTTGTCCCTCCCTACCAGGAGCGATCTCCGATTTATGCCTCTCAGAGAAGAAGTCATAAGCCTGGCAAGAGGGCACCACATGGTCCCTGTGCCATCCTGTGCCGGTGTCCCACGGTCAGCGGTAAATGGCCTTGCAGGACAGCTCCGGAACAGAACTGTTTGCAAGCCGAGCTCTTTAGCAAAGCGTCTGTCGGTAACGAGCCATTCTGGTATAGCTTACGGTCTCCTGCTGACAGGTACTGTGCCATTACCAGTGTTTGCTCTGCGGAGGCGAGTTTGCTGTGAACTAACTGCCGGGACAGCAGATTGGCTGGCAGAAGGAACTTGGTCTGTTCCTTCCAGAACAACAGCCCTGTGCCTCTCATGAATTAATCAGGGCTTCCGCTGGGTGACTAGAGACCATAACAGAAGAGGAAGTGATGAACGAACTTGACATGATTAATTGTGTTTATTATGAAAGCCTTTTTTTATTTTAAATTCAAATCACTTTTATGGGGAAAAACACTTATTGACTGCCGCTGACTGGTGATTACGTTTGTCTGCATGACTTCCTGTATCCCTTTCTCTCAGTTATTCCAGAAAGTATGAATGCCGCGGTCTACTGTCCGGACCCCCTGCCAGCATACAATTTCAGAGCTTTAAAAAGCCGTTTTATCCAGCGACGTCTGCTGCCCCGGATCAACAGGAGCAAACTTTCCCCTTTTGCCAAGTTCGTGGCTTAAAATAACTGCATATACAAGAGGCGTTCATTAATAATTTGTTTAAAATGCATGTGAATTTCTGTTCCTTTACAAAACATGTTTTATTGCCCAGCAGTTCGTCTGAAGTTCAGCATGCCGGATGCGGGGGGATGTGCGTTTGCGTGGGGTGTCAGCCATCGCGTGATGCGTGAGAGAATCCAAGTAAATCAGCCTATGCTAATTAGCATGGGGGCTACAATTAGCCACCTGCATTTCAGGTTTCTCTTGAGCACACAGCTACGGTTTAAATCACAGTTGAGTGTCTCAGGTTAAGATCTCTGCTTATGGCTTTTATGACAGAATTTGCAAAGAGACCTTCAGGGTGTATTTATGTCTCCTTAACTTAAGCACCATACGGCCTGCGTGTCTTGCGCGGAGATGTGTCCGTCTGTCTGCGGCGGCGCGTGTCTGTCTGCGTCTCTGTACGCGCATGCCCGCCTGCATGTACGTAGTTCACCCTCTGTTGCCAAGCCCACCACAGCCAGTGACATCTGCCATATATTTAAATGGCATGCTCCGCAGTGAGCGGCTGGCACTGTTTAGCATAAATGCTAATGCCCCGAGTTATACACACTGCACTTCTGACCCAGAACAAATATACTTGTACTGGATAAATGTGTGCAATTTACATACAAACATCCTAAAAGCACATCGGAGGCCCCAAGACAGTTGTTGCATTTAATGCAGCCTGGAGATTGGCATGTATGCATGTCTCCCTATTGATTAATGGCACCTCTTGCACGGACAACAAATATAAATTTGCAAATAAGACTCGTGTCTTTGTCTTTGATCACAGCTGCGTACATGAAGCCTACAAGGAAACTTTGTATCCTGTCTGTGTCAGAGCTGGCAGGAGCTTTGGGGGGGGGGGGGGGGGGGACTTCTTCCTGATTTCTTTTGGCTTGAGGCTGAGATTGGCCTGCCCAACTCGTGGCTGAAGGATGATGGCACAAATTTATCCTGCGCTCCGCCCGTTTGCCCCAAAGGAATGCCGCATGGTTCACATGGATTCAAGCACCGGCGTATTCATGAGGGATTAGCCACGCCCGTGACCGGCGGACACGCCCACAGCCGTTCTCGTGAGAAAGAGTGCACAGGTGCCCTGTCCCCACTAACCTCTAGGCTACAGGCCCACGGATTCCTCAAGCACAGCCCACTGGTGTGTTTGTAAAGGAGCAGCTGGGAGGGAAGGAGTTGGGGGGGGGGGGGGGGCAGTCTCCAGTCCTGTGTAGACATTTGATCAGGGCCCAAACCCTGAAAAGCACCCCCTCCCCTTCCTAAATGTGTGATCATGGGAAATAAGAAAGTAACAGGTACATTAAACAGGAGATGGAGCACGGTTACTATTATTAGGTTCTGCTTAACCATAATCCCAAGGGAACCTCTTTCCATCCTCTTGAAGTCTCTGCATATTTGTTGTGAGTTGATCAAATATACAACGGCTGACCTTGTGACCCCTCCCCCCAACCCCCCACCCAGCGAAGGTCATGGTTCTCCTTTACATACACAGTTGAGGACCTCGGAAATTATAATACAAACAGTAGATAAGATGTGAGGTCGGGAGTTAAATCAGCGGCTAAAAACGGCTATCCGGCAGTGTGGAAATAGAGCTGCAATGTCCCAAGTACCTCCAGAAAGTTCAAGCACTCACCAAGAGTCAAGAATGAACTGAGCCGGAGAAGTTAATGAACGAAGTGATTCGTTTTGCCAGAAGAGGATACTGCATATTCACGGTAAGCTTCAGTACAAACGTATTCGAAATGTCAGCAAATTAAATAAATGAGTTGGCATCGTGTTTTATCTTCTCTTAAAGTATTTGTGGATAATTATTTATTATTGGCACTGAGACGCTTACAAGGTGCCTACAAAGACCATCTCTAGGCCATCGGAGGCCACGTTACGAAGTTACGAGTTCGTTACGAGTTACAAAGTGGCCCCCAGGAGCCACAGCTGAGGAAACCAAGCTCTGACAATCTGACCCCTATCTCGGAAACTGGGAAGAGAGGCCATTTCTCCAGAAGGTACCGGAACATTCCGGCCCTAACTGAACAGGGTAGAACAACGGAGGGGGGTAACCCAGTGACTCTGCTGGAGCACGTCGGCGTATGGCTGGTGTCGTATTCCCCCCCCTCAACCGGCCATCATTGTTGGAAAAGTCCAGTGGGACAAAATATGGTGAGTCATGTTCAGATTATTAACACGCTGTGAAGAGAAGAAGAACTGGCAGACTGGAGCCACACACTGGCCATCAGGAGGCGATCTGTCAGTGATGGACAGGTGCTCCCCCAAAGCCTGCTAATCCCTCTGCCACCCCCCCCGCCCAGCCCCCCCCAGACATACATACTCACACACATACTCTGCAGTTAGTGGCAGATGTAAAACAGATTACAAGATTATACCGTATCACATTAACCCCGTCCCGACATATACAGCGACATATAAACACAGACAGATGCCATACTTGCACAGAGACCCACACTCACACGCATGCCCGAACGGGAGCCTTGTCAGCTGACCCGTGATGTCTGACTGGAGCAGCTGGCACCGTCCTCGTCTCTGTGACGGAAGCAATCGTGTACATCCATGCTCGTTCATAGGAAATGACACATAGGCTGCTTGTTGTCTGTAAATTGCCCATAGTGTGTGCAATGAGACTCATACAGAGCATATAGCCCTTTCTTGTGCTGCCTTGGATAGATGGCAGGCACCCCCTTTGCTCCTAACCAGGATAAAGGGTTAGGAGATGGATGGATCACTCACTGTAGAAATTGCAAGAAAGCTAAAATTGTTATTTTTCAGGATACACGGAAGGACAATAATAAAAAAAAAACAAAATCTGTACCTTCAAGCAAGATAGTTGACCGGCCTCTCAGGCTCTTAAGAAACAGAATCAGGCCTTCAAACCCATGCTGTTCTGCCAGTGTTCTGCGTTGACAGCAGTGGCTCGCCAGTGACATGGTCAGTGGTGGCCCTTAATGTGGCAGTGAGAAAAGCTTACAGACGTCTGCTCTTGATCTGCGTCTCCGGTGTGGTTTTGCTGCTCAGAAAAATGCTGGAGGAACCGTGTTGTCCATGTGCCGGTGGGCTCAGGATGGGGTCAGTAAGGACCCCGTGCCCTTCACAGCACCAAAGCACAAATGCAGGGGTTCTCCACCACAGCACCGATGTTTATGGCCCGAACATAAGAGAAGCTGAAAATGTGGTCCTTGGGAGGGAGCTGGATATAGTCATCATTACCTTAATGGATGACACCTTGGTAACAGTTGGACAAAGGAGTAAATGAGATCACAATGTTTTTCAGCCCTGCCCTCTGCAGGGTTTTATTTAGAGGCAGCCCTGCCCTATGCAGTGCTTTATTTAGAGGCAGCCCTGCCCTCAGCAGTGTTTTATTTAGAAGTAGCCTTGCCCTCTGCAGTGTTTTATTTAGAGGCAGCCCTGCCCTCTGCAGTGTTTTATTTAGAAGTAGCCCTGCCCTCTGCAGTGTTTTATTTAGAGGCAGCCCTGCCCTCTGCAGTGTTTTATTTAGAGGCAGCCCTGCCCTCTGCAGTGTTTTATTTAGAGGCAGCCCTTGAAAGAAATTAAAAGCTGGTCATATAACCCGGCTTCACCCCCACGCTTTGGGGACATTGGGCATCTGTCTCTGAATCACTAACGAGTGACCGGCTCATCTGGGGTGGGTTGCTGGTATCTTTACAGTTTTCCCCTTTTATGATGCAGTATTTTATATCGTGTTTATTCGGTCGCCCAAAACTGGGGTAGCAAAACTTTCCTGGGACTTAAACCAACAACCATTCGGCTTTATGCTGTACCTACTGCCCCATGGTAGTTGACCTGCCTGATTGCTAACAAGCCCTGTGCTGGTCAGTGCCATGAAACCAGAGAAAATACCAACAGTATAGCTCATTATTTAAAACAAGACCTGAATCAAAGTATGGCTAAATTTAATAAAACCCTAAACATATGATATATACTAAAAATAATATGTTAGTCATCAAAGCCGTTAAAATAAATAAAAACAAATATATAAACTTTAAAGGTTCCAGCACAGTGAGGCTGACCTGCCTCTTATCAGAACAACATGGCAAAATCCACATCTTTCCATCGCCGTTTGAAGCGCATATAGAAAGTATAACTCATAAAAAAGTCTCATAAAAATTAAGGACTGGGGCTGATACCAAAGCCTGCCTAAATACACAGACAACCTGGGTAATATATATTACATATTTATGACTGAAGCTTGGTTTGTGGCTCAGCATGTAGGCAGTGCAGCTACAGTTCCTCAGACCAAGGCGAGCGTGGCTGTCTGTTGTGGCGTTCCCAAGCCCCCCCCCCCCCCCTCCCCATTTTGAAGTCGTTAGGGACGGGAGACTTTCCACCTCCCCGCTCCAACTTCGGGCCAGATTTATTAGCCCCCTTAACCGAGATGGCAGTCACGTCGTGTTGGTTTTGTAGAAGATGAAGCTTTATGCTGAAGGCTAAAGGCCTCCACTAGTCTTGAGTTACATCCCCAGCTGTCCCACGGTGGGTAAACCTGACGGTCCAATACTAATACCTCCACAAAACCTTAAACAAGCTGGCAATGTTACGCCGTGTTTAAGTGCACCTTGAAGACCAGGGCTGGGAGGGAAAAAGGAAAGCGACGTTCCACAGGCACGAGTTGTGCTTTTTGACACCATGACAAATATTATGGGCAAAGCATTCTGGGAAATGGCTGGCATATGTAAGAACATGAAGCCTGTGGTTAGTTACTAAGAGCAGTGTCAGATTAGAGCTTAAACACCTATTAGCTTGATTATTATTTTACTTAAACCTACCCTACAAAATCACTTCAAATTGTACAAGACATTTACATACATAAACAGATACTAGGCAAACATATGTGTCCAGTATACACAGTTATTTATCAATTATGTATATGTCCTTATAGTGCATGTTAATTAACAGCGTGTTGGGAACCAATACTAATGGAATAATTTCGCCTGTGAAATGGATTCCATTCACTAATTGTTGTCCCAGGCAATGGCATCGTTGGGACATTGTCTTCTCAGATAATTGGTTCAGCTGATCTGAGAAGCTGTCAGCTGGTAAAATGATTGGCTTCCTATTCATGATAAGAGATGCAGCAGAATCATGTCAGTCAGAAAGAAGGAGAAATGAAGGTGCAGCAGGTGGCACACGAGTGACAGATACATGCTCCAATGGTATGCCTGCTGACTCATCAGATGGGGCGGGGCTAGTGACCGGCATAACCCAATAGAAGTGAAGCTACAGGTGGGCCTGATATGACTCGTCCTCTCCCTCAGGCCCATACTGCTGCTTTACATCATCGCTTTTCTCAAGCGTCCTCAATGTCCCACCCACACCTGCCAGTCAAATTGGATCAGGCTCCTCCCATCACCCTTGACCTTTCTGGCCCCTTCTCACCACTCCCCAACAGATACAGAGGTGTTTGACAGCCAATCCGCTTTGCTGAGCCCGTGGCAGTTGGTCTGGCCCATCGATGCAGCAGCTGAGTTAAATATACACACAGGCCATTTGTGGGGGCTTCTCTGTGGACGCATATCTCCAGTGGTCTGGAGTGGAAACGCTGTGCTGTTTAATCCCAGTGTAGTCGGACTGCTGTAAATCTCCAGTCAACTACATGAACACCCGCCTCCCCCCCAAACACACAGACACGCACAGACTGCCCCCCAGCTCCCCCATCCCTCTCCAAGCCCCCGGAGACGCAGGGAAGCCACAGGAAGTGTGGTTGAGTTCCAGCAGCCCATCTTGAGGTAGCCATCTTTTTTTTGCCTTTCTCTCTCTCTTGCTCTCTCCTCGCGGTTTGAATGAAGCGCCATGCCAGTCGTATGATTCTGCCCCTGACTTGTGGCATTTCCCCAAAGAAGGGGTGAAGGCACCTCAGCAACGTTCCCGCAACGCTCTGCCGCTCACTGTCTCTCACTGACCACTACGGGCAAACTCCGGGAAACCCTGGAGAGGGTCCCTGGAGAGGTCTGTGAGAGGTCTGTGAGAGGTCTGTGAATCTGAACATGGGCCTTTGCACACACATGGACACACACTGTTGCGTACAAACACGCACACACACACACACACACACACACACACACACACACACATACGTTTGCATTTGTTGTCACACTGATTCACTTCCAATGCCACTAATTATTTCTAACACATCAAAATTCAAAAACAGACAATCATGCATAATGACAAAAATGTCTTGCAGTTTGAGTCACTTGAAAAAAAGCAGATGAGAGTCTAAATAAAATAGGTTTGGGGAGCGGCAACACGATCTGCTTTTCTTCATCCGTTGCTTTTCCTGGTCAGGGAGTCCCAGACAGCAAAGGGCACACTCTGGACAGGATGCCACTCTCAGGGCAATTTAGAGACACCAGTTAGCATAGCCTGCATGTCTTTGGACAGCGAGAGGATGGCAGAACATCCAGAGTAAACCCGCGTGACACGGGGAGAACATGCAAACTGCACACGCACACAGAACGGAGGCAGGATTCAAACCCCCAATGCTGGAAGCGTGAGGCAGGAACACCTTCCTGCAGAGGCACCATGCCGTCCGCGGTCTTTCCACAGTTACTATATTTGTTCCGAGCTTTTTCTGTTCAAAATTTGGCTCCGCGCGGACGGTAAAACCTATAAGCAGATGTATGTCCTGTACACACACAAACACACACACTCACACAGACCTACTCCAGCACTTGCGCCCATAGTTACAGATCACACACCATGTCATTCCATTGGAGCAAATTCGCCCAAATGCAATTTGAATAGCAATAAAGACTTTATTTTACTTGGCTGGGAGGCGTCTGCTCGGGCCCTGGCTGGCCGCAGCGAGATCGGCTTTCCCCGGGACCCACCGAAGGCCCCGCCGCACAGGCTGGGGATAATTTGCCGAAATGCTTCTTAGATATTCCCTCTCCTCTTAAGGCAGAAATTCAATTTCTGGACACTTTTATTACGACGTCAGTCAGAGAGAGAAGGAGGCTTGATAATCAGGGCCGCGCATCTGATCTGATTACAGCAGCTGGTTAGTTCAGCCAATATGTTGTCCATTATATGGTCTGAGCGGGGATATGCAGAACGAAAATAGTGGAAACAGGAGACAATAAAGCCAAAGGTGGTTAGACATGGGCTGGGGCTGTTTGGGGCAGATCTTAAAAGTGATCTGCCTTAGCAGGGGGGCTGTGGGGACATACTCCAGAAACGGGGGGCACTTTGGGGGCTTTGAAGTGACCGCTTGCACGTTTTCTGACTCCACTCACACACCGCGACTGTCTCCTGACAGCATGGAGGAACAGGAGGCCTGTTGTGTTGGTCGGTTCCCTGCCTTCTGGGGGGTACATTGTGCATATGAGGGTGTGTGTGTGGCATTGTTCCCTCTCGGTGTTGGGGGAGAGTTACATTACACACATGCAACCGGGGGGGGGGGGAGATGAAATAGTGATTGCATGTCCCCGAAACATGGCCGATGTTACAGTGGAGAGGGAATGCCAAGTGGAAGCCATCTCAAGACCTTACGTTACGAAAACAAAGCTATTTCGGGGGATTTAACAAAAAAAAATTTCTGGTGTTCAATGACTTACAGCAGTATAAGTTTACTGCTGGTTCTGACGGCTTCCTAAACTGATTCTGATTCTGTCCTTTTCACTATAAAAATGGCATGAGCCACAACCCACAAATATCCTGCTAAGGTGAGTGCCTGTACTCTGAAGCAGCACAGCCATAGCGAATAAATAAGTTAAGGCCCGTTGAGGCTGTTTTGTTTCGGGTCCAGTGTTACGTGCCGTGGACACAGTAACAGGAAAAGGAGCAGAAAGATCTGGAGCCGCCGGGTTTCAGCAAAGGATGAACACAGAAAATCACCTGCAGTAAAGGGAGACTGACAGCTATTCAAAAACGCAGTACCACGAGAGGCCTATGGAGGGAGCCACGGCGCCTGCGGCGCCAGTCAACAAAAAAAAAAATGTCACTTTTCCCCTGGAGTTCAAACTGGGGGGGGGGCTTGGATAAAAACCATCTGCTGACCTTCAGCACTAGAAGCTCAGTCGCCCTTAACTTCCCAAAGAGAGTTTAAGGAAGCCGTCGCATGCTGCCAGCGCAGGTAATGCGCCGGGCCACGGCCAGGCGCAGACTTCATCCTCGCCGCGGCTGCGTTACTGGAAAATGTCTGCAGAAACTAAAAACTGCCATTTCAAAATTGCCCGCTTGTTCCTGATGTTGTTTCTGGAAGGTGCCCAGGACTGGAGCTCCGAGACCCAGAGCTTAGGCCAGTATACTCAACGCTGGTAACTGGTATCACCTTTTCACCACAGTTCTTATAATGCTCTGTTGCTGGAATTAAGCAAATCCTAAAGGAATGCTTAACATGCTTATTAAATATAACTCAAGGTTAGAGATGACAGTGTTGAATTATAGCAGAGATTAGGTTCAGGGGTATTTTTCTTTGAGGGCAGTGTGGTTAGGGAGAGAGGGGAGAGATCACCAGCAGAAATATTTCATAATTTTATTTATTTTGTAAGCCTATACAATCCATACATGCACTCGTTTACTGTGGGTATTCCATCGCTGACAGCGCCCCCTACAGATTTTGAACTGCCTCCGGAGGGTCCGCTTGTGTTACTAGACCTCATGAAAAGTGGATCAAGACTTTTAGTTGCGTAGGACTTACATTCCAGAAGTGAGGCCTGTTCGCTTGTGAGTCCAAGGTGATCACAAGGCTATCATGAATGGTGGGATTAGTTAATGGGAAAAACAATCCGCAAACCACAGGACCCACGGCAGATTCCGGGGAATGGATCGGAACTCATCTGATCTGAGGATAGCCCAGCTTGTGACAAGGGATTTGTTAGGAATGTTTGTTCCCTTCTGAGTGCGGGACAAGTTTAAAAGTACAAGTGAGGGGGGAATGAAAACTTGGGCTCACATTCTGACCAAGCTATCCTCAGTCATTACAAAACCACTCTCAATGTGTAATAAGTGATCAAATGAGACAACTCCCTTTCGAGCTCACAGCAGGATTTCTCTTCCTCAAGACCAGATTTCCTGTAATAACAAAACAGGGCTTTGATTCGACTCTCAGCAGTGCTGCACTGGAGGAAGAGGACATCCTTTAATCAGCTGTGATTGACAGGGGGATGAAATCTCCCTCACAGCTGTATTTGTTTTGGAGGCAAGCTTCGGAGGCAGAAAGAGAGCCTTGTTACCTGCAACTCAAGCGGCGTTGCCTAATGAATCCAGTGAGTAACCTTTGTTTTGAGTGGCACACCTTCCAGCCAATAGCGGGAAATGATTCGTTGGAAATGATTATCGGTGGTGGTTTCGGGGACGGGGTGGTAATTTGTTCTGTTAGCCTGTTAGGTTAGCGCAGGAGCACCCAACTGAGACACCCACACTACCCACTCCATCGAGCATGAAGGAAGTGATGAAAGCGGGACTGGTCACTATGGAGATGATGCCCGTAAACACATCAGCGAGGGGGTGTGACATTTCAGGATTGGTGTGTGCAGGGGTCTCCCAGTCTACACAGGGGAATCCGTCACTTCAGCTCATCCCAGCAAATAAAGCACAATCGATCATCTTGGCACGCTAAGTTCTCCAGCTGCCCTTACATCACTTTTTGGAGCCATTATCTCCTGAATTTGACCTCTGGCACTTCATCAGCCACCCAGGACACTCATGAGAGTATTTAACTGCTCAAAACAAGATTGTTAAACACTCTATATCTTATTTAGAAGTTTTCAGAAGTGATCTATTGGTGAGGCATGACAAAAATAATTGACATCGTCAATATGCGGTCCTGGTGATAATCTGACGGCCCAGTGGGGGTCTATGCTTCAGATCCAATCCAGCATTTTCTGAGATTTCCAAGTGTAAATCTTTGCAAGACAAATCTGGCAAATGAGAACAAGAGCTGTAGGTTTAATCCTGATGTTTTGATTTATTTTATTTGAGAAACAGAACAGGAAAAAAGTTAATCTGTCTACAGTTTTCCCCAGGGCTGGCAGTGTCTGCCAGGGTGCATTTTGGTGGTTGTAAACATGGAAAAGTGCAGCGTATCATGTGGATGCTTTCACATGGACCAACACACATGTTTTTACTGAGTTTTAACGCAGTATGTGATTCCCAGCTCACTTTTCTACAACACTTGAAAAGTGTTTGTGTTGTAGGGACGTGTCCTCAAATACCATGGTTTGTGTTTTTTTTTTTTTTGCTAAAGGTAACCACTAAAGGATAGGGAAGCCAATAGGCAGAGATACGATGAGGATTTATACATGAAATATCTCGGGGGAAACGCTTACAGTTCATCATCATGCACCTTGGAGGACATAAGTATACTGTCTTTATCCTGAGGGTACAGTGAGTCAAAGGAAAACCACAGCAAGGAAAGTTAAATGCAAAGTAGAAGGAAGAGGGCCCAGTTCTCCAGCCCAGGCATGCAGGCGCTCTGCTCTCATGTGAGAACGCTCCTTCCGCCACCAAGGTGCTGTCCTGTTTTATTCATTACCCCACAGCCGGGTGGGGGGGCCGTGACCCCACTCCAGCCGGACTCACAGAACACCATCACGCTGCGCACGTCGCAGAATTCCTGCTTTCAGATGTTTTCTAGAAGTTGACTGATGCAATGCCATGGAAGAGGAAAACCGAGAGGCCAAAATGTTATCGTAAGAAACCTTACAAGCAGTCTGACGATTTCAGGCTACTCTACTCAACCTCGTGTAATCCTGTGTATCTCTGTGATTTAATGCTGCTGTCGACACGTGTCACATCTTTTGTCCACTTGAATCACTCCTATTGTCCTTTTGAATCACATCTCTTGGCTACGCAGCCAGTTGAGGTGAAGCACTTGTGATCTCTAGTGTATAGAAACGCTTAGGCCGACCTGGCAGGTCATGGCATCGCTCAGCTCTGGTTTCACAATGTGGTTCATAGCCATGAGTATAAATCCAGCCCCAGCTGGGAATGTCAATAGTTTTAGAAGACCTACTATATGAGCTGACACAGACCTTACATGCACAGACGT
Source organism: Hyperopisus bebe (assembly GCA_026777045.1). NCBI lineage: Eukaryota > Metazoa > Chordata > Actinopteri > Osteoglossiformes > Mormyridae > Hyperopisus > Hyperopisus bebe. The sequence continues at coordinate 11,702,515 of JAODJW010000007.1, forward strand.
CACCTTACAAAGCAGATTTGGCATGTGGTTTAGCATGTGCTTGTGAGTAGAAGGTTGCCGGTTCAGATCCTAGGGTTGGTAGATTGATGTCAACATTGGGTCCTTGACCAAGACCTTTGACCTCCAACTGCTCCAGGGGTATACCCCCAATTCCTGCCGCTTCCTCAAAAAAGAAATTATGTAAATGTGTAATATAACGAGTGTAACTGCACAAATCAAGTCAATGATGTCTGAATGGCAAACAAGAGGCGATATGAAGTAGAGTACCTCTCACAAAAGGTATAATCATAACCACCGAAGCTGATTAATTCAAGTTCACCACACTTGAAACATTACTGGGTGTGAAACAAACACATTCCTCATTGAAACTGACTGACAAGAACATTCCACCGTCAGTTATCATTGTACTCGACAAATGAAGGTGTGAGAGGTAATAGCAGTGATGGAGTACAAGTTGCTTAATGGTGGTGAACATATTATACATGTAAGCATGACATAAATCACCCAGGGAATACACAAAGAGCTCGCAGCCCTGGGCACTCTGGCCAGAGTGGGACTTCACAGAGCATCACGACATCACTTCCTGCTCCCTCAGGATACGTCGATTTTGATAGTCTGTGCCAGGTGTGTGCATGCAACACACAGGTTGCCGGGAGACAGTAGAAATGCCTTACGGCAAAGTACACCGGACCCAAAGACACCTGGCAGAAAAAATACTATTTTAAGGGCAAAAGCAAAAGGAAGGAAATTATCAGAAAATTCTTCAGTGGGAGTTTACAGCCCGAGTCCATCGATTCACATTATCTCATAGAAAGAAGCCGCTGTCGGTTAAAAGCAAAGAATTGATAAGAGTGTTTGGGATTCTCACATATCAGATAAAATAACAATCCCTGAAATATCAGACTTACCCCTTTATTAAACCACAGCCAGATTACAGCTGCCTCTTAAGGTGAAAATGCCACACTGTTTCGATTGCTTCTACACTTCCGTGGTGCAAATTCATTACGTACCAAGTCAGTGAGGTTCAGGGGGGACTGCTAAAGTTCGCTATTAATGTCAAACATGTCTAATCCTTTTCAGAGGGCACTCCCGGTGCAGCCAAATATCACCTAGCTGCTTGAAATGTTGACCTGACTATGGAAATTGAGGTGTAGGGCATGCAGAATTTCAGATCATTCTTCATGACACATAATTGCCCAACATTACTCAGGCATGCAGAAAAAGAGGTGTATACACACACACACACACACATTTTATAATATTTTAATGTACAACCAGGACAATAGAACATAACAACAGGGTTGCCAAATCTGATCAGCTGTCTGGAGTGAGATTTTCAATTCCAGACAAGTCTGCATACACATTTACGTGTATGTAACAATTTTATTACCTTTTGAATAGTCTGGAAGGTTTGCAAACTACCCCGAACCCTTTTAATGTAGCTAATTTTAGGTTTATATTGAAATAATATAGATGTGCTGTAAGATTTCTTGCGTGACCATGGGAGTCTGTAAGTGTGAGTGTCACACCAGTCTTGTGAGCGTTAGCAACACTGTAACATATTCTTGGCCTTCGAAAAACAAACTGCAATTTGCTGTGTGTTTTCACCAAGGAAGAAATGGGGGTGCCTGGTATTCCTTAATGTCTGACAAATATATAACAATGTTTTTTCTTCTTTCTTACCCCCAATCAACTGCACCTTGCCCCGATAACTGCGGCCAAATTTTCTTGTGTGTAATTTGGGTTTTTGCATTTCCCTGCTTTGTCGTCCCATTCCAACCCAGCCCCAGTAAACTTTTAAGCGGAAACCCAGTCCGTGACAGATGTATTTCATAGCCTATCCCTGGGTCACGTGCTTCCTTTCGATGCTCAGATGGGAACAGTTGCATGTACAATAGCCGAACTATAAAAAGTAACATTAAAGTAGTACCGCCCATTTCACCTGGACTCAGATGCACACACACCCACACACATACCCACCCACAAAGACACGGGTTCTTTGAAATGAATTCATTACATGTGTCGCCCAGATACCCTCACTCAAAGCACAATAAGCCATAAAGTTAACCTCAGAAACATTAGTCAGCGGCAGCGAAGATGGAGACCTGCCTTTAGTGGGACTGGGGGCAATTAATCTGGATCTCATGCTGCACTGCTGAAGTTCAGCAGATGGGGGGGGGGGGGGGGGGGGGGTCTGTGTTTGACGTACGGCCCATGTTTGCAAATTAATTCTGCCTCTGTAGCCGTTTTGTCCTGGATGCAACGCATGGCATCTGCTAGCATGTTTCTCACTGACGTCAGCTTTGAAGCGTGTTGATTAGCCGCTGCGCGTCTGCGATCATGGGTGAGGAGGCATGCGCGGGAAGGGCCGGAGCGGGCTCTGGGACACGGCCTCGGCACATGCCAACATCTGTCTGCCTGGCTTCGTTTTTCCACGCACGCACGTGGGCCCCGCTCCCCCTTTCATCCCTTTGTTGCACGGCTCGCCCCACCTTCCCCAGGCTCGCACGGCATCAGGCAGGGGTTGCTGGGTAATGAGCAGGATGGGCAAACACTTCTTGTGACTCACAACGACCGTGGAGACTTTGATGTGGCAGGACGGCATGCGGAGAGAGGCTGGTGTGTCTACAAAGGAACCGGCGAGAGTCAGCGACACCAGCACTGTCGGGCACACTGACGACCTCTCCTCTGAAGCCCGTGATTGGGTTTGAAGTGCAGACAAAGAGGCTGAAAGGACAGCTCATTGGCTGTACCTGCCCATCGCAGTCAAACACTACACAAGTCTGGGCTTTGGAGTCCAAGAACTCGGAGCCCTCTGCAAAACCGATGCAGACTGCAAATGAGTTTTAGATCTGTTGATCTGGTGGAAGGTGGACCCGAAATGTTCATAGTGGCTTCCCAAAATAAAATATATTATAGTAATGTGGGTCTTGCAAATAACGTAAAGGTATTGAGGTGAGGGGTCACTTTGTTCTGGTCTGAGGGTTTTAGCAATTCACTTGAATGCCATTTGGTTTCCCCCTCATTATTCCTCTGCTCTTGATAAATATAACAAACCCTTATTTGCCATTTACACAAGTACAAGTACATTGGAATGCTTCTCTTCGCTACCCAATCTTACTCTTCTTAGCTTTCGGGTCACAGTGCAGGGTCAGCCAACATGCAGTGGCACTGGAGCTGGAGGTTATGGGCCTTGTTCATGGACCTACAGACATGTGAGGCTCAAACCAGTGACCGTCTGATCACAGGCACCAAAACTAGCCCACTGAGCCACTCACTCTTTGAGACCAGGCTGGCCTTGACCGAATCCCCTGCTGGACTCTCTCATCAGATTCAATCTTTGCTCCCCGTACACATACACAAAGACATGCACAAACAAAGGAAGAAAGTCACTTGTGAGATTGATCACATCCACATACACACACACATGCCTACGCACCCACCACTTGCAAATATTAAGCTTTTAGAAGGCAGATACCATATTGGGCATTTCATCACTGCCACAGCCTCTGCTAAAATGCTGAAACTTTCTTTTTTTCCAGTTTTCAAATTAGGAGTGCTTTGAAAACTCTGTGCTAGGGAGTCCAGCAAATGATAATTAAAGAGCCTTGCCATAGTTCTCAGGCAGCAAAAAACAAAACAAAAATAAACCAGGCCAACACTATGTCTATTGATCTTCATGACAATAGAGGCAAGCGGTAAAATGTTTGATGGTCTTTGTTCTGCTCTTACTCCTCTCATTCATAATTACTGCTACACGTGTAAGACCAAGGGCAGCTTCAGAGGAGGAGTTGGGAGAAAAGACAGGAGGCAGGGAGGAGAACCCTCGATGGGTTTCCAGGGCAGTGGGGCACCTTTGGGCTGCGTGGTCTCCTGCCAAATACCCAGAGAGATAGGGCTGTGTGCAAGTTTCATTCAAAGAGAACTTCTGTTTGACTTAAGACAGAAAATAAAGTCGATTCTGCCGCACTCTTACGAAATGTCAAGGAGTCCATTTTCTAAAAGAGGACTTCTGATCTTATGTCATAAAAATGTCCAACATTAAAATACTTGGAGATCCGTATGATGCGCTTCCTGGAAATAACCAGTGTTCCCACATGCTCCAGCCACGCAACTCATCAACCAAATATGTATCACTGCAATCAGTAAATTTCACGGATATGGTCATGACGACTCCCTACGGCAATAAAAAAATGCTCCAGGAATGTGTCCAGTTACGCAAAGACATTTCATCTCATCTGCTTAATTATGTACATATAGTCCGTGTTTACTAATTATTTTTAATTCCTGAGGCATGGTGTACCAATCTGCCAGCAGGTAGGGATGTGCTTAATGGTGTTGAGGTTTGCCTACGAGGCTGCAGTTTGAAGTCTCTGGTCAGACCTCAGTGTTGTACCCATGAGCAGAGTGCTTAACTTCCAGAATAACAGTAAAACCTCCAGCTGCATAAATGTAAGACGCCTGGGATAAAGGCATTAAACAAGTATGAGTAAGTCAGCTCCGGAACATTCCGAAGCATGCAGCCACACTCCATTTGACACCACACCTGCAGTGGGAGACTTTCTCGGCAGATAAAAGCTCCAAGAATGAAATCCTTTTCACCGGCGCACAGAGGCCCAGCCAGATCCACGCTGGATCCCCTCCTCTACCGGCTGCGCTAACTTGCGTTAGCGACATGTTGGCTTTTGCTCTGAGTTAGGTGTGACTTCAATTGAAGGGTGCTTTCTGGATCATGACACCATTACGAAGCACAGACATAATTCCTGACCTGCAGTTCACTGCTTGCTTTTGTACCTCCAGTCCTTTGTGTGTTTTGAACAAGGTTGGCCCTGCCGTCGTTCACGAATCCAACAATCGTGCACATGGAACCAGCATTGACACGTCTATTGGGGAAGAAAGATATGGGCATTCTGCACCTTTCAAGAAATATTCTTTGGCATCCAGTGAATAATTTAGTCTCTTTTTTTATCCCTCTAGAAGTGAGGTTGAGGATAATGTTGAGCAATAGCCTCCCAGGCTGAGTTTAAAGGCATGAATAATGCATAGCTTAAATGCTAAAGTTAAGAATGAATGAGAAAGGCACTGGCTCTGAGTGAATGGTATGGAAGGTATGACACTTACACAATGTCTTAGCAACAGAGGTCTGGTGGAGACTAACCGGGTTGGGGTTGGAGACTAGGAGTGGGCTGAGACAATAGAGCAGTGTCTGTTCCCAGACCAGAATCACCACACATCCATCTGAGTACGGATCCTCCTTAGCGCTGACCCCGGAGCAGATCTATGGTGGCATCACGCACACACCGGACCCAAGGTCATGGATTCCTCAGCTGCACACTGCATTACCACTTTAAAAACCAGGCAACATCTCTGTCCGATGTTAAAAAAGGCCGGCGTGGACATTACAAACCAGGTAGTGTGTACAGGACATACAAAGCACTTCCACGCAGAAGCAGCCATGCATAAGTCATGAAACAGAGACGCACATTCCCTATTCACTTTGCTTTGGGGATTCGGGCTCCTGGAAAAAGAGAGGGTGGGGAGGGGGGGGGATCAAGTCATCTCAGTCCTCGGCAGAGGAAGAGGACCAGATCTGAGACCAGCTGTGTGGCAACCTCGCAGACACAAAGCAGGCCCAAGTCCCGGTAGC
>JAODJW010000007.1:11716914-11732264 GCA_026777045.1 Hyperopisus bebe
CAATCAGCTAATGAGGCTTGTTTGTGCACCAAACCTGCTATTTACAAGCCCGTCACAGGCACACGCCATGGGATTAATTTACGAGCCAGGAATTGTGGGAGAGAGCAAAAGATGGCAGCGGTTCAGCGAGGCGGTACCTGAGGCTCTTTCGTCTCGGGGAATCTGTAGGAAAGCGGCGCTGATGCCCAGCTCAGAGCGTGCCAGGGAACAGGGCCACTCGACATGGCTCACTGAGGTCTGCCCTCACCTACCTTCTACAACCAAAAATAACCTTCATCATTTTTAATGAGTAAAGGTTTTATGCAGAGATCATTTAATCGGTTTCTGAAATGTTTATAGATGAGATGTTGCTGTATTCCTCTGGTCCCTTCTGTTTCATGAACCTGGCACATGTGAGAGGGATTGTTTCTGACGACCACTTCAGGTTCATTAACGGGGGGGCGGGGGGGGGGGCTTCCTGCGTGTCACATTTTATCTGGACTGTGGGCCATTCCAGGGGGTAGAGTTACCACGGCCCAGACGGTCGTGGGGGCGCCCTGGCAATGCCCAGCAGGCCAGCCCCGGCACGAAATCCTGTCATGGATACGCGGCCGTTAAGTCTGTGTGGGCTCAAGGGATTGCATGGCGGTAATCGGGGGGAAGACTTTTATTATAATTTTTTTAGGCCATTGGGGGGGTGTTAGGTTTAGGAACAGGACTTAGAGACGTGTGACTAATATGCTGATCCTGGGTTCTTACTCTGAATGTATTTAAGCAGCCATATAGCTGATATATACTTATACAACAAACATATATATGAGCAGTATAAATATATATAATATATAATTTATGATCATCAGTGTTATATATAATTCAATCATATATAATAATAATAATAATAATAATAATAATAATAATAATAATAATAATAATAATAATGAAAAACATAAAATCACATGACACCTTTAGGTGATGCACAGAAGGTCAATAACCCCACCTCCCCCCACACCCACGGCCGCCGTGTCCCACGCTCATCTCCAACACTAGTGGTGCACAGCTGGAATGTTGAAATGTGGCACTGAGGGATCATCAGAAACTATATTTGAGCGGTGATGTCAGGAAGTCCGCTCGCAAAGAAGAGCAGGTCCACAGTAAACGCATAGGTGGCACTTTGCAGTGTGGGGAACGGCGTCACAGATGCCTCTCTGCAGTGAGGTTAGCCAGGCACAGAGGGTCTACAGGGGGACAGGCAGGAAGAGATCCGGCTGTGATCAGGGACCTTTATGAAGCCAAGGCAGACCGGCGTCGACTCTGTAACGCAGCAGGGACAGCATGCAGCCCGGCACTGCACCATGCGGACCCAGGTCGCCTTATATCCTCATAAACACAGGCCTAGTGATGCCTGTGAATGCTAGCAAGGGAGCAGGAAAATGAGGAGGGGCGGGTGGAAGACCTGGTGGCCATCGTCAGCAGACTAACTTGAGCTAATTTGTTATCTGGTGAAAATAAAAGCTCCTGTACAGTAAATGATGTACAGATGTTCGCCTGTGTTCGTCTTGTCCCGCGAGGGGTCATTGATGCGGGGGGGTGGCCCTGCTGAATCCACCTGATTTAACAGTTCAGCTCGACAAAAAAAGCAAACAGCCCGAAAGAGGCTTTCAGAGGAGAACAAACATCGCATTACCTCTGTAAATAAACAAAGAGTTACAGCTCGTACAGTACAGCAGTGACGAGCGGGATTTACAGGAATGGCTCTCGCTTAAGAGCTGCGTACACAGTTAGGGTCTGTTACGGAACGTTTTATGGGGTGGGTTTCAGCACCAGAAGCTCCAGGTGCACTTTAATAGAGCTAAACACACGCTTTGTAAAAACATTCGATGTGGAGTGTGGCTTGGATCTCGTTGGTGTTACGGCAGTCCCACGTTCAAGCAAGCTGCTCACTCTGTGAAAACCAACGCTAAGCTCTTCAGGAAGCAGCTTTTGACACGTTGAAAATATCAAAGGAATGTTTCAGGGTCATTTTGACTGATTAAAAGTGTAATGAGGGAATGCTGGTACCGGAGCTTGGTTAGGAGTGGTAGCTTCCACCAGTATGGCTGTGCGGGCTACAGGCAGTGCGGGCTACAGGCAGTGAGGGCTACAGGCAGTGAGGGCTACAGGCAGTGAGGGCTACAGGCAGTGCGAGCTACAGGCAGTGAGGGCTACAGGCAGTGAGGGCTACAGGCAGTGCGGGCTACAGGCAGTGAGGGCTACAGGCAGTGCGGGCTACAGGCAGTGAGGGCTACAGGCAGTGAGGGCTACAGGCAGTGCGAGCTACAGGCAGTGTGGGCTACAGGCAGTGAGGGCTACAGGCAGTGCGAGCTACAGGTTGAAATAGAGAGCAACAAGCCCCAAACCACCAATGAGTGGCAATGTTTATTCCTGGAAGACCCGCACAAGAGCACTCGGACAGGTTTAGGCAATCCCCCACCCCAGACTCTGAGCATGGGCAATGAATTCTTATAGAGATTCCCAGCCAGGGGCCTATGGGAATCCGGAGAGGGCCGCAACCCGACACTATCCTGATATCCACACAGTTGTGCAATAATCTAGTGACTGCGGCGCTCCACCAACTGTCTGGGTGAAGAAAGCTAGGATATGAGTGTATAGCGGACATGCCTGTCCGGTGTGACATTACATGTGGCTTTTAAAGACATTAAATGGCAATTGTGGCCATTCAGCGCCTGGACAATTATCATGGGCAGTGCGCTACCCAAAATAAAGCTGTGCACATGTGTAATTACGTCTAAGAGGAGCAGTAAACAAAATGACGCCTTTGGTAGCATCCAGGCCAGAGAGGAGCCTGACATATCGTCCCACAATGCTGTCTGGAGGCTTGCTGATCTATATCACCCGTAATCCGTTTAAGCTGACATGCACCCCAATGGGGAGATATTTCACCGCCATCCTTTATAGCCCTATGGAGGGGGACAAAACTATATATACACCAGAGCTGTGAACCTCCAACATTCCCGGCTAATCATAGGCAGCCAGCATAAAAGGAGAGGTTTATTGGGTTGTTTGCCTGTGCCCAGACACAAGCTGACTGACGCATCACTGATACACTTACGCTGAGTAGGAGGAAGACCGCAAAGAAGAAAAATAAAAGGAAGATGTTGTGACGTGGCGAGGAAGAGGTAGCAGCGCTCGGCCCAGGCATGAGTTGGGGGAGTGGGGTTTTTAAAAAAAAAACAGAATAAAATGGGCTTGTGGTCGAGGGGGGAGACAGTGGCCAACAGAGATGATGTATAAAAAAATCAGGGTGGTAACATTTGCTCCGCGGGTCCGTGTGACAGCTAAGCCGGCAGCCAGGGTGGCTTCAGATCCCGGCAGATGCTGAGGATGCTGGGACATGAGCGCGGGAGGCATGTCACCGCGGCATAGGCCGCGTCGGCGCGGAGCGATTTACAAGACAGGCATGGAGATAGACGACGACGGGGGCCACGAGCTGCAGAGCAGGCAGGGAGGTGGAATACCCAGTGGGGCAGCTCAGCACAACACAAGCACTTAAAGATACAGACGCAGGTCACAGCTGAGCTCAGGGATACACCACAGGCACTGAGAGGCGGGTCACAATGCAAGTGCAGCATGGTGGATAGGCTGAGATTCTTGTTGGTCCTGTCATAATAGGCCGACAGCTCAGAACTCTTAATTGACGGTTCCTGTCACGTGACATATGTGCTCATGGGAGTTTTACTTACACAAAAATGTTCTGAGGGCAGAAGGAAACATGATTGGTTCAGAGAGGTAACCAATCAGATTGTTGAGGAAGTGGGTCCCAGCAACTAGAGGAGGCAGGGCCAACCAATCAGATGTCTCGGTCCTACCTCCTTAGTTGCTTGGACCCACCTCCTGAACAAATCATGTTTCCTTCTGCCCTTCTGTTCCTTCTGGAAACATTTTTGTGTAAGAAAAACTCCCATGAGCACATGTGGAGGCGTATTAGAGAGAATGGAGCTGCGTGTGATGAAGCTTTGCTCTCAACCAGGACCGGAGGAATCGGGGGAGTGGGGGGGACATATTTAATTTGGCTTCTTACATCCTGCCTTATAAATTAGATTATTATATTGTGATTATTATATTGTGTCCACCCCCCTAAATCAAACTGTCTCCTGTGCCATTGCTCTCAACTGAACTCCTAAGGCCAGAACCCAGGTTACAAACAAGATCCATTCCTTATGTCTGTCTTCGGAACAAGATAATAATACAGTAATAATAATAATACAGTGGATAACAACAACAACAATAATAATAGTACAATAATAATAACAAGTACAGTACATAACAACAATAATAATAATAATAATAATAATAATAATAATAATAATAATAATAATAATAATAATAATAAAAGTTACTATATGGCACTGTACTCTACCTGCTGAAGCCAGGCAATATTTTCATGAGCGTCACAAACTGTGTGTGTTTGTTATTACAATCCATTGTATTTAACCTGAATTTCTAGTGTAGTCGGCTTTATGGCAGTCGGTTCATAAGTAAGTAAGTTGTCCGTAATTCGGATGTTCTTAACCCAGGGATGCCGGTATATGCGTATGCATCCAGGGTTCCCAGCTTCAGTCAGCTGGCTGGCAGGAGATTTTCAATCCGAGGCAAGTCTTTACATGCATTTACATGTATATAAGAGCTTTATTACCTTGTTAATAGTCTGTAAGGTTTGCAAACTACCCCAAAGGTTTCGATGTAGCTGATTTTAGGTTTATAATGGAATAATATAGTTTTGCCGTAAGATTTTCTATGTGAGCGTGAGAGTCAGAAAGCCTGAGCGTCACGGCCGATGCGTGAAGCTGGCAACCTTGACGCATTTTGAGAAGATGGGCTCTGGGTTTGGCAACCTCAGGCCGAAGCCCCTCCTGTCCCGCCTTACCCCCGATGTCCGAGGAAGAGGGACGCCGTTTTCCCAGATGTCAGGCGGAGTGGGCACCCCGTGATTAATGAGCCACACAGTCTCCGGAATGCGCTTTAAGCAGCAGTAATTCTGATACTGCCGGATGACGCCATTCTGCTTTTTAAGCAGAATTAGCTTGACATAAACGCAGTAAATAAACAGTTTCATTTTTTTTTTTCCACTTTGATCTGGCTTCACAAAGCGTATCCCACAGTCTATAAATATGAAACCACACTCTGGGGAAGGGGATCATAAATGGGGGGGGGTTCACTTCCATCCCTTCAAGAACAAAAAAACATAATAATAATAATTAGCGTGGCTATAAATCTGCAGCATGTGGCAACGGAAGAGCGTGACCTCCGACCCGGAAGTACATACGCAGCGGTCACGCTTCTGCTTTCCAGCACGTGGGGGGGCCACGGCAGCCCACCTCCCCAGGTATAATGGAGAGTACACACCCCTGCAATCGCATGCAATCCCACCCCACGTGCCAGCAGGGCGATGAGCGCGGATCTCCCGCCTCCCCCACTGCCAGTCGCGGTTAGATGTCTGGCCCGGACCCAATTAATGGCAGGATGACTCTGTGTCTGAGTGCCGCCTCTGCCCGGCTTCTGCTCTCACGCTCAGCTACATCAACCTGAGAAGACAGTATTAGCATATAACATTCCAATATATCTTCCGTGCCCGAATCAGACCCAGATAATAGCATCTGTTAACACGCGCTAAATACTATTATGAAGCACATCACTTCATAAGTAATACGATTAGGTGACCTTGGGGCTGACCAGCCAGTGAGATGCGGTAATGGTCCCGCTATTTATTCAGAGCGCAATGGGGAGCAACAGGAGGACTGTTCCACCATAATCGACTGGGATGGAATTAAAAACAGAATGAACATCTCATATACAGGCTACACATATAGAAATACTGTCGCTGCTAGATTTTTGTTCCTGTCCGTCCGGCTGTGGTGGTAGTGGTGGCTTGATGGTTAGGGAAGCACACTTGTAATCAAAAGATTGTAGGTTTGAATCCCCCACCTGCAAGTCACCAATGAGGTACTCTGAGCAAGGTACCATCCCCAGGTGCTGAATTAGCTGCCCCCTGCTAAAGTCACATATGGGTTAAATGCAGAGAACACATTTCGTTGTTGCGCACTGTGTGCCGTGGTGTGTTAACAATGACCCCTGATCCTCTAATTCTGTCTCTCCATATTAATATCTGTTAATGTTGAGTGGACACATTATTAAGTGCATTTGTGTTTTAACACAAACAGCCTGCTCCTCCATACAGCGAATCATGTGGCTGCAACTACATACAAACACCAGAGAGACGAGGTGAGGAGGGTGACTTACCGTTTGGCTGAGCACCGCTAAGATGTGTGATCTAAGCGATTCTGAATGTGGTTTGATTGCCGTTTCCAGGCGCGCTGGTTCCAGCAGCTCAGAAACCGCTGCCCTCCTGGGATTTTCACGCGCTGCAATGTCTAGAGGTAGCAGAGGAAAAGCTTGATGAACAAAACCATACAATCAGCAGCAGATCTGTGAGCAAAAACACATGGTTAATGAGCGAGGCCAGAGGAGAGCGGCCAGAATCGTTATATCTAACAGGAAGGACCCAAGTGCAAAAACAACAGCTGTACAACAGAGGTGTACAGAAAGCCTCCACTGAATGGACCAATCATTTATCTTTGAAGCTGTTCTTGAAGCAAAAGTGGGTCCTACTCCATTGGCAATTCATGACCCGGTTTAGGAGGACTTCAGCACCCATATTTTTTGTCTCAGTCTCCATCCATCCAGCCATCCATCCATCCATCCAGTCATCCATTTTCTGTACCGCTTATGCTTGGGGGAGTCTGGAGCCTATCCCAGAGGTTACAGACGCAAGGCAGGGAATAGCCCACAATGGGGCACCAACCTATCACTGGGTCTACACACCATTCACACACACGGGCAATTTGGTAACTTCAATGAGCCTCAACATGTTTTTGGACTGTGGGAGGAATCCAGACTACCTGAAGGATACCCCACAACGACAAAGGGAGAACATGCAAACTCTTCACACTTGGAGCCAAGATAGAGACTCAACCCCTGAAAAACATTTTTTCTAAAACCATTCAATGGCCTGTCCCATATTTTCATATATATTTCTTACCCCCACACCGCCAAATTTAATCATGACGGACCCAGGGGGTGTCATCCCAGAGAGTCAGACCTCAGGGTCAAATCCTAGAATGGCCCCTCTCCTACTTGCACACAGCCAGGTGATCCTAATAAAGTGGCCACTGACTGTGTGTGTATATTGTATATTTTGCTTGTTGTTCTGAAAGTCAATAAGTGAATGGGGTGAACGGCAGGGGCCAGGAGGCTCCTTGGGCCCGTTCTGATAGATTAACCCCACACAGATAAAGGTTAAGTACCCTATCAGCCACTGCTTCCAAAGAGATGGGCTGGACAATCACTCATTTCAATTTCCCCTGAAAGCATATAGCGGGGCGACGTTGCTGGAAATGGAGCGGTAATACGCGAGGCCCCGGTGACGGCCCCGCTGGGGCCCGTGAGCGCGGCATTGCCCCCGCCGCCGCCACAGTGAGGACGTCTTTCTGGAGGAAGCGCGCCGCCATGCTAACATTATCCACTTTAGCTAAAGTGGGTGTTAATTATGGACATGCAAGCAGTCAATAAAAGGTTAATGTAGGAGTCGGAGGATAAATTCCTCTAAACCCCCACACCCACCCCCCGCCACCTTTTCCATGACTAACTTTGCGCACTGTGGTTTTTTTAAAAATCAATACGTTTTACAGTAATGTGCTCGCCATCGATTTGGCGCTGGACGAGGGCCCTTACGTGCCTTCTGCTCAAAAAAATGTTCTTCCTCTGCAAGCAAATAAAAGGATTAATATCCGTTTTGCTCCTCTTATACTTCCTATTTCCCTCTTTTCTCAGCTCTCAGTCGGCGGATAAAGGTTATTACCGGCGATACCTTTCCGTCCGGTCTAACGACGGGACAGTGCTTCGGACACCTGTGCTCTGACGGGACAGGCAATGGGGGGGTGGGGGGGGCACATACCAGACGATATCGCTGCTTCCCACACATGCAATTACGGTGATAAATGCTGGCGATGAATGGGAAACCATCCCACTGTACAAGGGAGGCTGACTGCCCTTATTACATTAAGGCTGTCTGAGGCAATTTATAACAGGATGAGCCCAAATGAGGGTGTTTGATTAGGGTATTATCGACGAGTTGCGTCCTTCCTGACGGGAACGGCTTTAATGTGGTTGGCGTGCTGGGGGGAGGCGGGGGGGCATGTGGCATGTTGTCCACAGGGCTGTGAGGTCATGTTGGACCCTCTCAGTTACCCTTTCTCTGGTTGCCAGATGTGTAACTCATGTGTAGGCTGCTTTGGATGGGAGTCCTGGATGGGGGTGGGGGGTCGTAACCAAGAGGGGATAGCACAACCATTGATGCACCGTTCCCCCCCGCCCCAGCCCCACATATATAATGTGTGTGGGTGGAAGGTGACCAGATTTCAGATTTCGAGGCATCGGTCCAGTAGTGTGCTGACAGCTCAGAATTTTATGTGCCACTATCCAGTGTGTGAAACGTGATCACCTCAGTCTCATTTCCTACGAAGCCTTCCGTCATGAAAACAGGCAGAAGACATGAATGAAATAAACAAAACAAACAAATGAAACAAAACGATTGAACAAAACGAATGAAAGAAACAAACTGGAAACTGGAAATGGACAAAATGACCTAAACATGTCTTTGAGTTGTTGCACGGGATGAGTTTCTGGAATAATGGGGGGGGAAATTTTCATGAGGTTCTGATAAGCTACATGTAACAGACATGGCGGGGAGGCCCAATCAGTGGAGGGATTACAACATAAGTGAATGAACGGCTTGCAGGTCGCAACATGCTAACGCCCAGCATGTCAGCTGCATGGATACTTCAGACTGAAAGGCTCCTCTCTCAACAGACAGGTCCAAATGGTCAACAGGCGACGGCGAAGGGAAGGCCGCCATTAGCTTAGCAACGATAAAAGCTAATGACAAGAATGTGAGTTCAGAGGGCAGCGTCCATGCAGCTGCGTGGCTTCAGCCGCAGCTCCCGAACCGGGTGGGTGTCCATTAGCCATTTAACGGCCTAACAAATTTCCTGGCAGCCAACTGAGGCCCTTGGACCGAGGGCAGCCTGGAGTGAAGTGGAGGATTTTATGATCAGGACAGCCTCGCTTTAGCGAGCTGGGGTAGAACTCTTAGAGTGGGGAAGGGATGGGGGCTTATGGGGGCTGCCCTGTGCTTATTACTGTTTGTCCTTCTGTTGTTCCACATGGGTGGGTCCAGTTCCGTAATTTAGTACCAGCTCCACCCCAGGGCAGGCCCCCGGCGCCCCAGGACGGCAGCATCTCTACCCCTGACGACGAGAAAACTGTTTGTCGCTCCAGAGACCTCGTAACTGAAGGGTAGAGGCTGACTGGAGGATGAAGACCGTTTATCCCCCCAAAAATCAGCAGGGACAGGTTAAAAAGGGCCGTTTGAGCGCTACGGGAGTGACGATGTTTATTTATCCAACACCGGGAGGGAAAATGGAGTATTAAGAGCATTCACAGGCTGTGGTGGAGAGGTTACAAGCCTGAGAATGTTTGCTGCCTTCACAGCCCAGCGGCTGAGGACCATAAATCTCCGTCTGACCGGGAAAAGCTTTATTGCCGGGCTGGGAGCAGTAACTCTTATACAGAAGAACCGGTGCACCGTCGCTGTGAAAACTTGTTGTTTTTGTGAGCGCTTGTGTAAAACGATCTCCACTTCTGCCCTCTGGGCAGCGTCCACCAAGAGCAATAACGCTGGTGATGGATGGTCTGCCAAGGCAGCTCCACGGCTACTACTGCGGGGGGGGCGACCCCGGTCACATGATAAGGTCGGCCGAGACACGCACAAGTCCCACCTGTCTACAGGTAACAATACGCAGGTCAAACGGGGGGTAGCTAATTATATGCATAACGTGACAGATTGTCCCAGCCACAAGTCAATTTGAGCTGCAGGGTTTGCAGAGTTGACTTGCGAAAGCTTTACGACTCTCAGCTATGGGACAGCGACAAATGTGTTACACAATAGATATTCTGTTTCAGCAACTTATATATGTTAACTTAACTATATGTTATGTTGTCGGGGGGGGGGAGAGGGGGGCTGTGCACTTAATTCCTTTCCCTTTAAAGAGTTGTGAAAAAAACATGTAGGAAAATGTAGCTCAAGTGTAATTTAATTTAATTTAATAAAAAAAGGTTGTGACCTCTGTCTGGGTATGTGATCTGGCTCTGAAGGATACAGGACCATTACAGACTTTCCCTCTTGTACCGGCCATGTTTGGTTGCTCCAAAGTACATTTCTTCAGTATGCAATCATTGCCTGTTTCCCTTAAATACAATGTGACATCTATTTGACTCATTGCTCTTCCCTGGAGAGCCACAGAACATTTCACAACAAATTCCAGGCTATAAGGACAAATTCAAAGAACATTTCACAGCCAGTCAAATTCCAGGCTTTAAGGATGTAGAATATTTTATAATCAATCAAATTCAGGCTATAGGGGCAATAAACAATTTGACTATCAAACTCCAATGAAACACTGGTCTTCTGCTATGCATGTAACTAAAATCCAAACTCACAAGCCCTTCCTTCTTTACACAGTTGCGGTGATATTCACATATACATTCATCATTCAAATGGTTGACAATTTAATGGTTTAATGTAGGAATTTGATTTTGCAGTAAGAACAATGTATTTCCTGTTGTGGACTGGAACTGTCAATTAAATTTTCGCCTTAAAAGAAGTGTCATATTCAACATATTCTGTTCAGTATATCATGTACTTCAGTGTAAACCTTTGCCTTGTCAATCAAACCACAGTTTTGCAACTCCAAGTCTATATCCAGCCTTCTGAACATTTCAGCAGCACTGATAAATAGTTATTTTTATGTGAGGGAAAATCACAGGCAGACTCATACTGTAAAAGCAGGCATTTTTATTTAATTTCCAAAAAACACGTTATGCCATGGCAGGTCTGTTTAATGATACATTATTCAGTGAACTGTAATCATTTCCATGTCAAAATGCAGCTCAGCTTTCCACCATGTTGCCTTGATGGTTCCCAAGAAGAGAAAGGTGTCATGGGAAGGGACCAAAGATGCACCCAGAGAGGGGACACATGAAAGGATTTCCTCCCTGATGTTTACTTAACATGTCACATGAGGATCATGTGAGCCAAGCAGAGGGTCATTTCCAAGGGCGCTGAGCAGCACACAAACTGGTGCTTGGGGTAGAGAGGAAAGTCGCCGGCACCTCTCAGAATGACACACCCCTCGGATTTCTTTGGTATATTCCAGCCATAAGAACAGCTAAAATAGGATGTTAAGTAAATGCTAGTAAATAAAGCCTTTGCATAAAGAACAATGATGCAATCACAGTGTATATCATACAGGACTGGTTGTGTAATTCTGGCTCATTGGGTAGCACAATGACCTCATATCTCCAGGGCTGTGGGTTTGAACACGGACCACCAATCACATCTGAACGAAGGAGGGGCATAAAGTCATGTCCACTTGTCTGTTGACTTCTGAAATAATCAGACATAACCTTCTACCGCTTCACTTTTTTTTTGTTGAAGCCTACTCACCTCACAATACATTTTTTTTCGCACCACGATGCATGTTGAGATTTGGCCAATGCTGCCAGTGTTGCAACATAAAATATACAACTCTCAGTGAGTAACCTATAGTGTTTGCCACACCTAAAAACCACACTTTTTGCAGGTTTTCGTGATCGCTGCATTCTTAATGATACTTCACCGGGTGTCCCCCACCCTCCACCCTCCATTACAAGGTTCTGGCTTTCTTCCACTGACCAAAAATATGTTTAGGTATACTGATGGGTACGGGGGTGGGAACCTTCGTGACTCACTTTAACAGGGAGGAATACGCAGTGATTTATCCTGGTTGCCGCCTTGGGGCTCCTCCCCTTTCCCACCCAGGATCCCGGGACAGATGGGCACTGCCCCCCTGCCGCATTTCAGCCATGCCACGTTGCCAAAGGAGCATGCCTCTTTATGTTCGCCCACAGTAAGCAGCTACAATGATTACAGACCAAAAAACAAGCAATTAGTTTCGAGGAAAAAGGTAGGAGCGCCCCCCCAGGCAGGGGGAATCCTGTACACGCCCATTTTGGGGGGGGGGGACTCAGCATGTTTCGTGCACATCTGCATGTATGGGCGTGTGTATGTGTGCGACACGTATGGACAATAAAAGCAGGCTGACGCTGGTGAATGATCTCATTACGTAAAACCTCCACCCTCTTTCTGCAGTTTGATAGTTATACAAAGAGGCCCTCCCCCCACAAGCTTTAATGTCGATGGAGTGGAATCGCTATGGATTGGTTCAACATAATATTCTAATACATCAGAAATTTCTGTCAAACCAGGGGCATGGCTAGAGATTCCGGGCCCTCTCTGTAAATTTTGCTGACTTGGGGGGGTCCCCTCGGTGGGTAATGCCGACCGGGCCTCTAAACGTATATTTTGGGGCCACAATATGGAGCCCAAATTGACCAGGGTATCCATGCCCCTCCAATGCCCCTGATCATAACCCTTGGGTGCCATGTGACCTCGCTCGCTTGCTGGGATCTGTCTCGCTGCAGCGCCCCCCCCCGAGTGGCTCTGGGAATCCGTGTGGCGGGTCAGCATGTTCCGGCACCCCCGACAGTGCCGGCAGTCAAGGCTGATCCTTGGCGCTCCGGTACATTGCCGCAAACGGCTGACGCGTGCCGAATTCCGAGTCAGCCAAGTTGCATCAGCCGCCGATTAAATCCGGATTTTTTTTTTCCCCTCCTCACAGTCCAACGATACAAAGAAAAGATGTTTAGCAAGCGAAAAGTATAAGAATGAGAGCAGTGCAGTGCTTCCTGTTCTGGTTCGGCCCATGCAGCGTGGGGCAGGCGGAGGGGGCTGGACCCAGATATGTTCTTCAGGCTGTCCTGCAGGGGTACACAGTACAATCCCTCATTCATCCCTTTTACTCCAGGTGCTAAAGGGGTGTAGAAGAAGACAACACACAGCAAATATGGAAAGAGACAGAAAATCATTGGGAATGTTGCCTTTATGAATATTTGATGACCAAAGCTCAGCTTTGCCGGTAGCAAATGACAAGCAACGTTATCTGTCAGGTGACTGTCGACAGAGGTTAATAGAAGCAGGTTTGGCTTTGCTGAGATGACAGAGAGGATTAAAGAATATTTATCCCGCCGGTTAGTTTCCCTCCTGGTTATTCTCGTTGCAGGTGAGAGTTTGCTGTGGGGATTAGGGTAATGTTTTTCTGGTATGGAGGATGTTTCATTGCGGTTGGACATCATGCCTCACGTCATAGCGTCCGTGATGGCAAGATTGTGACGTATACAGGAACCTGACACAGAAGACAAGGATGGACTATGTAAAGGCATTCAGACCCATGGCAGACTCACACATTACTGGATATGAAAAGGATACTTTTAAATAGAGAGAAAAGAATGGCTAATAATGATGCCAAGCTGGTGAGGAAGCTGGAAGATACTCAAAAAGACTTTAAAAGCTGTCATTTTTATGGAAGGTGCATGAAGCAAATATTGTTTTGAAAAGTTTGAAACAAAATACTTATTATTATTTTTGATAAATATTTTCCATTGTAAGACTCATGTTGACTTCAGGAGTACAGATGCTCCCCAGTTTATGATGGGGTTACCTCCCGATAAATCTACCATAAGGTAAAAATATCACAAGGCGAAAATGCATTTTAATACAGTACACTTAACCTAACAAACATCATAGCCTAGCCTAGCCTTACCTTAAGCTTGCGTAGAACACTTACATTAGCCCACATTTCAGCAAAATCATTAGCAAAAAGCCTGTTTTAAAATAAAGTGTTGAACATCTCATGTAATTTTTTTATTAATCATAACCATCACCAAGTCAAAACATAATAACTAGACATTCATAACCCAGGGAGTGTCTGTATTATTATTCTGAATTAAACATTGACGTGGAAAAAAAAAAAATTAAAGCATAATTTTTTGTTGTCCAGTAAAATGTATGATTTTATGCAGGGTGTGAATCCTTCTCTTGTGCATTAACATATATAGTAAGTGGCCTTCAGATTATTTTATCCAGAGACTTTCTTTCCTGGTCCAGAAGGTTGCGGCAGCAGAGCCCACTGCAGACTCCTTCGCTCCGGGGTCCAACGTCAGATGCCCTTGTCAGGCGTGTTCAGGCAGTTCCGTGGTCATACATGCACATCCATAACTACCTTGTCTAATTTGCCCAAGCATGTCCTGTGTACCCCTGTGTGGTGGGAAAGCAGAAATGACTCAGATTCTTTGTTCTGCAGCTATTAAGGTCTCACCTATGGCTGCAGGCTGTCCAATACCACACTGCCTCTCCTTCATACTTCACCGGGGAGAGGTGAAATTAGGTGCCTTTTTCTCATCTTTCTTTCTCAGCTTTCACGAGATGTTGTGCTTACGACACCTTACCAGTCTCTCGCACAACAGTTTTTTGTTTCCTCTTCCGTCTCACCCCTCTTTCCACAGGCCCTCGAGTGTCCAGTGCGTCGCCCCCCTCGCATTTAGGGCCTCAGTCAGCGCAGTTAGCTTAGCAGTGCCTCCATGGCATAACTTCACTCGCTATCATGCCCCCTTACTGCTAGAACCACCTCTGCAGGCAAACCCCAATCTGTAAGGCCATGTTTCAGCAAAATAACTAAGTACTGGAGCAAGAAAAGCAGTATTACACTAAACTGGTGCATGTGTTTTTGTGCCACCTAGAAATCAGGATGTATCCCAGCCTGCACCGCTGTGATACTATTAGGGTACCTGGGAAATTATGTGACGATAGCAATTGGGCTACACTTCCAGCTGTCGTGGAAATGCACATGGTGGCCACAGCGCCTAGCTCGACATGAGAAGGGGGAGTAGCCCAGCCATCAGCACCCACACACCCCTTAGTGCTGGAATACTTAATGTGTGAGAATGATTTTACTAAATATCTGATCAATAAGCTTGCAGAGCTGGGCAGAGACGTTAGTGCCCCCCCCCCCCCCCAGGGATTACCTCTGTCTCCTGCACCAAACACCCAGGGGACCCCCTGTCTCCTTCCACCTGTCGCTTCTGCATCATCAGCTTGAACGCCCCCCCCGCTCCTCCAGTCCCATGCCGCCCACTTTACATATAAACGCCGTCACTGTGGGGAACTCAGAGGAAGGACGCTTGGGCTATAGAACCGTACAAATCTCAGCACACCGTTTGGGGCCACAGAGGGATACAAATGGCTTCTCTGTGTTCTGGGTAGGGGGGGGGGGGGTCACTGCCACAGAATGTCTCAAAAGCTGCCTGTACTTCACCAGGAC
>JAODJW010000007.1:11821967-11837302 GCA_026777045.1 Hyperopisus bebe
GGGGGGGGCAGCTGTGCGTGTTAAACCTTAAGCAAGGTATGTTGAAGACCCTTTTTAGCAATTAGAGTGCGTCAGACTGCCCCCTGCTGGCAGCCCACTAGAGCCGTCTTCTCTCAAAACCAGCGCTGAATTGTACTCGGTACCAAACGGCGTCAGCGGTGCCCCTGTCTCGTCCCCACCGCCATCTCTCAGGAACTTTCCAGAATTAATCACGTTCTGTCCAGCCACGTAGCTGAGGGGAGAGGTATTCCGTTAACCAGCTGCACGCAGATGGAGTAATCTCCTTGCTGCCCATAAGTGAGCGTTAAGGAAGGAATTTTATCCCATAAAATGAGCCACAGACAAGTCTGTTGCGAGAGAAGAAGGGGCACAGTAATGTAGTAATACAGTGTCGGTAAGCTGGCCTCCTTTACTGTCTTAAGGTCGCTGTCCGGCAGGCATGAGTATCCTGAATGGTCACCAAGCTCGTACCTCCATGCTGCCCCTGCATTAAACATTTTATATTTTGGGCAAATGCTTTTATCCAAAGCAGCAAATATCTTTTGGGCAAACAGGGTCAGACAGTTCTTGGGGCAATAGGAGGTTAAGGGCCTTGCTCAGGACCCTACTGGTGAAACCATTCTGCTGACCCTGGGATTCAAACAGACAACCTCCTGATTACCGGCACAGCATCCAAACCGTCGGTGACACAAGGCAGGCCAGCCAAGGGCTTCAGTCACAGGCCACCCCTGATGGCTGTCCCCTTGATCAGCCTCCTTTTGACCCAGAATTGCTTGGGGCGGGGGGGGTTACACACTGAGCCTCCTGAGATGTGGGTGGGGAATCTGCATACAGTATGATGGGGAAGGCAAGGTGTGGGCATGGGGGGGGTCCTTTATACACTTCTGGTCATGTGGTTGACAGCGGCAGTAGCAGCGGATGAGAGCCACTGAACCGAAAGCCCGGGATGCAGATGAGAACCGACGGTGGGCTACACTTGCCAGTCACTTCATGATAGCCCACCAGCCGCCGCATGCTAGCATCCATCACTCGGGGGCACATGGGGTGTGTGTGTGTGTGTGTGTGTGTGTGTGTGTGTGTGTGTGTGTGTGTGTGTGTATCCATTTGGAGTGGAGCTGGGGAGGGGGGTTTGGGTCAAGAGGTTAAACGATTAAAAGACAGCGATGAAAGGCGACTGTCATGCACAGGTTGCAAAGGCTGGGCAGTGGCTTTGAATCATGCACCTGTCCTGTCCAATCAGGAATAGTCCCCCCCCCCCATCCCGACAACACCAGCACTGGGGGCTGGCAGCATGCACGTCAAACTGTCAGCTGCAGAAAAGCGTGCCCCATGCAGAAATGCCTCGGCAACTGGTGTACGCAATAAACGCCGCGGAGGGTCAGAAAAAAACAAAGCACCGAAATGTAAATCGGAAGATAACGTAAAGGGACAATTAACTTCTGACCAACATTCACTTCAGGCTATTCCTAATAAATTACCGTAAAACAATGACATCCATAAAGCACTGCGCTTTGCACCCGCAGTGCTACAGTGATGCAGAGGCATTTTTCATAGTACTAAGCCAATCTAAGTACAGAGAATTATAAGGCAGGTGCTCCCGTCTGGAACAGAGTCAGAACAGGTCAGAATTCCACCAGCGAGGGATGTTTTTCATGAGCAGGCTGACGAGGGACGTCCAGTTCCCCCTCAGCATTTTATTACTATTATTAAACAGTGGAATCATAAGATCTACAAATTAACAGCGACTATTTTACAGTGGCTTGTGAAAAGGCTTCCTGCCAGCTGAGCGGACGGGGGGCTCAGGCGTCTAATCGGGACCAGATTTCGGGCCAGTTCATGCAGGAGAGGTGCTCCACTGCAGGAAGGTGAGCCTGCAGCAGGAAATCTCACAAATAAGCAGCCATAAAATTATAGCACCCAGCAGAGTTTAAGCACAATAATCACTTTAAATGAATTATTTAAAAGGCTCCTGTGGTTCAGCCAAACCTCCTGCAATAATATAGTCACGAACATTCACGAGCATATATAGGAGCTAATGAATAAATTAATTTCATTGCTTATTTATTGTTTCATTACAATGAAGTGCTGCCTTTGTATTTTTGGTTTATGCTCAAGACTAAATTCTAAATATGTGAAGACATCCATCTATCCATCCATCCATCCATCCATCCATCCATCGTACGATGGTTTACCCAGTGGCCTAGAAACTGAAAACCAGATAGCACAGGGCACGAGGCAAGGGATGCCCATCCTTTGCAGGGCTCTCACACACAACAAACGGGCAATTTAGGCACCAAGTCGCCTAACTGCATGGCTGTGGACTGGGGGTGGAAGCTGTAGTGACCCATAGGACTGGGAGAAATCATCCAAAAAAGGGGTAGCATTCAGATTTCCATCCCTGGGTGCTATCCACTGAACCACTTATCTGAGGACACATAGAGAGTAAAAAGCCAAAAGCCATCCATCCATCCATCATAACCACTGGGATCCAGGGCAGATAAATATCTTTTAAAGAGCCACGATCAGTCATGAGCAGGTGTTTAAATGCCTGTAACAAGCAGACCTTTCCATGGTTTTGCTCTGTGCTTCTCCATATTGTTCTTGTGCCCCCTGCCCACATTTCTGTGCCTCACAGACACCCCCCGTACTGCTTCCCCACCCCACCACCCCATTGCTCTGTCAGGGTCTGTGCGGCGACTCTGAAATACGGCATGCTGGACAAATTTAAATTAAAATAACGACCCTCTCCAGATCTTAAGTTTTACTGGTTAATGAAACCCCTGTAGGTTTACATCCCCATGCGGGGGCAGTCAGGTCATATATATGTTTATTCAGCAGGTGGGGGGGTACGGGGTGGGGAGGTTTATAGAGTGGCACAGAGTATTGATCCAATTGATTGCTTTGTATATGACACTTGAGATAGGACCCTCTTTGACAGATGAACCCTGTAAACACAGGTCATTAAGGCTTCTATATCACTGAACCTGACACTAACCTCGACATCTGTCTAGATTACCCACGCTAAGATCACCACGCTCCTGTTCAGAACACAGTACTTCCAAGTTTACTTGATAGATTATACTGTAAGTTCAGGGCAAATTTTACATTTTTGATTTTAAAAGCGGCGCATTGTTACAGAATGGAAAACACGAAGATTGAAAGCCTTGCTCAAATTTCAACATCAAAACAAACAGTGGGTCGTAAAAAGTTCTCAAACGAAAGGAAAGCCATTAATTTCACCATTTCAGATGGGGGAACAATGCCTGGCACAAAGGAATAGCGTTTCCACAAGCCAGCAATGCGAACGTACAAATGAAATCAACGGCTACATCTTCAAAATGTATGTAAGATACAAAAAGCCAAAACCACAACATTTGTAGTTCAGTTTTGTTTTTTTTTTTCATTTTGTTTTCCTACAAAGTGCTGAATGAGCAGAAGAACACAACCCAGACCACAATGCACTGCCTGGCTGTCACGCTTTTCACAGCGAGTTCATGTGTGTTCCCACAACATCAGAGAGCACAAAACACTCAACGAAACTAATCAACTACCGTCCATGAATCGGATCGATAGTGCCACTGAGGCTGCTTGGAATATTACTACAAACTTCATATTCATTCATCGATTCGGATTTCACCACAGTATATCACGGAACTCCAATGGGAACTAAAAAGGCCGCAATTTGTGGTCAACCACAGCATGGACTGGTGTTGACACGATATTGATGGTGGGCAGACAGAAATGGCAAAATATCCAGATCGATACCTAGTTTCAGCGTTACAGCCCTCCAAAGACAGAAATATATATCTTCAGAGCCACAGAAATGGTAATAATGAAAATGAGAGATAAATGTTTCCCTTAAGGTAAACTATTTGATTAGCTGAGGGCAGAGGTGATGAAAGATATGCTGAAGAGGACTTTACACCTTTAAATAAATGGCTGGGGAAAACCAGGAAAGCCCACAAAAATGACGGATCACAAAGCCGATTCATAAACAGGACTGTGACCCCATCCTGTTAATTGACTTTTTATTCACCAGGGGCTCTGCTTTCACGGTCCGCAATCATGCAAAGGTCATTTATTACATTTATAATGTTTAAAGATAATCCTGCATTTTTTTTCTCCCATGTGCACATTTACGGGTCTTTTCATTTGGTCACAGTGGCTGGAAATGATGTCATAAGCAACAAAAGAATACGGCAGACAGAATTGCGTTCTTAAATGGAAAGGATGAATGTTACCTGTGCTCTGTCACTGACGGGCGATTACAAAAATATGGATTAAACACAACTGTAATTTGGTTTTGTTAACCGCACACCTCAAATTGTGAAATACACCATCGTTCTGTAAAAATTTCAGTCTATGATGTCATGATGGGGAATTTCTGTTCTGTGTTGAGAGTAGATTTTATACTTTACACAAAACGCTGCAGATAGTCCAGTGACAGCTGTCGTCCTCAGCTTTTTAAATCCGCATTCTCCTTTCCTCGCCCTCCTAAATAATCCTACTCTCCTCTGAATACCTGGTGCTATGGCAAAAGACCAGACTTGATGATGGCAAAATGAAAACTTAAATAACTGTTATGAGATCGATATCACTACCACCGCGGAGGTGCTTTGCCGTCATGCATAGCCCAGCCCAATAACACTCAGGACCTCTGGCACAACGGACGCCCTTCACAATGTCCAGCTGAGCCGTAAACCGAGGAAATGGACTCCTCCCCGTGTCTTAATTAAATGAAACTGATCTTTAAGTTTCACTGTCAGAGGCAGACGGAAAAAAAGTGGGGAGACACATCTGCCCCCTGGAGGGCAACTTCCAGAATGGCACCTCGTTACTCCCCTAACAGGCCGGCAGCAGGCCCTCAATCAGGAGGACATATCCAGCCCACTGGGCATTGGCTAACGGGTGGTAAGAGGTGCAGGACATGGACTGCAGCCGGATCGACACTTCCTCTGCGATAAGTAATTTTATAGAGGATTAGCGCCTAGATGGACTGATCAATATCCAGTACTCTGACCATTACCAATGCAGCAAAGAAATTGGCACCTGCGGTAATAAAACTCAATGTCCAGCAGCTCCTTCATTCGCCCGGTCCATTAGTGTAAGGGTGGCATTACCCCCCCGGGCGGTTTTTTCCCCCCCCCCCCCCCCCAACCTTTTTTTAAACCAGCAGGGGCCTGATGAAATCGGAAACGGCTTGGCTCTTGACGCCATTCCTCACAGGCCCCGTAAATTTATTAATTTATTTATAAATTTATTAATCGTGTCCCCCACCTCCCATATCTGCTTTATGTATGTTTCGAGCAGCATTTCACCACCGGCTACCTGTCAATAGTGGAAATAACAGCGTAACTAAAACCGACAGGGCAAATAAACAGGCGATGAGCTCAGATCCGCGAGCAGACGGGGAGAGTAAGCGACCGCGGCTAAATCGCAAGCTAGCATGTAGTCGGGGAAGCGAGTGAATGAGTACATTCAGGGTGGGGCAGCAAAACGATTTTGACATGAATCGATGTAAAGTTCCAAAGGGTTTGTTTAGAACATTCACAATGAGACAAACCAAACAAACTCCACGAGAGTGGATTTCGGAGTAGCGGGAGTCACAGGCGGCTTTTTTTCCGGCATATTCCAGGAGAATAACGGTGCCTCAAGCCTATCCAATTTGAGCTACGGGCCGCCTTCACCGAAAGGCCAGCATCAGGCAACCAAATGTCTTTGGCGTTAAGAGGGATATGAAGAAAAAGGAAATACCAGAAATCTGCGGTGAAAAAATAGAATTAAAAGAGAGGTAAGATAACAACAGAAGCCAAAATGCCGAAATAACCCCAGAGAGTTTGTGCAGCACGGCACCGTGTGAGATGGCTGATGAAAATGCTTCCTTTTTATTATTTGCTTATTTTTCTCCGTATTCTGTTCCCTTTCCAATGCCGAGCCGCAAAACAAACAGAGTGAATGGCTAATCGAGGACAGACAGCGAAAACAATGCAAGGGCCATAATACTTTGCAGGATGGCAGCTGGGAAATTCTCAGAGTAGCAAGTGTTTTTGTTCTTATTTCTGTAAAAAAATATTCTCTTTAGTGGCTAGAGCCACACATTAAAAAAACTCATTGATTTGTTTTTGTTTTTTTAACTTAGAGGGGCTAATTAATGATTGCACAGACAAACCAGAATGACGAAAACAAATTGTGACTCATTACCTATAATACTGATATTGCACTATGAACATTTACCTGCACTGTGTGCATTACATTACTTATGTACATAATTCAAGTTCACTGTTTCGATTGTCCTTGATTACTTTGCAGGGCCCCTAAAGTAACGTCCTTGCATGTAAAAGTACTGGGCAATAAATAAACAATTCTGATTTTGATGTCGCTAATCATTCTTAATTATGCCTTAATTATACTTCTTAAATACTGCCTTGTTTATAGTGTAATGTGTTAACTGGAATTCCAAAAGAGATTAGTTAAATTTCATATATCATTAGTGAACTTATTTAAAAGTCCCCCAAAGGCCAAAGGTCATGCCAAGGTCATGTTAATGAAACATCTAATGACTCATCTGACTATTTCCGGTCTCTTAAGCTACAATATGTGAAGTTGCAGTAAATTCTGGAAGGTAACGTCACTGCTGATGCAAATGACTGACAGTAACTAATAGGACTCTAACCTTTCTCCCAGTCTTTATTAAGATAATCAGTGCAATTCTTGTATCACAGTCCGAAGGATATAAACGCTTCTGTTCTAATTTGGGTTGACTGTGGTTTTCCAGTAGTTCTAGAAGGGCAAAGACATTTCCTTGCTTAGCCACTAACAGCACATTTTCTGTTTCGATTCCTTTCCCTCCTTCATCTTTTTTATTCGCCTGGTCGTTTCTCTGAAGCGGAGGGGAGCGGCAGTGTGGACTTTGCCCATCTGAGGGCCAGCTGCAGCCAGTGAGCTCTCCTCCAGCGGGAAGAATCACACAGCACATAGTCCCTGTGCATTCTTACATGATATGGACAGATGTGCTGTCTGAGGCAGAAGGCCGGCCTGCGGAAGCGGAGGCCGCCCGTGCAGAGGATCCGCTTAAACATGACGGCCTGCTGTGGAATGTATCTGTCACTGAGGCCACAGGAACACATGCCTCCACGCGCATCCCAAACACGACATTCTCCCCTCACTGGTGTATTTGCCCGATCTGGCTTTTCCTGTCCAGTTAGCGGCCTCATCTTTAGTGTTAAGATAACAAATAAACGATAAAGCAAGGCCTTAAATGTTAGCTGGTCAATCCCCATCCTACAACTTAGGCAGGGGCAATATTACGGCTTGCATGCATGCGTGTTATGTGCACAATGGGAATGAAGGAGGGGTGTAAACAAATAACACAAATCACGCCAAGCAAAGTAAAATCACATTTAATGTTACACACTCCACAAGGGACCTGCCTAATTCCAATGAACACTGCAGATAGTTATTAGTTAGCTGCACATGCAAAGTAAGTTTTTGCTTTAAGTTCTGGGAGGAACTCAAACGACAGAACAGAAAAGTTCTATAATAAAGGCGTGTTAAGTGGCTCCATCTTTCACCCAAGATTAGGAGATGATGTAATGATCATTTTGGGGGACTTAAATCATTGGGTTTGGTTTATCAGTGTTATTTTCCAAGTGGTACAGTATGAGCAGTTTTATAAAAATAAAATCATAATATATAAATTATATATAATAGAGATATAAAAATAGTGAACAAAAATTTACTTAAAATTTAGTCCAATTCGTCAAACATTTAGACCATCTAAAATCAAATGGTGCATCAAAATTAAAATATTGAAGTGTGTGTCCATCAGTTCAAGTCTGCGGAAACGTAATTGTGCCCCTGGTCCTTTTTAATCACTGGGTAAATATGAACATGGCAAATTCATAATGTACCAGCATGGTAGATACGATGTAATTAAAGCCAGTCATGATCACTGCAATGCGATGTACGTCCTTTCAGATTTAAAAAAAAAAAAACAGATTTTATAAAAAGCAATTTTACAAATGGCATGTAAAAAACGGGAAAACACAGACAGGCAAATGACTAAATAGCCCTGAGTTGGGTGCTTATCCTAAACTGTAAATTATCCAGCTGTTTAAATTAAAAAAAAATAAAGAAAAAAAAGAAAGAAAGGAAGACATTTTAACATCTCCCTGGATAAGAGTCAACTAATGAATCACGGCCCATTTCATACGGACCCATTTCCTCGTATTATCATAATCTGCCCCCTTTTTTAATGTCATGACATCAGAAACAGCCCATTGTAATTGAATAATTGGACTGGATAATAATAATAATTCTGGGTAAAAAGTTTGTTTTTAGTGCCAGTCACCCATTAGGCGACACAGGCGGCTGCCTAGGGAGGCGTCTTCTGAGGGGGAGCCGCCTGAGCGAGCAAGCTTCATTTTTCCTTGAACGATGTGGGTGGGGCTCTATTTGTTCCTCTTGCTGAGGGGGGGGGGGGCAGTGAAGCTTAGGCTCCACATGGGCTTTTTCTTGTCACACATGCATGGTGTTTATAAGACCATTTGGGTAACACTTTTGGGTAACACCTCTGATGTTGCATTGCTATTTCAAGACCCAATACGGAGAATCTGCCCCATGCTCAACATAAAAGTATCTAGGCAACCATGTAGCCAACAACCAGGCAGGTTAGCATCGTTAGAAGGGGGAGGCAGGTCACCATCGTTAGCAGCAAGAGAGTAAAGAAGTGCTACAATGAACGACGTGTCTTCCCCACTGCCGTTTGTGGCCGACGGCACCTGCCAGTGCCCCTTATTAAACATGTTTTCACGCGACGACCGTCAAACCAGATGCTGCACAGGTGACGGAAGCCTAAAAGGTCAAGGTTGGGTCCCTCTCACAAGGCAGTGAGAAGGTCCTGACTCTGGTCATGCCGTTAATCTTTGCCTATGCCAAGCTCACATAACACAGGTCTGTTATCCTTTAGCACGTTTATGAAGGAAATACCGCATTCTCCCGAATGAAACTGGAATCACTGATAAGTGGCCTTCTGTAACCCTCCGCTGGAATGCTGTTGAACTGTTATGCTTTATGTGGCTACATAAGGTAATGTTTTTCCTTTCATGGTGTCCCTCGTTGAAAAATAAAAAGGGGCACATTTGCTTCAGTTTTTGCGTAGCCATCTTTCTGCAGCGAACGAGTTTCAAGTTCAAACCTGAATGTTTTCCATCAGTCAGAGATCATATAGTCCATGCCACAATCATCGGCTCATTCTGAGACTGTTTTGTTGCAGAAATGATAAACGTATTCCCAAAATGATCTTTGCATTGAGGTAATGATATTGTTTGCAGATGTTTCAGTGTTTCCCCTATTTTTTATAGCCTAAAACAAAAGGTTTGTGTTACTTTGGCTTCTGATATCGTTCATATATGACTACAAAGTATGAGAGAACCTTTCGCGAATATTGTCAGTGTATCATATTCTGTCTTTTCTGCTGCAATAGACATTAGTCTTGTCTTCACCGCCTCTTTTATTACAGGTAGTATTAGTGGTTAAGCTCAAGGAACCTGGAGGTTGTTAGTTTGAGGGAAAGCCCATTTTGTTGTACTTTTGAACATGTGCTCAACCAGAAATCCCCTCACAAAATATCCAGTCAAAGAAACTGAATAACAAATTTTTAAAACTCACTTAGTCCACATTATATGTTTTCAAGAAAATTTCTGTGAAATTAGTCAGCTTTGGAACTTGCAGTTCAATTCAATTCAATTCAATTCAGTTCAATTCAATTCAATTCAATTTTATTTGTCTAGCCCATTTTCACAACATTACATTGTCTCAAAGTGCTTTACGTTATCCCTGCCCAAAGCCCCCAGTGAGCAAACCAGAGGCAACAGAGGCAAGGAAAACTCCCTAGAAGAAAGAACCCTTGAACAAAACAAAAAAAAAGTTTTTCAATGAATTACACGAGGACTGAGAGAGTTTTGGTTCGCAACACTGTAAGATATGATGAGGTAGCTGGACTTTAGGTCACCAGTGGTCTCATCTCAAAAACAATAAAACATGGACTCAGTGCGTTTTGGACATTTGCTGTTCAATTTATGAAAACGATACAGAATGAAAAGTGGTGACCCATGGTTGACTGTTCCGGTCATGGTTGAAATGCTTCATAACGCACCTCAACTTCAGGTGGCAGGTATGTGATCCGGCGACGGGGCTGCGGAAATCACACCCGCGGCAGACAGCTGAGTTGGGGGGGTGGCCGAGTCCGACTCGCCTGCTATCCATTACCGCCATGCTCTTTGATCAGAATCTTCGTTAACTTCCTTTGTAATCCCTCTCTCTTAGGCTCCGACTGACCTAAACGAGGCTCGCGTCATGATGAAAGACAGGTGTGTCTTTCACCTGTCTCGCAAAAGTGGCGGATCTCGCATATTTTCACAGCTTTTTTTTTAATCGTCTCCTGTCGTCATAAACTGATCCAGTCTATTTATAACTGACATTCCCCCCCTTGCTCTCTTTTACAGGAAAATCACTGTTTGAAGATTATCCATGGAAACGTTTTTCCAAAAAGCAGATCCATATGAATTTATCAAACGTATAAAATCTGAACACATGGTTATTGGAGTTTTCATAAAAAAGAAACAGGAAGAAAATGGTAGGTTTGGTATTAATATTTGTAGAAAGCATTTAAAGGATCTGTTGCTGATAACGTCCCCCCCCCCCCCACACACACACACACACACACCCCTCCCCACAACCTGCGTTACACATTTCTATGTCCTTCTAGAGGCCAGCAGCTGTACTAGATTACTACTACTAAATTCCCAAAAAGACAAAGATTTAATTACAAATCTTAAGGTGAATGTGAAGGTCTTGGATATATACAGTTATGGTATTAACTGAAGAAGACAGACTTAAAAATGAGCGGCACCCAGTGGGGATTTTGAGCTTGGAGCACTTTGACGCCGTCCTAAGGCGTGTTACGCAGTCTGGTGTCCCAGGTCAAGCCGCACGCCATTATGTGCACAGCCCAGACTGCTAACGCTTTACTTTAAGGTTTGCTCCTTAACTGCTAATAAACTGTTACTAATCATTTGATCTCATATTGATATATAGAAATATTCATTCACAAACAAATCCAGTAATTATTTACAGTCATATCTTGGTCCTGGTGCACAAAACCTCTAAATCACTTACAAATATACAACTAAACAATCTCAAAATGAGTTGTAATTGAATATTTACAAGGTCTTTACTAAACACTGTGCAAGACCGGAGTAAGATATCTTTATAAGACATTTGTAAATTTGACTGCTAGTGAATCTTTCTATTTACTAATATGTTATCAAATAATTAGTAATAGCTTATTAGCTTAGCTTCGTAGCTATGGAGCAGAACGTAAACTGAAGTGTTACCCAAATGGTCTTATAACCTTTATAATCAATTTTAAAGGTTTTAAAAACAGGTACCAGGTTTTTATGTGTTTCCTCCTTTCTTTGTAAACAATGTCATCATTAGTAATGAGGTCCATTGTTCACATTAACCATGACAGGCATTCCCCTTCAGGGATGCCCTGTTATCTGGTGAAGCTGAACTGTAGGGGAGAGGCAGACTCCCCACTGTAAATTTTTCATTGCAGAAAGCGTGTAATTAGTCGTCCAGCATTTTTATGAACTTGTAATATGGGCAATTAGGCCTCGCTGGGGGCACAGTGGCAGTACCTGCCTTTCGTCCTGCAGGAAATTGTCTACCTTTCAAACAAATTGTTCCGTCCCCACGTCAGAGTCTGAACGCGCCCAGCAAATTTGGGGAGGATTTACAGCAGTTTGTACAAACTCTGGGACAGCCCGCCGACTCAGACTCCTGCAGATCATCAAACGGCCTTCCTCTCTCGTCTACCCAGCTTTTCTGCATTATTAGGTATACTTTCTGTTATTATGCCCTGTGTTAGATCTGTGGAACCCTTTGACAAGGCTCATTTTTAGTAATATAATAATTGTATTTAAAAAAAATAATGAAAACTTGGCAGAAATCGGACGTGAAGTGAGAGCAATGGCAGAAAATTGAGAGCATTAACGGGAGATGAAAACAGCGCGGTATGGTCCTTATTAACTGTCCATATAAACCCTGTTTGGCAGTCAGATTTTCCTAAATCCTTTGAGCTCAGCATTATTCAAATATGATGCATCAACGATGGCTTCCTTTATGGAGACGTTTGTGATTTCGCCTGAGGAATTCATTTGGCCACCTACATCTTATATTCCCTCCTCAAATTGTTGCATGGTTTAGTCGTGGAACGTCCCACACAATTAGTGAACCTCCAGTCAAGGTTGTTCTAGAAACTGCTAACTCTCCAAAGTACCCCTACCACATCCTCAACTCATAAACGTTAGAAGTACTACGTGTGGCTCAGTAATACACAGCATGGCTTTTGATATTTTTTTGTTCCTTTGTATTGAATAAGCATATGGTGTTAGCATGCGTGCTCTTCCTGTTCGCTAACCTTCGACGATAAGCCTTAGGAAACTGTTATTTGTCAGTGCTATAAAGCAGATTGCTGCCCAGTGGTTTGAATTAACATCAAAGGGTTCCTCACAGGCAGTAATAGCTACATTAAAACCTGAAATGTATTATTCAGGTTTCATACTGCAGTCACCGTAGTGATTATGTCCCTTTTCAAAAGAGATTTTTTCCCCCTGCTGACTGTTCGCATTCCTTCTTTTTAATGTGTCTTCTTTCTTATTTCTTTTCTATTTGAATGCCACCCTCTCCCATCAGCCCGCAGCTTTCGGGCGGGGGGGGGGGGGGGCTTCACTGAATTGTGGCACCCAAGCGCCCAAACAGGAAAAGGAAGTCCGGTGGGCGGGACCAAAACTGGGGTATGAGCAGGAGTAACAGGTTAGGATGGCTGCCCTTCAGCACTTTGTAGCAGCCAAACACAGAGTGGACTGGGCGGTATGTGGCTTTGCGGGTTAGGAATCTGGGGCAGTGTTTGGAAGGTTGTTGGTTTGAATCCCGTGGCTGTGACCCCAGGCTTTGCTCTCACCTGTATATGTCTGTGCCTCATAGTAAGAGAGTAAGATGGGATATGTGAAAACCCAAGAATTCCTGTGTACGCATACTTTTTAAATTATTACTTTATCTTTGGTCAAAACTCTTACCCAAGGCAACCTACATCATTTAATAAGTTAACACTCTGTAGATAAATCTGTCTGTATATTTATTGAACTACTGAACTGCTTAGATATATAACATCGGGGTGCGTAGTGAGACTTTGGGGTTACAAATCAAAGTGCTAATTCATCCCGTTGGACTGAGACCTCCAGAAAGTGGACTGCATGTTTTTCAGTCATTTCAGTTTGCTGGAATGTTGTAAACCAATCATATCTTCACATTTTTTAACCTGTAACTCAATGTACAGTTTTAGCACATCGGTCTCTGCCCCCTCGTTACGGTTGAAACATGGCAAAACAATGAGTCAGAGACTGTAATGAATGACTCTTTCCAGCCTGCCTTGGCTCACCACCACCCTTAATCTTGTGCAAACCCGCGGGAAAAGTTCAAAGGATGAGCAGGACCCCGTAAAATGAATCATAAAACATATAAGACATTTAATATATGTTAACTGGGCTTATGTAAATGATCACACATTGCCACAAGAAAAACACATGGTTTGCGAAATAGAGAGATGCGGAGGGCCTCGCCTGGGATGTGGCATACCCCCCCGGCCCAGGGCAGCTTCCAGACGTGGGCAGGAGGAAGCAACGCGCTACGGCTCTGATTTAAGCAACATGATCGCCGGACGGTTTTATGGGTGAGCTGGTTAGAGGGCAGGCCTGCAACACAAAGGGCGGCTTCGGTCAGAATACTGAGTAGAATGTCAGGCTGAAAGATAATAGAGCGAGCACGTCGCGGCTGGAAAGGAAAACGAAAAGAAAAAATCCCTTCAAGATCACAGCTTCATGTGCGAGAGATGCTGGTGAAAACAGTTAAATAGCTCCCCCAAATCACATTTGGATGCCCTCTGATTTAAAAGTACCCATTTACGTTACGTTCATCCTCATCTTTAAAGGCCTGACTGTCGCAGACAGCTGCCGTAAGTGTTGGTGGCATGTCGTTTTGGGGCAGCAGTGACCCCAGAAGCCTGTTTTTATTTCTGAAAAGAGAAAGGCTAGTTTTCTCGTGGCACAGCAGGAGTAAAACAGCAGTATGATGGATAACAAACAGGTCCTGGGCCTAGAAGGTCATAGTCTATGCAAACACGTTTCTTCACACAAGCTTAAAGCAACTGTGTAAACATGCAGAAACGGACACGCTTTCCCCGCAGAAAATCCTAAACACGGGAACACAGAGCTTCAAAGGGCTGAGACATGCCAGTTCTGCTCCCACCAGTCGTTGCCACTACGTATGTAACCTAACCCACAAATTCCTGTATTTCTATTGAACACAGATTTGCGCTGGTAGCTGTTATTCAGTAAGCAGCATTTCTGAGGTGTACCGTAGTAGCTAAGAATAAGCCAGAGAGGTCTGTGTTACCCCAGGAAGTGGTTGCAGGCTCTAATGTAAATAGAATCACATTATAGATTTTATGGAAAGTCAACTCCTAATATCCAAAACCAATATGTCAGTCACAGAGATCTGAGTGTATTTTTCTCATTATCGCTGGCATTATATCGTTATATAGTATTAATACACTTCAAAGGCCGGATGGTAAAACCTATTTGTGATTTTTCCGTATATGCAGGGCTTTACACATTCAGTTTTGGAAAGGAACCGTTTTCCATTCCATTCCTCGTCATACTGGCAAACTTCTAGCCTTTTGTGATTTTGTTTGTGCCCCTTACACTTTTTGTCAGCAATTTTTTCTTTTTGTTTACTTTATTGACTTTATTTATGTCTTTCACCTTTGGTTTCTACCATGTAGGAATGGCACTTGAAAATGTTTGTAGGCCCAGAACAATAACGCGTGATGTTTCCCAATGACCCAAAGATCCATAGGCCCAAAACATAAACAAGCCTGGTGTTTCAGTCATGACAGATCCTTAGGTCCAAAACACAGTAAAGCCTGGTATTTCAGTAATGACAGATCCTTAGGCCCAAAACACAGT
Source organism: Hyperopisus bebe (assembly GCA_026777045.1). Taxonomy (NCBI): domain Eukaryota; kingdom Metazoa; phylum Chordata; class Actinopteri; order Osteoglossiformes; family Mormyridae; genus Hyperopisus; species Hyperopisus bebe. The sequence continues at coordinate 11,837,057 of JAODJW010000007.1, forward strand.
AATGCCCGGTGTTTCAGTAATGACAGATCCTTAGGCCCAAAACACAGTAATGCCTGGTGTTTCAGTAATGACAGATCCTTAGGCCCAAAACACAGTAATGCCTGGTGTTTCAGTAATGACAGATCCTTAGGCCCAAAACACAGTAATGCCCGGTGTTTCAGTAATGACAGATCCTTAGGCCCAAAACACAGTAATGCCTGGTGTTTCAGTAATGACAGATCCTTAGGCCCAAAACACAGTAATGCC
>JAODJW010000007.1:11855574-11874358 GCA_026777045.1 Hyperopisus bebe
GGCGGTTGGCTGGTGGGGGGTGGTCCCCCGTGCCACCCACAGAGATCGGTGGCAGACTCCCAGCATGCACTTTGTCTCCCACTGACTGGGAGCATGACAGAATTGCACCTCATCTTCCACATATTCCCCATCATTCCCAATTGGAATGCTGCTCCCCCTTTTTTACCACTGGCCTCGGGGTTGTACCAGTCAGACTCGTCAAGTAACCACAGTCCTGCAATGTATGTTTCACATTTTATGTCCGTGTTGAACCTGAAGGGGGCCATCTCATGGCCATAATCATGCCTTGCACGATGTCTGTCTGTTTCGAAGTGCCTCAGAGTGCCTGAACGCTGGGCCCTTAGTTCTCCACGGCACTTTGACACGCATGTGGTCGAACACGCATGAACACGGGACATGAATTATGGCGCCCCCATCAAACCAAACAGCCACGCAGGTAATGACTCACACATGCTGCTCTTTTGTGTCTCTGTGGTCCCTCCTTCCCACCGACTCCAAATAAAAGGTACGAGGTTGCCGTGTGAGACAGGTTTAAATGGGCGTGGTTTCACTTTGAATGAAAATCATAACCACCTACAGAGATGCAGGCTGCACCCCAGTCCTGCTCTGAGAAACTTATCACAGATGCCAAGGAGCATAGATACAGATGCAACTGACACCTAAAGCGACTCACTCTCTCTACTCAGCTGCATAACTCATAACACACATAGAGCTTCATCTCTGTTCTCACCGCAGCACAGCAGGGCGAGAGTTAATGGTCACTAACTTCACTGTATGCGAACACCCTGTTTACATAAAACCATAATCTCTCATGAATGTCTGGCTAGTGCAATATAATTTACAGATTCTCCTCTTTTCTCCCCCCAAACCAGAATGAGTCTTTTTGTCATTATTTGTTTAAATAAGGCAATGAAACGATCCCACAATGGCAGCAGCTGTGGGTCTTTTAAGAGCAAAGTAGTCTGAGTTTAGTTTTTAAAAAGGGGGGGGGGGTGTAATGAAATTTTGAAACATTTGGGTGAGTATGTCTGATAAGAAGCTAAATTAACATCAAAAATGAAAAACAGACATATCTGCTATAGGGAAGGATGTGGGAGCGTTGGGTGACAGACCAACAGGCTCCACAGCAGCTACCCCATAGCTGTTAGCATGGGCGCTGTTAGGATGGGCGCTGTTAGCATGGACTGTTAGGATGGGCGCTGTTTGGATGGGCGCTGTTAGCATTTGCGCTGTTAGCATGGACGCTGTTTGGATGGGCGCTGTTAGCATTTGCGCTGTTAGCATGGACGCTGTTTGGATGGACGATGTTAATTATTATTATTATTATCATTATACTGTTACAATTTACTATTTTACTTGTTTATTTTTCTTATTTATTACCTGTGTGAATGATTGGTGTGCAAGTCTGCCCTGAGATGGGTTGGTGGCCCATCCTGGGTTTCTTCCCTGCTCTGTGCCTGTAGCCTCCGGGAAAATTTCCGGACTCCCCATCACCCTGAATAGGACAAGCAGTTACAGAAAATGAATGGATGGATGGATGGACATATTGCAATCACTGACTATAAGGAGCTCTCAAGGAGACTCATTTCATTGCCTGCATCTACTGCTGTTTGCAGTGCTGTTGTACATTTGATTCGATCTGGGCATGTTCTGCATGTGTGTTTTTTTAAACCTTTGTCGTCACGGTGACGGGCCTGTGTAAGGCCACGTTCGATTGGCTTAATCTCACTCTCTGCCTGGGCCACCTCTAGGCAGCCCTGGATTAAAGTGCCACCCTCCTTGGTATGTGGCTTCTCCCCCACGTCCCCGTGGTGCCCTAAGAGAGACACATTTTGCATCCCCTTTACATTTCTGCTGCCTCCCTGCCAGGTGATTGTAAGTTACAGCACCGATTCACCATTTCCATATATCTCGTTAGCTCCAATTGTTACAGTCTGCTCTGTCGCCTCCAATGCCGTAACTCCTTTCCTACTGACACGGGCGACAATACAGCCCCAACTTGTAAAATAATCCAGACACACAACTTAATGTCTTCAAGTTGTATTTCCTGATGGCAAAATGTTTTACTTCTTGGAAAGATTAGGCAGCTGAACTGCTGTAATTTGGCATTTCCACTCGAAACGAATGCAGTAATGGTCTTACACGCTCACCCTGACTTGGGACGGCTCCTGCACAGTGCCCCCTGCAGTCAAGACACACTCAAACACGCACTGTGCTCTGGCCGGCTGCTTGCAGTAAAGGACAGCTCCTTACAAGCGTTTGATGCAGTTCTTCACAAGCATAAGTTGAACAGCTTCACTGGAGGAAAGATTTATTACAGTCTAAATAAAGCCCTCATTAGCTAATCTCAGTTAAACTTCTGAGCTATAGTTACTAGCCATCCCCTACAGGGTTAGCTGTACACCTTTACACTTAATCCTATACCCAGATAATATTCATATTACCCCAATCTTATCCTCCCTACACTGGTTCCCGGTGAAATACAGGATCCAGTTCAAAATTTTGGTACTCACCTACATTGCAAAAAAATGGCCTTTCAAATTTAAGATAAACAGTTTCTGTCTTGAGACAAGACAGCCTAAAACCAGCAAAATTATCTGCTAGTGCAATGAGAAAATTCTACTTGGTAATATTCCCTAAAATAAGACAATATGCCTAAATGCAAGCAAATTCATCTTATTCATAAGATGTGTTGTTAGTTTATTAATGAATTTTGTCCAGAAAATTATACTTACTTAGATTGTCATTTTTGTAGTGTACAGAGCATTCCACGGTGAAGCTCCTTCTGCGACATCATTCCCGCAGCCGTACTCTGAGATCTACTCAATCGCGTTTCCTTTCAGTTCCTCAGACCAGATTAAAGACCAGCGGGGCTTGTGCATTTCAGTCTGTGGCCCCAAGGTTATGGAACAGTCTTTCAGTGTCACCAACATCTGCTCCATCAGCTGAGATATTTAAGAAGCAGCTCAAAACATTTATGTTTAAGCAGGCTTTTGGATAATCCCACTCTGGTTTTATTTCTAACTTATATTGCTTGTATTTCTGCATTTTACACTATATGCATATTGTTCAGTGCCTTGTGACCTTTGTCTGTGAAAGGCACTTTATCAATAAATTTTACTTACTAACAATACTGAGCTTCCTTGAAAGGTCAGACGGAAACAGAATGCCTTTATTTTCCAAATCAGACATCTTTCATCCAATAGACCATGCGTAATGACGGTGGTGTTTAATTGTGATTAGCACAAGCGTACAGGTCCATGGAAACCGATGGGTCTTCACATGTCTGATCTTGTTCACGCATGACAATGAACTTTGGGGTCAGAGCGCAGGGTAAGCCCTTTTTTGGTACCCCTGAAACTGAAGCTTTTTGGGTTAAGGGCCTTGCTGTAGGGCCCAGCAATGATAAGATTACTCTGCTGGCCATGGGATTTGAACCTGTGACCACTGACATTCCAGCACTCTTCTTCATGCTTTACTTAATATTTTAATAATCAATGTATAACAGGTTATTTGTACAAAAAGCATCATCATTTGTGTCCTGCGACGCACTGGTGTTGATTCCCCTTCCCTGTGTCAGCTACAAGATCACTTTGACCTCTGGGTAAGCAGTTATGGGGGAGAACCATTTGCACTATCAGCTGAAATATTCATATATCGCTCGCCAGCTGGTGTAGGAGTGATAGCACTAGTGATTTACTGCACTAATGACCATAGGGTTGCCAGTTTAATTCCTTGAGGTCTTAGCTGCTATGCAGTTTTAAAAGCCACTTACCCTTAATTCTTTGGCTGAAATTTTGGATGAGAGTCTCTGATAAAACCTACAAGGAACACAAATATATCAGTCATCTGCAAGTCATGAATTCTGCTCAGACAGCAGTGTTATAATTGTAACGTTTATGTAAAAAAGACACAGGGTGAAACTGTAACATCTGGCTGTCATGGCTTGTATGTGGAATCCACTGACGTCATTCCACCTCATTCGCAATTAACATCTGCTCAAAAAATTGCGTTTCCTCCCCCCCCCCCACCCCCTTGTAAATCTGCCCTCGTTAGGAGGGTTTCGTTTTATTTGGGGGTCAGCGGTGAAAATGCCGTAATTAAAGCATGCGGCGATCGTAAAAGTGTGGCCCGTGCAAAGTGTGAAGTCAGCACATCTCCGCTGCGCGTAACTGGTCTTACTTTGGGATTCGTGGTTAATCGCAACGTTTGCGCATTCAGCAGGCCTGCAGGGATGCTGTCGCCCCAGTCCGACTGCCCTCCTGCCAAGTACCTCAGCTTTCCTGAGTCACGCTGCTGGAGATGTATGACTTGCAGAATATAATTAAATGGTTCAAAATCATTAAAAGGGGGGAATTTTCATTAGCTGGTATCAAAAAAGTACCTGGCTCCTTCTAATTGCTTTCTCGTTATTAAGTGTATTTGATTAACGGGAAAAAAGATGGAGCCCAATTCAGGAGAAATAAAATGGATTTTCCTCCTTGGAAGACATGAGTGCACAGCCTTAAGAAAACCACAATCCAGTAAGGTATGCAGGACAAAGTCAGTGACAGTGTTTTGGTACTTGTCCGTATCTTCCCGACTTCCACACTGGGTTACAGAAAGGGATTAATAAAACAGGGGCTTCAGGCTTAGATCTGTTTCACCAGCTGGTTGATCATCACCAGAACATGCTTTCATTAATCAATGAGGCTAATTCACTTTGATCACAGTTATTACTAACCACTGGTCTGGGAGTCATCTCCATTTTCACGTAGTAATGAGAACAAACAGGGATCCAACCTTTCCTCATTGGACATTTTATGCACAGTCATGGTGTGCTGTCAGCGAACTCCTTACTCTTATACTCTTGCAATTCCTGTACACCAACAGAGCAGTCAGCCACCAGTAAAACACCGCCAATCAGCCTCACCACAACACCTACGAAAAGAACAAGAGCGATAGGAGCAGAAAGGCTTTGAAACCCATAGCTGGTGGGACCGACGTGCCGCGTCTGGCACTGACAGTTTTCACCAAACCATTGGTTGCGTCATTAAACCATTTTGGGTTAAACCAATCGGTGCCTGGCACTCTGCAGCAAACCCCGCCCACAGTGGGTTCTGAGACCATCATGAAAGAAAAGTTATAATTTGGATGTTAGTTTTGAATGCAGGTGTTATAACCTTTTCCTTAAAGCTTTGTTAGAAGATAAAAAATAAGGCATTCTTAGGAATCATCTTTCTTTCACCGGATCCGTAAACATGCACAGTAAAATATGAGCCTTTCATTTGTTACCTGATTGATCCTCTTGGTTTGGGCAAAGGAGCAGAGTCCCTGAGATTCCCGAAGCAGCTGCTTTAGCTCTTAGTCCTTTCCCTGCTCTGAGTCCTATTTACACTCTATTTATTGTTATGGTTCTTGCCTAAGCATTTCAGTTAACAGATTCCTCCCGCGCCGCAGGAACCCATGTCTTGTTTGAGTCGGCATGAAATCGCCGTGCAGTCTCAGGGGAATGGGCTCGCCTCCTCGTACCGTGGGCCAGCACCCGATTTGCCACTGGGCTTAGAGCTGAGAACATTTCGTTCATGAGGTTTGAGTTTTGAAAAATAATTTCCATTGCCAGCCAAGCTGTGTTTTACAAGTCGAAACCCCACTGCAATTAAGCTTCGGTGGTTTGGTTTGGCCGTGCGGGTTTCCATGTGCACTGGCAGGGTGACCGGGTTGTGGCTTCCCACGATTAAGCAGGAAAACAAACAAACACAACACGCATGTAACCCCAAGGCCTGCGAAGCCGGGGGGCTGCCATAGCTTGGCAGGCACTCCCATCTTCCACACCACCTGCCAGCAATGTGGTACGGTCCGATGCTTTCAGATAAAAATCGGAAAAATAGTTCCACTAGGTGCTGAGGAGACCAATTGGCCGATGCCGGAAAGAAGGGTACTTTCGCTGTAGGAGAGATGCAAAAGGGAAGGTCTGGTTCTTCGGTTAATATAGTAAAAGTTTTGAAGATGGAGCTTAATGGTGCATTCCATTTGAACTGGGAAGTTTGAACTGGGAATTTCCGAGTCCCTTGTCAGAAATTTCAACTGGAACACCCCCTGAAGTCGGACTGACTCGGAAAGTCGGAGGAACCTCTGCATCCCCAATTCAAGATGGCTGCTCTGTGCACCAACAGCAAAAAGCTGTAGTAATTACTGATTAACTGTTAATTTCTTCTGTCTTATATGCATAGTACTGTTCAACTAGTATCTGTGGGCAAGTTGATATCGCATAATGCGTTATTATCAACTGGTATTGCTAACAGTGAGTTAACAGTGAACCTGGCTAGAACTACTATTGCTAATCGCTAACCGGGCTGGATGGTCTGGAGTGCAGTAAACTCAGGCGTGACATCATTCTCAGCTCCAACTTCAGAGGTATTTGGAACACAGCATCAGTCACAAAGAATATCAGAACACACACCTCACAGCCGACCTCCAGCCAAAACACTCACTTAGGACTAACTCTAACCCTATTCTCCGCTTCCGCTTCCTTCAAAATCAAAGCGTCTTTTATCAGCACCAGACATAAGATACATGTGGTTATATGCAGAGAGGAAATATCGCTCTCGCTGGTCATACTGCAAATAAGACAAACATAAATAGCCTAGAAAATAATAAATAGCCATAAAAATATAGCAACATATTTTAAGACATGGACATTAAGACTGAGAGAAAGACATTGAGTTAATCACCTGACTGGTGGGGAAAGATCGTCCAAATATGGTTCAGAAGCTTGGCATGGAAGCGGACTGTACAAACAATAAATAGCTGGTGAGTCCAGAGCTCATAGTTCTGTTAACAAACCTAGTCTTAGGCTGGAAAATTGCTCCTCATTCCCCTTATGAATCCAGCACTTGACCCCATCTTAACCTAGTACCCCAATGCTGAGTCCAGTAATCTGCTGTCCATCCAGGGGCTTGGAAGGTCTATCAGATCCCAGAAGGGCTGATACAGCAGTGCCCAATCCATCGCACTTTGAGAGACCAATGAATTTGATCAAAGGCAGCAGATAATATAAAGGTTGAGGAGTTAGAGACCAAAAGATTCTCCGTCCAACTGATAGATTGCCTCAAAACACTGCTATAGAATAAAAGGTAAATACTTAGATAAGGGTGCTAAGACACTAATGTAATAGTATATAATAATAATATTTTAAGAGTAAGCAATGGAGCTTGCAGTAAATGACCTAGCCAGAGAAGGTCAATGGTGTGAAATGTCTCCCCATGACTGTGCCTCACAATAAACCATTTATAGACAATGACTGTACTTCTTGTCTTCCAATTTAGCATACAAAAAAATCCCTTCTCTTTAATGAGCAGTGGGGTCAAGCAGAATTTAATATGAATGCAGTTTATGAAATGCATCTGAAGAATTTCTGTAATTGATATTCAATATGCCTTTGCAGTCTCGGGATTAACACCACAAAGAGTAAACACTCGCATATCTTGGTTCATAACGGGATATAAAATCTAATTTACGCACTGTCGGCAGGACACACCTACTTTTAATAACTACTTAGACTTTGCCCAGCAAACCTCATTTGCAAAATAGGAAATTAGCCAATTATCCCCGCATTTAATGAGCAACATATTTTCTAAAATCTCAGCGAACACTTATTGCCTCTCTGTAATGTTGGCAGCCTCTTTTTGCTCTGTGTTTTATTATTTCTTATAGGCTAATTAAGAGATTAGCCACTATAGAAATTCCTCTGGGTTCCCAATAGGTTTAAAACCTCCTCTTTTGTGTGCTTCCAAATTACTTCTCAGTGTTTTTCCTCGATATCGAACCACCGTTCCATTGCAGCTACAGCTATTTTCCTGGTGTTGCTGCTAACTGGCCAGCTGGCAGCGCACAGGGAGAAAGAAGGTCTCAGCTTTAAACTCTTGCGAGACTTGCGAGGCATGTTTTGAATTTCGTAGAGTGCAGGTCTAGTTTATTTATCGTGATTTCTCTTTGACCGGGACTGGGAAGCAGTACTGAGAAATGTCGGGGTCTGCTGTCCTAAACGGGATGGTTTCCATTAGCGGGGTGCGCTAAAAATGCTGACGATTCGAAAAACCAAGAGTCAAGTCGTGTGGCGTGGGACTGTGTCTCACTTCTTCGGAAAACAATTCCTGCTCGTGACCTGGTTAGAATTCTGTATCATTTTCTGCATTTTTTCACACTTTCGGAAAGATCAGTCAATATAAGCGGTCAGAGGTGAACTGAATGCTACAGTTTCTGGAATTTCTGCTTTGTTCTTTGTTTTTATTACATATACTAACCTGTGAGTTGCTACAGGCTAAAATCTTTGCTCACTGATCAATGTTCCTCTGAACTGGGCCACCATTGAGCAGCTCCAGTTGGTTTAATCCTGCGTTTCCAGTTTGCCCATGCATGCTAGGTAAAGTATCAGCAACCAAAGAATTGGCGTAAGGTCATCACCGTAATAGTGGAGTTTACTCTTTAATCATTCTGTCACTTTCTCAAGTTCTACGTGTGGAAAAAAACAGGCTGTAGTCCAGTCAGCTCACTTTGTGAACTCATATGGAGGTTAGGTCACTAAGGTGACTTGTGCACATCAACCGTTTTGTTGGATTTTGATAGAATTATTACTTTAGGTCTTTAAAGCATAGGCACTCAGATGCCATACACCGCGGGTCCTGTCGACCTTTTAACTACCTTTAAACCCCTCTGACCAAACCAATCACTGCCAATGTGCATGCCAGCCGCAATGTCATAAACATTGATAATGACCATCCATAAAATCACACAGCAAACGTTTTGGTGCCAGCAACTTTATCCCTAATAAATTCATCAACATTCTTCAGCCGTATGTGCGTGTTCACATTATTGGCTTTGTAGGAACATGGATAACTCTTGTCCAGCAGGACTGAATAGATTTTGTCTGTTTTTTGATCTCAGATGGACTTCACATGTCTGCCATTTGTGCTGTGACTCACATAACAGTGCCCCTGAGATTACTTTTATCCTGAGACAATTTAGTCTCTGCGCATAATTTCTGCATATTGCATTGTTTCCCAATATGTGAAATTGTGAAAAAGAAACGATTGCGATAATAGAAGGGTCTCACAAAAATGCAAGCTGCGTCTTCAGCCTTTTCCATTTCATTCCTTTGGTCCGTCCGCTCCGTTTATTTTGTCTTTTCTCCTGCAGGATATTGCCCTTCAGAAGCAGGATATTGCCCTTCCGCTTTGCATGTGATCCTGGTTATTTAAGCAGAGCTTCTTAGCGCGTGGATACTTTGCATTGTAAGAAATTTCGACCATAAACCCGCTAGGCTTAGGCAGATCAGCAGTACTTCCACTGCTTTATCTTCTCTTTCGCAGAGCCTAGTTCATATGAGGCGAGTTTAAACTGTTTAAACTCCACTTTACAGAGCTTCAGGGTGGCTATTGTTGTCTTCACGCGTTCCTCTGCATGACCTTCTAAAGGCAGACATGCAGACATTTCACAGGGCGTCTAACATATTAGGCCTCTGGCCTGGTTTTGAACTATTTTCAGTAGCCTAGGTGGGCCCTGTACCATTTATATTGATTGGTAATTGTCTCTTTTTCTGCACAGATTGCAAATGAACAAATGTAAAAGGAATAAGGTAAGAAGAAACGTGAGATACAAGACGACAGAAATAGCAAACTGTGCAGCACAAGCAGCAAACGGTTTAAAGGGGCCAGTTTATTGTCGTCGTGGCAGAGTCTGTCCCAAAGACAAATGCTCATGACAGGCTGTGGAATCCCTCATTTTTGCCCAAATGTGACCTTATTTTGTTGTCAGTTGCTGTTTTCAGCTTTTATTGCTGTAGGATTAACAGTGTGTTCTGCAGAGTTTGGACACTCTCTCCTTCTCACATAATGACTGTGTGTAAGTAGGGCTCCTACTCATACAGAAACCCTAAAACATACTAGCTGTTTCTAACCACGTTTCACCCAAAAAGCACATGCAGTTCTCCAGCTCATTCCAATACATTTGTTTCTCATTTGCCTCGACAGTATCACAGCGCAATCGTCAGACTTCATTACAGTGTTTTTAAACGCAAACCCCCGCAGATTGGAGATCTCTGGAGCTCCCTGGATGATTTATTGTAAGCGCATGTCCCCCGGTATTGATACATTCCGCCCTGAAAAACAGACTTGTCAATAGTAATTCGATAGACTGACAACAGCAAGGAATTAGGAGAATTGTCTGTAAATAATTATTTGCAAGAAGCTTACAATTTGGCAAGCTGAGACGGCGAATATTGCAGCGCTACACAAAATGAGCAACATATTCGATGATGGTGCTCTTACCTCGACCCAATCATTATGTCAAGAAGAAAAACAGAGACACATGTTCTGTTGATGTATTTGACACAAATACATGTGGTAGAGGACCATGAGAGAGCCCAAAGTTAGACCCAGAGCACCCAAAAAACTTGTCTCAGCACTATAGACACCATGATGCCCACTAAATATACTGTGATGTATTCCTAATCACTGGAGCCATCTTGAAAGATAAGCGTAATTCTAATGGGTTTATCATGGGAAAAATTACCACCAGACCGCAGTCCGAGAGCATTCCCGTATGTCTCCATCACACGTCAAGATCTTTGGTGATGATCACGATGTTTTAAACGTCCCAAAGCTCAAAAAAAGTCTATTTTGGAACATGAATTCAGAGTTTTGCTTTTCCATAATGTACCATTATTTTGGATCTGGGTGTAGCTACGTTCAGATGAAAACACATACCATATCTTAAACGAATGTCATATGGCTGCTTCTGGAAACATATGCTGTGCAGTTTTTTTTCAATACATCTTTTTTTCCTACTTAAGCTTTCCTTGGGTGACCAATTATGATAAATTGTTGGTTTAATTGTGGAACACATTTTTTCTGGTCACTTTGTGGCGGGACGCTGAGCTCAGTGCTGTAAACGGCATCGCTGACGGACCTTGTTGGGTTGTCGGCCGCAAACAGATGTTTATGGCTGATGGGAATGGTCTCTGATGTCCCGTTCCCCCCCCCCCCCAGCCACAAAAGTAGAACTTGCAGCAAACCTGTCTTTCAGGGAGCTCTTTGCTCAATCTTAGCCAAGCAGATAAACACCAGAGTCCCCGACCACTAATACTTTGTTGAAGTGCGTTCTCTTAAACTCGGTTTTGAACAAGTGTTCAGCAATTTCCTGTAATGTCAACAGCTCTTCCCCTGGCACCCAGTCGCAAGTCTGCCTGAGTCTATTTTGCTCAGAGTCAATATCGTTTTGTTTACTTTTAAAGCAGCACTTTGTATGACGACTCCAGCTGTCACTTTTTCTGCAGGAATATGCAGAATTATATAACTTTACAGGAGCACATCCTCAAATCAGGCTTTGATTAGCATATAGTTTATGCATGACTAATTCCACACGGTTGTGAATATAAAAGCTAATGTTCACGGCTTAATGGGATTTGGTGAGTGTGGATGAGATTTGCCAAAGAACAAGAAATGTATTTGGCATGAATGCAACTATTGGTACGGTGGATATGAACCACCTTCTGCTATGGACCAACTGGCCATGGGGTAAACCATCCATTTCACAATGGGTAGAATATCTCAAGAGCCCCAAAATAATACAGTCACCAGGCTTTTGTAATGTCCTACTTCTCAAAAAGTACAGCACTACTCCACTGGCTACCCTGCCCTCCAATTGTGGAAGTTTTCAGAACCTGTAACAACAGAACAGAACAGCATCTAATCTATGTTAGTAAACGCATCATCAGCACTGTCTGCGTGCAATAATGACCCTCATGCATATTCAATGTCTCAGCCCTGTGATGAGGACCTCAAGAGCTGCATGCTGTGAAGACCACAGGACTCAATGAGACATGAACAAAAGACTTTACTGGATGACTCAGTGGTCAAAATCAAGGTGTTTTCATTTTTGGCGTTACGGTGCTAATTACGAGTGACTGCTAGCTTTGAATTTGATGCAGTAGTTAACATGAATAGCATTGTTGATATATGTTAGAACTGAGTGCCCACTAAATAAATAAAGTCGTAAATGAAAAATTAATGAGATTCCAGGGGGGTCCACACAACCTTCCACCGGGGTTCATGTCAATAGCAATTCCATCCTCTTCATTGCAAGTGCAGCTGCTCCCAGTGAAGCTCAGTGTGGGTTTCAGACTTCTGATGGCACCGCATGTCTTACAGGAAGCAGGGTTTGACCCTCGTGGTGAATCCTTCTCCCGAAAATTTTGTAATGATTTGTTATACTCCTGTACACGCCTTCAAGGGGGTAAATGCAACAGAGGTGTGCGTGAATCCCTCAGTGATCCGGAAAAAGAGATTTATTTTCCTGGGCTTGTATTTCTTTTCAAGTGCAAATGGACAGTATTGTATACCCCAGGAAAACCATAAATATTGGATGCCGCTGTCAATATTCCAATATTCAGCTTGGGACGGCGAGAAGCGGAGCTCCAGTCTTCTTGACCTTGCACATAAAGCTAGCTTTCACATCCAATCACCAGTCTTCTCACTCTTTGTCACTAACAATGTTTGTCCTGCTTCATGGCCTATGGATATAACCTCAAAAATTAAAACAGGAAAAAGCCGGTTTGTCTGCCTTACAAACACAAGTGATTATCGAATATGCGTCTCCTCAAAGCGCCCGGGGCCGATCGATAAATCAATTGGTAAAATTGTATTAAATATTACATGTTTGCGATAGCAAGCTGCTACTGAGCATTTAACGGCTGAATATAGGTCAGTTAAGCAGGGCCAGGAAAAAGCAAACCCCCTGCTCATCACGTAAATGAGAGCATGCCGTTTAATTTTCAGAGTCTTCCGTTTATTTTGCACGTTCCAATGAAATTCATAAACAGCTTTTTATTTAAAGTGTGGCCCTCATCTCTACCTGCCGTTGCTCCTGGTGGCTTCTGATAAACCGCTAACCAGGCAGGAGCCCAGTGAGTTGACAGGAGGTGCTTACGCGGCAGTCAATTGAGATAACATGGCTGACATAACAAGGGAGGCCCCTCCCCCATGCTCTGGCCAATCATGTTTCATTAACAGTGTCATTTATGTTCTGCTGTGGCTCTACTCCGGGGCACGGTGGGCTAATGACATACCTCAGGCTTGCACCCCGACCTGAACTGCAGGACTGGCGAGTGGAGGAACCTGCTGTGATTATAATTGTTTTTAACGCTGTCAATCTCCCGCTTTTCCCAGAAGGGGACGATATGGCTGCTGCAGATCTTGCCGAATCGATACCCCTGGTCGGCGATGATTGCTTTGTTCTGCACTTGACGGCTAAGGGCCAGGAAAGCGGGTCAGCGGAATTGGCAAATAATGACCTCTATGGCTCTGGGAGCCGTCGTTATAAACCGGAGCAGGACTCTTCAAGGTTACCCTTCTTGTTTTGTTATATCAAGACCATTTTAGATTACACGTTAGCAATCTAGCCTCACAACAACCTACAATATAGGTCCATAGACCTCCAGGGCAGAGGAGACCAATGCAGGCTGTTTTATTTCGTTTAGCCATCCTCATAGTTTACTTTCTGTTTTTCTGCCGGAGAAATTGTGTTTCCATAGAGATTCCTGCAGCAGTTCTCCGGCTGCCCGCGGATGAAATGCCCGTGCAGTTTACAAACCTAATTAAAGGACAGAAGAGCGGAATTCTTCGTGAGGTCATATGGTCATTAATTCATTTACAGCTGACTCACTGGGTTCCGCACCCTTGCGAGATGCCAGGCATGCAATTTTTCTCCTTCGCTCCATTTCAAGGTCTGCCATGCAGTCAAAGCGGCTGTTTAATTGCTCAGAGGTGTCGGCCAAGTTTGGAGTTTGCAGCTGAGCAATAGTTCATTGTGTGTTTATGGTTAACAGTGTACCTGGTGATGAACTAGAGTAAATGTCAACAATGTTATGGATCAGTCTAAGGAAAATAAAGGTATACCTCATATGTCATTATTAGTATGTATTTATATAGCTGATGGCGTCTCAGCTTTTACTTTCCAGTTATAATGTGGAGACTTTTTTGCATTCTCTATACAGTTTGTTACTATCCAGTCATAAAATCTGCTGCTTCTACTGGACTGTCATCTTTGATGTGTTTGTTTCTCAGCTTCTTCAATGACCTTGAGTTAAGGCCACAGCAAACCGTGTCCTTGGTTATCGTGGCCATGTACTGTGGCCAGAAATCTCCCCAAAATATCCACATAAGATAATAAAAAAATGATCTTTTTATAGGATAGCCGATAAAGAACATGGCGGCAAAATCAGTCTTTTAAATAGGGCTCTGGAATTCCGTGGTGAGAACCAGGACGACACAATGTGTCGAGGTCAATTATTATGCTGTGGGTTTCACCTTGAAAAGTCATGCTTGCGAGAATTTTAATTACACAAAAATATTTAGAAAAATATCCAATCAGATTATATAGGAGGTTGGTCCAAGCGACTAGTGGTGGCAGGAGCAAGACATCTGATTGGTTGGTCCCGCCTCCCCTACCCACCTGATCAACAACCTGATTGTTATCTCTATACTTGTTGTCATTTTTCCTTCTGTCCTCTGAACATTTTTGTGTAAAACTCCCATGAGCAAAAGTCACTCCAAAGTCACTAAGCCACCGTAGGTCTCAAGAACTCTTCATTGGGTAGATGAATGTATATGAATATATATCTAGTTCACTGCTGTCCAACTCTTATTGCATTTCACTCAAATGGAAAGAAAAAGCCTATAAAAAGTAATGTATACATACAGCTTAGAAAGGTTATTAGAATTCTATAATATTAGAATTATTGAATAGTTGAATATTAGTTGATATTTAATTAATATTAGTTATTTCGTAGTCGATGCCAGTCGATCACAGTAAACACACAGCCACACACAATCTCACATTAAGGGACTCTGAGGACTCTGGTTTTCCTTTCTAGACGTAAGACATTTGGATACATTTAGAGAGGGAGCCATCTCTAGTTTTAGGCTAAATGAGGACTGAGCATGTGATGCGAGGATTTTTTTTTTTACTGGGCTGATGAAACACAATGGAAAGAGTGTGATCCATAACTGTACGAAGTATCTGGAAGCTTCCGAAAGTCGGTCCCCTCAAATCCTCACGGACCGGTGGCTGGGTGCCACTCTCCCACTCCTTCTCAGACCGTGTCATGATCATTTTAATCGCGTCATGCGTAGCGGAAACGGTTCAGAAAAATAGCCACTGATTTTCCCTGGAAAGGCAGCGAGCTGGAAATGGGATCCACTTTTCATCTGTGTGGCTTTACCACGAGGGCGGCAGCTGGAAGGATTTGTTCTCAGGACAGAGGTGACCGTGTAACGTCAACACACCCTGCATTTAAACTGCATTTGTAATCCCTATGGATTAAAAGAACTTCAGGAGTCCGGGTGACACAGGCGATGTTACGGCACAAAAGAGGCTAGTCCTGGTAAAAACACAGAACCTTCAGTTCATCGGCTTTTCCAAACTGTTCTTTCATTCAGAGCATTGGGCAATGTAATATACAGACTAAGGACTTACAAATATACTAATATTAAACGCATTATTATGGGGGTGTCCTCAGTTGTCAGCAGAAGGTCATTGGTTCAAATCCCATAGCTGACAAAGCGATTTCACCTTTGAGCCTTTGAGTAAGGCCCTTAACCCAAATCGCTCCGGGAACCGGCTGACCCTGCTCTCCGACCCTCACTTGTACGTTGCTCAGGACAAAATATATTTATCTGCGTGTTACAAGATCGCCAAACATATGAGTCAATGTATAAAAATAGTACATTTGACCTGTTCTGTATTTACCCTACAGGCTGTTACCAGGATGTGTGACTGCTTCCTTATGGGCCGGAACTGGTGAGACATTAGCACTGGGATTTGTTCTGGTCACGCTGCCATCACATAGCATTTGACTGGCCGGCTGCACACTCCAGCTCCTGCTGTTAATTACGCGTTAGGGACTAGCTGATATCCCTTCGACTCAAATCCCACTCACCCTCCGAAGTTTCGGTGATGGTCGGCAAGCTGACTCTGCCAACTGTGAGTCAGACTCCCGAATCCCACAGGGCTTGCAGAGTCGCCACGCTGCGTGTCGCGCACAGTTAGGGATCAGCTCCTATTCACTGCGTCTCTTCGGTGACCCCAGTGTTTCTTAAACGCAGCCAGATGTGCGGCAGTGTGGCCAGTTGCTGCTTTGCATACAATCCCCATTGTTTTGAATGTGGACACATTGTTCGGGCGGCGACAGGCTGATCTTCCCACTTCTCAGTCTTTGTTTGACTTTATTTATTTGTTCGTCCCCAACTTCCCCCCACGCTCTCATTGTTTCATGTGTGCCGCTGACAAACACAAGGAATTTATCAAAAAATATCAGGTCAGCTCTTTGGCAGGCCTCGGAGAGCCTGGGTGGGCAGCCGCTCGATGAGAGTCCCAGGATGGGGCCGTCTCGGGACGCGGCGGTGAGGTGCTTCACCTTAATTGGATCGCCGGATATCCTACTTTTTAAATAGACACAGAGGAGCCCGTTTAGCAGCCTGAGGAAGTGTGTGAAGTTCTGAGATCCTGGCAGGGATGGTCCTACTCGTACCGACGGCTCCCCGTCACCCGGGATGGTGACTCACCAGACCTTGTAATTCCACACTAATTAGCCAAGCAGCCGGGTCTTCGCTCCGTAACCCAATTCCAGTTTGGGGATGTGTAATTGAACTGACATGTTAATTACCGGCTGATATCATCAAGCCCCTTCTTATGGCACCCCACACCCCCTAACCCCCTCCATATGTCTCCCTTTCCCCCCCCCCCACTCTTTCGATCTCAGAAGTGTCGATTAAAGAACAGAAACCAATAGGCCGGTCGCTCACCTTCTCCCTTAGTGGTGTTTAATTCAGCAGAAAATGCCCCTCCGTTTCGTGCCTGCTCGCCGTGATCGTGGGACCGGGCTTCGTCAAGCCCCCCCCCCCCTTCTCTTAGGCAGTGTAATTAGTGTTAGCATCTCGCTTAACAGGGTACATAAAGTTTAGCGTGTGGATTAAATCGAAGTCGTTAACATGATGTGCCACGCGATGCGGCCCCTATCTCCTCTGCTTCTGCGCTACATCAAAGCGTAAAGGAGAAGCTCTGTAATTGGTCCATCCCGCCTTGTCAGGTTCAGTCAGGCTGACGGCTCTGCCTTCTGCTAAAACCCTTCTAGGCACCGTGATTAATGGAGAAGAAAGTCAAGTAGATGTAAAACTTTGGACAGTTCCCCATGAATATTTTATACATTTGAATAATCTGGACTTAACATTATCAATTTGATGTATAATACATTGATTAAAAGCCGTGTTCAGTTGCTCGAGATAAAAAGGCTGCAGACATCAACAATGGCCATTTGCATTTGCCTGGTCTTGATGTTTTTTTCAGTACCTCTGTTTTTTTTTGTCTTCCCTCTCTTACTTTCATATTGTGTCCTTTATGATATCTGCCCCGAATAGAATCCCTCTCGCCAGGCCCCTTATGTCCCTCCTCGCCGCTCGCATTGTTCCTGGTCACCCAAGAGATGTGACTGGATATAGAACGTGCCGGATGGCATGTGACAGAGGGGACTTGGCCTGGCTGTGGCTCTCTGTCATTGCTGATTCTATGAATATATCTGCTCCATAAGGTAAAGTCATACCGATGCTTCGTAACCAGGCCCTCAACTTCAGTGAAAATATGGACTGTGACAAAGGCACAATAAATGGAACAATAGAGCCTATCTATCTATCTATCTATCTATCTATCTATCTATCTGTCTGTCTGTCTGTCTGTCTGTCTCTCTCTCTCTCTCTCTCTGTTAAATCAATCCTGATTTCCAATCCAAAACACTATCCCACACCACCGAATGACATTGTAATTTCGCATCCATCCCTCGGTTAAAAAGTCACGGTCAAACCGCACACATCTCCTACTGTTAAAGGACACTGTTATACTGTACCTTCCGCCTGAAGTACCAATCACGCATCTGTAGAGCTGCGGTGGGGGGGGGAGGGGGGTATTCTTCACAGGGACTGATGAGAGAGCCAGTAATGATACAGTCACAACATGCAGCCCTATTCAGCTCACCACCCCTCGAATCAGTTTATTTACCCACCACTCTGCTTCTGCTTTGATGGCTGGCGAGGAACCATGCCACCCCCCCCCCCCAAAGATAAATGGAAGTGCCGCTCCCATGAGGGTGGGGCCACCTACCTTTCGAGCATCTTCAAAGCCCCCCCCTCCCCTGTCTAAACAAGACCTCAAAATAGGTAAGCAGTGGTGGGGGGTGGGTGCTTCTGGCTGACCTCGTTCCACCAAGTATTTGAGTCCTTGCATCACACTGTGCTTCCCAGAGACACATTGGGCACAGGAGAGCAACACGAGGACATTTCGCCTGACCAGCCCCTTCCAAATTGCTCTACTGCCCTTAATTACATGCACTTGCTTACCAAGTTTTACTTATTTGGTTTTAGACGCCACCCATGTTGGATGAACTGTTTGTGTTTCTTCAGATATGACGTGTTGGGGTCTTACTACGCCGCGCTGTATCTGTCATGGCATCTGAGGACCGGTTATGTTGCCCCGGGAGACGAGGAGTGAAATGTCACTCAAGTCACCGTTGGTCCATTTGCAAATGAGGACACACTGAAGAACACAGTGCGGCTGAGACAGCCAGCCACATCCAATGGCTTCACTGGGAGCGTGGCTGTGGGTGGGCAAGGGGTGGGATCTAAAGTGGGCCTTCGCCACCAGCTGGTCAACCACTGCACAGCCTGGGGCCCCCCCAAACCTTGGTGCCCACCCATTG
>JAODJW010000007.1:11874512-11889754 GCA_026777045.1 Hyperopisus bebe
CCCCGACTCTCAACCCCCATCCTTCAGGCGAGCACTAAACACTGGATGGGGATGTTAGCTAAGCTGGACCAGGTAACCTTCCTCTGGCCAGCTGCCAAAATTTGAATATGAAAAGCCCCCCCCCTTTTCTGCCTCATTCAAAGACCACCACTTTAATGACACTTGGCAGTCATTTGATTTATTAGATTTTTTTGGGGGAAAAACACTAAATATTTCATATGCCATGCTAATCCTTGTAATATTGCCATCTGAAGTCAGCGAACTCACGGCTTGCTGAAGATTGAGGCGTGTAGATTCCTCTGTCTGGAATGCCTGCGAACACCCTGAATAATAAAACAGTCTTATTGAAATATTTAGGCTTTGATTCCCGTAAAAATAATTTTTAAAGAAGTGAATCTTTTAAACATGAGATAAGTTAATGTGTCGTTACAAAAAGGGGGGAAGAAAGGGAAGAATAGTGGCAAAGGGAGGTAGCACTTTTTAAAGAAGATGCGTAACGCTAGTCAGACAAGCGCAAACCCAACGTGTCTCTCGTGCTTAAATCCAAAGTGGATTTGCAGGAGGCTGCGGATCGCCCGCCTCGCCGCGGCTCGTGCAGCGTTAAGCTGACGCTGGAAGTGTTTCTGACAGGCCACCAGACAGCAGCGTTGGCTCTATGTTCTTGAGATACGGGAAAAGGAATCTTGTTTTTGCGAGTTTTGTAGAAGCAGTGTTGGGTAGCAGCTTTCATTTCAACTTTTGGACAGTGACATTGCGATTTTACTGGTATCCAACGCCCAGTAGCTTCCTCGCTGTGGCAGGAGTCGTCATTCACCAGCACCCACAAGACCCTGTCCGGATGTACCCAGACTTACCGACTTACCTCCAATCTATCCAAGCCTGTGCAATCAGTGGTTGCGCCAATTTGACTTGCCACTGGAGGGAGCTATTAAGTCAGTTCCGAGGCAGATGGTTGACTGTCAATTTGTGTAGAATTTGCCCTGGTTCAAAACTAGTTTCAAAGTGCCCCTCCTAATTACAACTAAATAAGAATGCCTTTTGAGTCTAGTTCTACACCAGTGCCTACTGGGTAAGTGTCCAGGACCTTCAATGCCGACTTACCTCCCCTTTCATCCCCACGCCTTGAACATATAATCATTTTAATTAGTGAATTGTACACCAGTTATTTGGTTTCACATACATACATACTGTATATGTCAATATGCCAGTATGCATCGGCCTTATTTGTTCCACCAATGGATTTCATGAGGTTATATATTTCAAATACTTTTGGTAGAACTCGCCTTTTGAAATCATTACCTACTGTCAACTGAAATCCTCGCAGGAGGAGGGACGTAAGGGATCTGGCGAGAGGGATTCTATTCAGGGGAGATATAAAGTTCTCAGCACCTGTTACATTGTAATACCCATATACTATGAACATCTTTTATGTATCTTCAACTTTAATGCACGTTCCCTATATACATCATCCAGTTTGGGTTTCTATAAACATCCATGGCATTCCAGTTTGGGCCAGATGGTTTGGCCCTATTATTACCCATAAGCCCCTGCCAGGAATAGGCCCATCTCACGTCCGGGCGGAATTCCTCTCTCCCCTTCGCTGGCTATTAACCTGAGCCATGTAAACTGAAATATTCGATAATGTTGATCAGACCACTGAGAAAACTGACATCACAAACGTGTTTTTCGTCCTGTTGTGTCAGATGGTGATAAGCCAGGACCAGCTGAGTGAGTGTCTGGAAAACCATAATTGTTTTGATTGATCGCACACCGTAAAATACCTGTGGGAGAGAGGTCAAGGTGCAGCAGGCCTGTTTGACCAAACCAGGGAGGATCCGTCACACTTGGCATGTGATGCTCCTTGTGTTGGAGTGAGATCAGGTGACAAGCACGTTCATTCGCTTCACCTGCCTTATAACCATTCCTATGTAGCAGGGTCGGGGAACCTGATCCACGGAGAGCCGGTGCTTGTTTTTGGGATGACCTCTCTGTCAGCCAATAACAGTGGGTCGCCAGGACAAGAGTCAAGAACCACTGCTTTATTATTGGCTGACTCAGAGATCGTCCCAAAAACCTGCACTGATCTCCATGGATCTGGATCCTCACCCTTGCTATATGGTGACTTCAGTTTTCACTCGGAATAATGCCCAGGACCTACATCTTACTGAATCCCTGTTTTGCTTTATTATTTTTTTCTGTTTGTGCCGAAAATGATTTTTTTTTTTTGTTAAAAAAAACTCTCATACCAAAATCAAGTCTCCGTTCGTTCCTCCTTTTCCTGGATTCATATACAGATCTAACTTTCTGGCCTAATCATGTGCCTACTCCTGCTTTTCATTAATACACATTAGCTGTCAGTAACAGATCAGCAGGTGCATTTCTACTCTATCCTTCAATGCTAGAATTTCTACTTCTTTCGAATTTGATCCTAGAATTTCTGTTATTTTAATTACAACCCAGCAGACCAGCTTCTTTTTCTCTGCTTGTTATTCTTAGTTCCTTTCCGTAAGCTATTTATCACGCACCCTTCAAAAATGGGTCGAAATAAATCACTCCGAACCAAAAATATCGTGTGTTTTTTTTTTTCAATGAAGATTCCATCAAGTTTCTGACCCACGTTTGCTGTGGTAGAATGCTGCCCCCCCATGTCACTCTTACAGAGTAAAACTTTTATAAAGTATTTATTTGTGGAAACCGAATTAGCGCCTTGCTGTTCAATTTAATTGCCTGACTGATTATGTAAGATCTGAGTTCCACACCGAGGATTTAGCTATTGGACAGCCGTCCACGGGTTTGAGGAATTTTGGAGCAGTAATATTTGCCTGGCTAATTGCCACTTTATCTGTTATCCATCAGGGATTCTAGAGAGCCGGGGGTATTCTCTGTTAATAGCCCCCGGTGTGCCCCCACCCTCCTGGAGTCGTTCACATGCACAGGTGCTGTATATAACTGCGAAATTGCACATTTATATGGAGAGTGGTGGGGTGTCAAGAATCCAAAGCTCTCTTGGGGGGGTAATAGGTGGAAAATTGTGTTTTGCCCCCTGCCCAAGAGCAGCCTGGCCTGTGTGCGACAGCTGCCTCCGGCGTTTCCCCCCCCCGCCACACCGATGCCTTAGTGAGAGCAGGGGGAGGGCAGCTGGGTCTGGATGCATTCACGCTGAGTGTGGACATCCTGGATAGGTCGTACAGCAGTCTGGATTGATGGGGCCAAATCAGCTGGGTGTGGTATGTAAGGGTTAATCAACTGGGGGAGGGGGGTGGAGGGGAGACAGAGGAAACATGAGCACAGGCATGAACTTTAGATTGGACAAGGGATGTCAGCGGAGCTGCAATCCGGCAAGCGGCTTTAACGGGAGTCAACGAGAGTCACCTTTGACGTGCCGCAGGTGGCCGCAGATCACCGTCCCGACGCGATGATCGGCACTGGAACCGAGCCAGTCGGCCTCATCGGGCAACCCGGCAAGACACCGATGGGCCAAGAACTCCAACAGCCCCACACCTGACGTGGACCAGAAATGACACCCGGGCACCTCACGTCACTGCGATCGGACCTAAATGAGGACCCAGCGAAGCTGTCCCCACAGCTGACCCAACGACGCGCCTTGTCAGCACGGAAGCGCCCAGGCAAACGCAAACCGACACCAGCAGTCACAGTCGCCAGAATCAGCGC
Source organism: Hyperopisus bebe (assembly GCA_026777045.1). Taxonomy (NCBI): domain Eukaryota; kingdom Metazoa; phylum Chordata; class Actinopteri; order Osteoglossiformes; family Mormyridae; genus Hyperopisus; species Hyperopisus bebe. The sequence continues at coordinate 11,878,185 of JAODJW010000007.1, forward strand.
AGCCAATGAGAATGATAATAACGATGATGGTAATACGTATTTACCAGCAGCTGGCTTCTGCATATAACCTCGAATAAATTACAGTAACAGGGAGAAACATCAGCTCCCCTTGTTTGCTCCTGTTGGGTCTGTTTTCGTCCCACACAATCATCCCGTTTCGCCACCTTATCTGCCGGCTGTCATTTGGCTAATGAATCAGGTCCGTCACACTGGGGTGTTTGCAGGGGAGCTGCTGCTGAGGATTTTGGGCCCCACGAAAAAATATCAGACTGGGCCCCCAACCCAGACCAATCCAATTATGTTCCATATTTCTCAGAATCATCCTACCCCCCCTCCCCCCATTATGGCACCCCTAGTACTCTCTTCAATGATTTGTTGCTTAAAGCAAGTGAAGAAGCATAGCAGGTTAGCATTTAGCTGTGGTTAGCATGTTCTTCTTGAAGTGCCTAGTACCGTATTTGGCTTAAAGATGGTCTCATACATGGTCAGAACTCGCCATGAGTTCAGGGTACTTGCCATTTGCTGAGTCTCAAGGGGGACGTCCCCGGGCCAGGCTTCCTACTGGCATGGAGGTACACCAGTCACAACATCGCTGAATTTGACCTTAGACACCTGAGCACTGGAGCAAAACTCTAACTCATGCTTATGTATGTCACACACACAAACATAAGGCAACACGCATTTCACACATCAATGAAAATGTCTGAGACACGAAAACAAGCAAACTCAGAAAGGCCGCCCCGGAACACAGAAGAGCTCCTGAACAGCCGCAAAACTCTCTGAGTAGAAAGAAATCGCTTGGAAGGCTTCATGACATTAAAATACTGAGACAATATACAGGCTATATATACAGCCTCCGGGCATTCCCCACCTGTCTTTTAATTTCAAATGACAATATTTTCTTGGAGTGTATTCTTGGGATTTTCCACCACGCACTCTGTCTTGGTTAATGTCATAAGAAAAGCTCCTTCATTATCTGATCACGGAAATTAATCCATGTAGGCATTTATCACCTTTTTTTTTGTCCTGTCTCATTTTCCCTCTCTTTCGCTGCGTCCCTCCCTCTGCGAGAAGGGTCTAATTAGAGGCATCTACGCTGCAGTATTCAGGTTGAACAGAATATTATCTTTAATGAAAAGAAGATCTTCCAGTGAAGTAGCCCACAGTGGAAAAAAATGGAGCCATCAAGTTCACCTGTGTCCACGTCTGTATGTAATAAAAAAGGATAATATTGACACTGAAATGGAGAAATTATTCATACTGATAAATCTTGAATACTTGGGCCCTTTCAAGTTTTTTTTTCCCCTTACTAAAGATCGACTGCATTATGTGGGGAGGGGGGCAGTGCGCCCAGTTGATATTGACGATGGCATCAGCCCATGCAGATGGGGCCTTTAAAAAATAAATTGGCCTGCTGGATAAGAGCAAGGCCTCCGGAAAGTACTGCCTGAGTCAGGCCATCCATGGGCATTTCAGTCGCAGACAACATGAAATAGTAGAAAAAGTGAAACATCAGAGGGAGGGATTAATGTTGCCATGGTGACTGTTGCTGTGTTTTTCATTTTGTTGTTTTGTTAATTGTCATGTTACTATATCCATTTCACTATTGTATTCAATTTTATTGTTCTTGGAAATTAATTGTCAATAAAGGGTTGAGAGTCGATTCAAATGAATTAATAACAAGGGACAAAGTGTTCATTTTGAGGCCCCAGAATAAGGAGGTGGAATTGCCCACACGGCTGTATGGAGATCCCAGCCCCCCTGGACATTTTCCTCCTGTGGGGGACTCGTGCCTCAGTAGCATCTCCTGACGGAATCACTTTTTTATCTTCCTCTGTGCTAAAACGAGTGGCGGCATAAATATGTCGACCCCGATGCTGTAGGGGGCACTGCAGGACACAGCAGGTGGAGGGGGCAGCAAGAGTTTTTTATGCGTTTTCCAGAGCATTACTCTGAACTACTTTAGCTGCTGGCAACAAAATCACCTCTATTAGGTCCAAGCAACAGAAAGGGACGGAGTGCTTTGTGGTAATTAACAGGAGGATCTTCTGCTAAAGCACGAGTGCATCGACTCCCAACCACAGCAACGTCCATTGCTGTCGGGCTTGGATTACAGCCTCGGCCACTATTGACTCAGCCCCCCCCCAGTCGCTGGAGGAGGGGGTGAGCAGCCCGGGGTGTGATCCCCAAGGCCCACGCTTCATGTCGGACTTCCTAAATGGAGCGTGTGAACTGCGTGTTGTCAGGCTGCATCACGTAAGCAGCTGCCTGTAGTGCTGACAGTGATTCACGCCCGAGGGTAACAAGGCCAGAGACGGAGGACTTGAGGTTCATGCCTCCAGGGAAGACAGCAGACAACTGGAAAGGTAAAAATTGGGGGCAAAAAAAAAAGATAAAATCTCAATTTTTTTTTTTGTCTGCTGCCACCTGTCTGAACTGTAACAGAGCAATGTGGCTGCCACAATAACTCGGTCCAACTTGAGCATGAATACAGGCAAAGCGGGCCCCTGCCTTGGCTTTCATTAATGTCACCGGCTGCTCCGTGAATGCTAACATCCTCCGAAAGCACTTAAAGAGCGGCCATACAATGTTTGCGAGTATGTTTCCCTCCTGTCGTTTCATTAGCATTAAGATGGTACCATTACAGCCTTGCTGCTGCATTCTCCATAACACAACCAAGTCCGTGCTGTGGGGCATTATCGCCTAGCGAAGGGGTCTTAGCTTGATGCCCCTACACGCATTGTCTAAGCGCATAAATATCACTCCTTAGGGCTGCCTTCCATTGCCTGGAGATAGTAAAACTGATATTCACCCTGTTCTTCTTGCTAGCCTTAATTGGCGGTAGCTTAACTGCACAAGACTGCATGCCGGTGTGTGCACAGTACTTTTCCCCTCCTATTATTTTCACAGCCACATGCTACGCTAAACCATAGCGTAGCGTCTTTCTACCCCTCATAGCGGCCATTGTGACGCACAATTAAAGAGATGTTTCCTTGACTTGATTCAATATTTGCATGCGTGTTAAAAAAAGACCCGCGGAAGATTCATAAGGGGCAGACTCATCCCCGTGGGCCCCCAGGCTCGTCTCCGTCCTTATTTAGCGCGACAATTATAGCCGCTGACGTGCTCGCGGTTCCGTAGCGGCTCCCTCTGCACTTTATAAATATGTTTATCCGATGATAATTGGCCATTAAATTCGTAACTGACAAGTGTGAAAATGCCACCCAGCAGCCATCCGCCTGCCAGGAGAATGAAAGCGGCCGGCAGCGGCGGCGATGCCGTCGTCGCGTGCAGCGGGCCGCGGTAGAAGGCCAGCGAGCGCCACGTCAGACGCCTCTCCCGCGGCCGAATTAAAAGACAAATCTAATCTGCCTCGCCAGCTGCACGTTTCTGTGCTTATAATCTCTGCGAGCAAAACCACTCTATGGTTCTCTGCAGAGGAGTGGGTCTTAATTCCATGTTCTAACACTGCTAGTTTAGATCTTCCGTCGATTGGGAGAGCGCTAATTTGTGTTTTTGAACCGGGGCAAGTGGCAGCCCTTTGATCTTATTATCAGCAAATTTTATATTCAATTACTGCTGCTGGAGCTCTTTGAGGGACACAATGCAAAATTGGATTCCATTTAGCTTAGTATTTGTTCAGCTGGAGTTGATGGCTATCAGGGACCTTCAAAGCATGCGAGTTCATGAGCGCTCAAGGTTTTTCGAAAACCTTGCCAAGGCATATCAAAAGAAGAGCACCGAATTCTTGTCCTTTGGTCTGTCTAACCGTCTTGGCCATTGGACAAGCCACTAATGCACATCAGGCCTACCCAATTATCGTAATTACAGACAATGAGCAAAAAAGAACAAAAAAGATATTGTTTAGGGAATGGAGCAGACTTTGCCTGCAGGGCAAAAAAATTTCCTTTATCAGTTTTTTTCTTTTTCTTTTTTTATAAATTTAGTCCAGATTTTTTTGGTTCAATAGTAGCTAAATCAGTGAGAGAAGGTTGAATCAGCAAACATCCCCTGTTATTTATTTGATGCAATGGAATGGGAAGAGGAACACTGTCATGGTTTACATTTGGATCACAGCGCACAAAAAAAAACAGCTTGGCAAGAGCAGGAGGTGCTGACCGTGACAGTGTGATTGCCCCTGGAATGTGATGAAGTCGTCCTTCACATAGGAGCCGTTAATTCTCCTCACATTGGCCAATCAGCAGCGGGACATATTGTGTGAAGTGGGGGTGTTGCTACAGAGAGAATGGTGATGGTTTCTGTGCCCTGAACCCAGTGATGGAGAGGTGGTGGTTTCTGGGTGAGTGGAGGACCCACCCTGATTGGTGTTGTGGTTTTTGAAAGTCATGTGATGGGATCACATGGTAGCAGCTATGATCGTACCACCATCACAGGACAGACAACAGTGATGGGTTAAATATGGGGAATACCGATGGAGGGAATTATGAGGTGGGCTAGAAGGAACACTAGGGAATACTGATGGAGGGAGAAATTCCTCCACATTTTTCAGTTACTTTTCAAAACATTTCTAGCTGGGAAATCAGGTGAAGTTCTCCAGTAGTTACTTAAGTCAGGCAATTATGAGGTGGGCTAGAAGGAACACTAATATACCAAGTGGGCCAGGAAATACTGTTCCCCTGGAATACAGATTCACCGTGGGATTGCCATAAACGAGTGGCCCTTTAACTAGTGGATTATGACCAGGGAATTTGAAGCTGTTGCTCTTGTCTCAGTGAACCGTGGTCCAAGGAGAAAACTCCTCAGATGATGAGTGCCATCACAAATCATTGTTTTATGCACATTTAAATCGGGAATTCTCCAATAGGAGACTCAGCCTTGGAGTGGCTCCCCTTTGAAGAGGCCCAATCTCGTTAGTGTGAATGTCACGGTGGGGACTGCGGCTCACCCCACACAGCCAATGAAATCACCCTAGAGGCAGAACGAGAACGGGGTGAAGAGAAAGTGACTGGGCATCTCCCCAGGACCCCTGATTTTGTTGAGCGGCTCTTGGACCGTGGGTGTCTGAGTTCATTCATGTGCAAAACAGATGAGGAACAGACAAGACTTTTTGGGCACAGTTTCCAAACCTACAAGGAAGACTTACAGAGAGAGAAATACTGGAAACACAATGCAATGGAATTCTCTGGCATGCAGAGGACTGACAGCAGAGGCTCCGAGTGCTTGAGGAACTGTGACTTGTCTTGCATTCAGATATCACACGTGGAGGCAAAATGATGGTGCACGGTGCATGCTAAAGGCAGATATAAGACGTCTGATATACCTGGTAGGGGTGTCTTTGTCCAGAAGTTGTGAGTTCTGTTGCACTTTGAGTCATCTATATCTGGGTTCCCCCCCCCCCCCCACCACTGATGTTCTCTAAAACCTGACAGATGAACTGTCCAGGATGTGGCTCGTTGAATAAGGAACATTTTGTGCTCTGCTTCAAACAGTGCACTGTCCACAGCAGTACTACAAAGTGAAATTATAATGACAAAAATGATGTGAATCAATAAGAAATAAGTCATTTTCACCTTTGAAGGCCCCAGGCTCTCACTTTTATTTATTTAAAGGTATGTGGAGGTTTTTGGAGCTGTGCTTTAAAAATTACATCACCCTTCTGAGTGCGGTTTCATGTAGTGATATTCAGAGGCTGAAAAAGATAGGTATTTGTGCATAAAGAATTCACAGGGACGCAGGAACAGACTCCAAGCTGTAAGCAGTACTATGGTAAAAGTAAAAGTATAGGCTACAGGTGTCTTAACATTTTCCAGTAGGAGCACTTGAACCAAGAAAACACAAAATAGTTGGAAGATACAGGCCATGTTGGGCTTCACCATTCCTTCCTCTTTGGGGGGGGGGGGTATTTACACCCTTTGTGCTTGGTATTGCTCTGCATCCTGTTGACACAAGTCTGGCAAGTAGCCCTTTGCAGTGTGCACACAATGCATCCCATTCATTAGATAAAAGCTTCAGCCACATAATCATACAGCACAATAAAATGATGGGCAGCGTTGACTGGATACTGCAGTGCCGGTTGCTGGCACAGGACTGTGACTGATGCCAAACTTCTCTTGCTCGTAATTGTCTTTTTTCTCTGTGTAATATCTGCGTCATCCTAGCTAAAGCCTTCAGCAGAAAAAAAAATAAAAAATTAGTGATCATTGTCAACACAGCACGACGGAGTGCGCAACAACGAAATTTGTCCTCTGCCTGTGACCCATATGTGACATAGCAGGGGGCAGCTAATTCAGCGCCCGGGGAGCAGTACTCAGGGGCAGTACCTTGCTCAGGGTACCTCAGTGGTGATTTGCTGGGGGGGATTTGAACCTGCAATATTTTGATTACAAGTGCACTTCCCTAACCATCAAGCCACCACTGCAAGCATGCAGTGTCATTCCCTCCGCAGTAAACACGTGCAGATTACATGTTCAGCAAGTCTAAGCCAATGAAAATGGCCGGACCCAGCAGCGCAATCATTTATGTTAGCCTTTTCCACATAGGGTCAGTGGTTCCCGTAATGGCTACCTCCGTAAAGGGCTGGAGGTCATTTTCATGGTGAGGGGGCAGCAGGAAACCTCTTCCATAGAGGTTTACCTTATGACAGTTGAACATTAAGTTATCACTCTCAAGAGTTACGTAAGCATAGCTAACAAACACAGTACACTTTGACCATGTGACCCAGATCAGATGCTTTTCCTGCCATAACTCGATACAAAGACTGAATGATATAGATAGATTAGGCGCAACAGATGGTCCCGTCGCCTAGATCACATGTCCCCGCACATCTCGCGCAATGTGTCCTGTGAAAACTCTGTTAATTTTTAATAAAATATTTCCTTTCAAAGTGCCAGCTCAGGATTTAAGCCCTTTGCGTACACTTCAGAAACTAAAGTTTGGTGTTATCCCTAATCACCACTCCAAATGAAAAGGCCGTTAAGCCTCATTAGGACGTCTGCGCTGTGACGATTTTATTGGAAGTGGGAGATGAAAATTGCCTGGATTAATGTGTTAATCCACCTCTTTAAAATGCTAATGTCCATTTTATGCACATTAAATCTCAGTATGTATTTTTTCTTTGATGCGTGCAATTTCTATCAATTAAATAGAAAGGAGTGGGACAGGCATAGTGCAGATTAGTTCTCCTGCTCCGAGCGTGAATTTCGTCTTTCGGGCTCAATTTGGGCCGGAAAACCGGGAGACCACGAATGGCGCTAAATATTCAGAATGGCTCAGCGAAATGAGAAAATATCAGCACCGCGGCACGACTAAAGCCCTTGGAAATATCTGCCCCACCACACCTCTAGATAAAGTGCACTTCAGCTGGGGGGGGGGGGGTAGTATTTATATTCAGCAGCATGGCCGGTGTATGAATCTTGAATTGCACACTGGTTTCACGGCCGACACAGCCGCAGTTTTCATTTAGTGTTTGCTCTTTCCCAGACATGCCGCCAGACGTAGGAATCAGTGGCTTAGCGCTTGTTAGACGTACTGTATGTTGTCGCACTTGTATTTTGTATATTCTGTTTATTTTGATGTCCTGTACAAGGTTGACGTGTCATCAGTAGTGCTTATATGAAATTAGGCTGTTTTTATCCCTAATAGTTCCTACCCTCTGGGATTCTGTGTACGATTCTCTGTACATGATTACACGCAAATAATCAGGTAAAACAGTCAACTGTAGAAAACATTTAGCTGATAATCACTTAGCTGATTTTTAAAGGTTACACATTTATCTAAAAGAGAGAAAATTTAATCCAACGTGATGTTTATGAATTATGACTTTGTGATTTTCAATTTATTTACTTGGGTAGTAACACTATCCAGAACAAATGCAAAAAATACCTGAGTAAACCGCATATGATTTAGCTAATGGCGTGCTATCGATTAAGTGACTGTATATTGTGCAAGTTAATTAGCTTCTTAGCTCAATGAAAAGTTTCTGAGCCACTTGAGCCAGTTTTCCCAGTTAAGCTGGGAAACAAAGCCCACAGAGTGGTTAATACAGCTACAGGGGCGGTCGCAGCTCCGTGGCAGAGCAGGCCGAAGACAGCCAGCCGACACGGTTTACGCCATCCCACCGTTCCCTAAACTGTTTCCAGATTGGCCACACAGAGGCATACTGTATGTGAGAACTTTAGGTCCCCTGGGACTGCAGACAGGACACATTTATCAGATGAAGATTGAGCTGCTCTGGAGTGTGGAGACTGATTTATTGGGGGGGCTTTTGAGCTCCATTTCTTCTTTCTCTCTCTCTCTCTTTCTCTCTCACACACACACACACACACGCTCTCTCACTGCCTCGGTCGCTGTCTAACACCTTCCTGGTGGCCAGAGGATAATTCCAACATATACTCCAGCCCATTCACAGGCAATAACACTCCAGTATTAAGCTAAAGAAAAATATACATTTAGATTACAGTGTCTGCACAGCACTGCACAAAAAAAAAAAGTTCAAATCCCCTCAATCTGCCCCTTTTCATGCGGCGTGCACGGTGTTCTTAACGTCAGAAAGTGGCCTGCCATTCTTATGTAAATAGTTTCATTTACAGGCAGAGAAACCCGAGAATTATCTGATAAAACAAAATGGAGTTGGGAGGAGCGAGATAGCACCGTGGTTAAGGGCATGACCGCAGTGCTCGGAGTGAGCAGAGGACAGTGCTGAGGGCCCGTGCGAGCAGGTCGCCAGTATGGTCTGATTTCGGCTCCCTGGGAGCCGCCCCCCCCCCCAGCATATGTGGTGTCCCGAGCGAGACGGCCCATTCATTAGAGACCTGCCTCATCCGCTGTGATGTATCCTGCCTCGCCGACTGTGGCCCATTTTGCTCCGGAAATTAGGCACCCACTCCTTTGTGTGATTAAATCCCTGGAAAATGAGGCCTCCGCTCAAATTAGGAAGCACGCAGCACCCGCCGACGGTGTGGAGATGGAGGAGACTGCGGGGTGATTCGTTCCAGGGCAGTGACTCCCCCTGAAGGGGGGATATCGCCCGGTGTATCTGTGAGCGACCTGCGTACCCACGTTAACGGGGTCTACGTCAACGTAGTCTCATTGGCAGGTGTCGTGTAGCAGATTCTGCGGCGGTCGGGTGCCTTGAGGACTCTGCCTGACCCCTGACAATAATGAGGCACCGAAACCTCCCATCCCATAGTCAAAACATCCAGTTGGTGGCGCACGTGCCCAGGTTACGCCTGGCGTGGTCTGGCTGTGGTCGGCCCCTTGCAAAGCTTCCTTTGGTTCCCACCACTGCGGAATCGCTTGCCTGAGGTTTCCCTGGTTGTATTTCAGCCCTGTCTTGTACAGACACTGTTTACGTTCAAACCACCCCCCCCCTTCCCCCCCCCATTGAACCAAATGCTCTTTATTTCCTCTGGGAAAATAAGCCTTCCTTCCCAAACATGGAAACTGCCTTCTGTTGTCTACTCCCCACAAGAGAGAAGAGAAAACAAAGTAAAATAATGGAATGGCACCATTTTTTACTGGCAGCCAGACCTCTGAACCCACCTCGTTGCGAAGGGAAAAAGGTTTAAGGGTGTGGCTGATTTTTTTGCTTGCTTTTTTGCTGCGTATGTATTTTTGGGCTGGAATTAGCGGCGCTGTGGGTAAAGAGAAGCTCACGGCAGTCTTTGTAAATTTGTAATTATGTCGCTTGTCCTCCCCCTACATGTGGATCCCGAATGAGAGCGCTCTGGGGGGGGGTCACAGTTCCCGTGTTGTCAGGAGGGGGTGCTGAAACAGGTGTGGCCATGGGACGGCTGTGATTTTCCAAAACACGAGGCCTGCCAATGCTCAGGAAGGGTTTGTCAAAAATGCAAAAAACATCGTGGTTTTGCAAAATTAATGTTTATTTTAATGTTAATCAACATTTACTAGGCAACTAATTGCAATCACCCATCTGGGTACTACTCTGGGGGGGGGGGGTCATTGTGGTGCTCCAACAGTGCTACTCGACCCCGATGAAGATGGTGTTCTGCAAGGTCAGTCTCTTTCCTCCTTAAGGTCAGGATCCGCGTGTGAGTCAGCCCAGTAGGTGCCTGTGCACAATGTGATGCTATTTATACAATGTCACTCTTAATACACTTTATCATCTGTCAGGCCGCCCTGTCACCAAGCCTTATGCAAATGAAGGAGCTGTATAGGATATGCTTCCCTTGGTCAGACCAGGTCACCTGCAAAATCAGCTAAAAACAAAAAGCACATTTCTGAAACCCCCTGTTAGAGGTAAAACAATTTTAGCAAGCTTGGTGTATTTTATGCTTCCTGTCTTACACACTTCTGTGTATTCTCTGCTTCCTGTCTTACACACCTCTGTGTATTCTCTGTTTCCTGTCTTACACGCATCTGTGTATTCTATGCTTCCTGTCTTACACATCTCTGTGTATTCTCTGCCTCCTCTGCTTCCTGTCTTACATATCTCTGTGTATTCTCTGCTTCCTGTCTTACACACCTCTGCTTATTCCCTGCTTCCTGCCTTACACACATCTGTGTATTCTCTGCTTCCTGTCTTACACACCTCTGTGTATTCTCTGCTTCCTGTCTTACACACCTCTGTGTATTCTCTGCTTCCTGTCTTACACATCTCTGTGTATTCTCTGCTTCCTGTCTTACACACCTCTGTGTATTCTCTGTTTCCTGTCTTACACGCATCTGTGTATTCTATGCTTCCTGTCTTACACATCTCTGTGTATTCTCTGCCTCCTCTGCTTCCTGTCTTACATATCTCTGTGTATTCTCTGCTTCCTGTCTTACACATCAGTGTATTCTCTGCTTCCTGTCTTACACGCCTCTGTGTATTCTCTGCTTCCTGTCTTACACGCCTCTGTGTATTCTCTGCTTCCTGTCTTACACAACTCTGTGTATTCTCTGCCTCCTCTGCTTCCTGTCTTACATATCTCTGTGTATTCTCTGCTTCCTGTCTTACACATCAGTGTATTCTCTGCTTCCTGTCTTACACGCCTCTGTGTATTCTCTGCTTCCTGTCTTACACACCTCTGTGTATTCTCTGCTTCCTGTCTTACACGCCTCTGTGTACTCTCTGCTTCCTGTCTTACACGCCTCTGTGTATTCTCTGCTTCCTGTCTTACACACCTCTGTGCATTCTCTGCTTCCTGTCTTACACACCTCTGTGTATTCTCTGTTTCCTGTCTTACACACATCTGTGTATTCTATGCTTCCTGTCTTACACATCTCTGTGTATTCTCTGCTTCCTGTCTTACACACCTCTGTGTATTCTCTGTTTCCTGTCTTACACGCATCTGTGTATTCTATGCTTCCTGTCTTACACATCTCTGTGTATTCTCTGCCTCCTCTGCTTCCTGTCTTACATATCTCTGTGTATTCTCTGCTTCCTGTCTTACACATCAGTGTATTCTCTGCTTCCTGTCTTACACGCCTCTGTGTATTCTCTGCTTCCTGTCTTACACGCCTCTGTGTATTCTCTGCTTCCTGTCTTACACAACTCTGTGTATTCTCTGCCTCCTCTGCTTCCTGTCTTACATATCTCTGTGTATTCTCTGCTTCCTGTCTTACACATCAGTGTATTCTCTGCTTCCTGTCTTACACGCCTCTGTGTA
>JAODJW010000007.1:11892859-11917577 GCA_026777045.1 Hyperopisus bebe
GGTCCTTAGATGTGAGGTCCTGAGATGTGAGGTCCTGAGATGTGAGGTCCTTAGATGTGAGGTCCTGAGATGTGAGGCCCTTAGATGTCAGGTCCTGAGATGTCAGGTCCTTAGATGTGAGGTCCTGAGATGTGAGGTCCTGAGATGTGAGGTCCTTAGATGTGAGGTCCTTAGATGTGAGGTCCTGAGATGTGAGGTCCTGAGATGTGAGGTAACAGTGCTACCCACTGCTCAACCATGCTGCTTGCTGAAAGGGTGGTTTTCGCTAAATATGATGCCATTTTTGACCATTCAGTTTTGCTCCTCAGTCAGAGTGGCGTCTGCACAATGAAACAGCATGAATGAACCCTTGTTATGGATGATATTCTGACACACAGTGACTAAGTGTTCTGTTCATGTGTGGAATGATCTGCAGTCAGGCAGCATGTAAGAGAGAAGAAAAGGTCAAAGGGCACGGACAGCTGCCGCATTGCCAAAGCGTGTGGGACAGCTCCCACCTCCTGTCCAGAGAGGGTGAGGAGAGCATTTCATCAAGCGGCCGCTCCCAGCCGAAGGGGCGGGGCCTCCAAGAGGGGGCCGACACAAGCAGGACCTGGGGGGTGGGCAGACCTTTCTCTCCCTCTTGCCCTTTGAGACCCAGTTCATGTCAGAGATGAGCTGAGAAGAAGACCTATCATCATTTACCTGATGTGAAGAGAACAGTCTGGACAGCGGGGCCTCAGTACACCCCCTGGGGGGTGGAGATCACGAACCGATCATGGCAAACATCAACCATATCTCCACTCCCCTAGTCTCCATTACAGCCTGCGACTCCACTTACAATGTAGCTAATTTTAATGAAAACCCATGTAGACATATTTGGATTCCTCTACGATATGACTATAGAACATCTTAGGATGCATTTGTACTCATGCTATGTGATGGCCATACTATTACATTTTAAACAGGCATATGGTCACATCATAATGCGGCTTTTTGCTTTGGCTTCCAACATGGTCAGACCATATTATGGTTTAAACTTAATTCATACCAGAGTTTAACTGCTGCTACAGATTAGATCCTGGGAACATTAAAACTCCTCTTAAAGTAACAGTAAAACACATATAGGGGCTTTTTAAATAGTGCACTTACAGGGTTTTTGTGTCCTGGTTCTTTATATAAATTTATCAGTATAAATCAACTTTCAGCTAGACACAAAAGTTTGCAGCTGATCTGATGTCGTTTATTTATTTATCTATTTATTTGTTTATTTATTTGATATTACTTAGGTTTATTGCAATTGCTGCTCTTTGTGTGCCAGTGGGACTTGACTGTAACTCTGTAATTATCATACTTTATGAGTAACGATTACTATAAAACAGGGTGCCCAAGCAAGGGTTAGGTGTTGGGGTAGGCAGGGAATGCCAGCTTTGATCCCGAGCAGTAACTGGGGTCATTAGGACCTCACACTGGGCTGTGGGCGTAATTGACTTCCGCAGACGCAGCCTTTTAAACGTGGGGACGGTGCGGTGGGGAGGCCCATGCCTTTGTTTGCGACGGCCACCACAACGCCTGCGTGTGTGGCTAGACCATTCTCACAGACATGGGGGCCTGGTTGGGGAGTTGGATTGTTATAACATCGGCATTGGTGCCTGCCCCCCCCCCCCCTTTTAACGAGATGCATTTTACAGACGGGGGCAACAAGGCTTGGAGCAAAGGGAATTACAGCCGCTTACGGAGGAGAAGTTCAGTCACGTTAATACCGGTTACTCTCCAACGGTAGAGAAAGTCTGCCCCCTGCTGGCCAGCGTTAGGCTTCGCGAGTCTTTGCAAAGTTAAACCATGCCCTTATGTATAAGACTTCATATTTAATTCTACTTTATGACAATTCTGCCACATTTACATGATGAAATATTTTTTAATTATATAAGGGAATCCCCCAGAACAGAACTCACATTATAAGCTCTATATCGTTTCGTGTTGTTAGACAAAATTAAACATTTATTTTATAAATATCCAAACTAGAATCCAAACTAAAACAGCTGGCTAGTAATATGTGTAATATTTACCACGGCGTCTTTTTTTTCTAATTAGAAACGTTAAAGGGAGGAGACATGTCTAAATACTATTTTTAATAAAAACAAGTTTTTGTTTTATGTCTATTTGCTGTTTATAAAGTACAAATCTGTTACAATACTGACGTTACTTCATTTCAATCAGATGTTTCCACTTTAGAACCTTTTTGTCACTCAAGGCAAGTCCGTTTAAATTAATTAAACACGCATTGAACCTTGAGTAAGAGGCTCGTGTAATGTGTTTATCTAAATCATACATTCACCTCGTGTTGTCGATTACGAGTACCTTTAAGTGGATGGGTTAACAATATTCAGGCCGCGGTAAGTGTCTAGTTTAATTTAATTCAATAATCCCGATAAATGAAATAAATCCCTTTTGGGGCACTCATTTTCTTGGTTAGGGAGATAATATGAAATGAGGTTCACAGTGAAAAAATTAGGACATTATGGTTGATTGAGCTTTTTCAAAGAGAGGGGAATATCGCTGAGATATTCTTTATGTTTATAATTTTACTTTAATGAATTAACGCATCCATGTGGAAAACAATTGGAAGTGGAAATGGATGAAAATGGATATTAAGATTCAAGGAATGAATAAATTAAGTGAAAACCCTTTATAAAATTGCTTTGCGCACAGTGTGGATGTTTTAACGTGTTGTTTTGGAACTGAATGTTTTTATATATTGATATTTCAAGAACTTCAAGCAAACCTAGTTTTGCAGAACAGTGAGTGATGGACATTGTTTAAAATTCACCTGTAAGGCTTATTACTGCATAATCCGTAACTTAGTTTATTCTAAGTGAGAACCAATTACTTCTAAATAAAATATCTTTTCACTATTTAAATGTGCCAGCATTGGTGTTACATTAAAAAGACGTGAGAATCTCCTTGCCTATGAATTCAGTGGCCTGTGCGTTTTATATGGAAATTTCCTGAAATAAACATCATGTTTAGAAAAATGTAATTATATAGGCTGCAAGTAAGTTATGGTAGGTTTTAGGTGTAGAAACGCCAGAATGAGCTTTGATTTGACGGAGATTTCAGTTCCCAGGGCACATGCGAAGTCCCGCACTGTACTGGCTGCGCCGCGCCTTTGCACCTGTGATTCATTTGCAGCGCGTTTAGCGCCTTCTAAGTATAGACCAAAGGGCTCCGTCATCTGCTTAAACAATAGCGGAGGGGTTACATGATGTAATGATCAAATCGACTTTTTTCTTTTTATGAACAACATACTTGGTTTCATGCTCTGCCAAATTAAAAATTAGCACAAAGGAAACGCTGACTGCTGAAACAAGGCCCGAAGGCATAAAATACACACATAGTCATTTCAAGGTACCATAACGATGATCGGTCAGATGTTAATGCTAGCCTATTATTAAACTGTCGCAATGTTAAAATCAAGAAAAAGCGATGGTGGGTGACATATATATCTTAAGAAACGGGTCTGGGAAATAAAAGCGATATTTCTATTCCCAGACCCCAGGAGGAATCACTGATATGCAGTAAAAAATGTGATGTGCAAATTATATTTCTAAATCAATCAATCTATGTATCTACACACACGCGCACACACACAGATATATATATCTCCAAATGATTTATTTTATAAATGATTAATCATTATTATTATTAACCCGCGACCCTGACCTGGGTAAGTGTTTCCAAGGTGGGTGGATGGACAAATTATTGTAATAGTATGAAGTTGTAAATGACGGGAGGCGTGGAGGTCCCCAACGAAAGTACGACTGTGTAGTAATAGTTAAGTGGGACGTAATTTCATCGCCTGATCTTCCAACTTGTTTTCAATATGCGCCTTTGAATAAAAATTAAGATGCATGTATTCGTAATTTTCGGTTTACTATAAGTCTACGATGGAGTAGCTGCTGTTAAACGATTGACATTAAAATTTTAAACAGACGCTGGAAAACAAATTAAAATGAAACGATTTTCTTTAAAATCGTGTAAGTAATAAATGGAATACTCGTAAAGCCTTTGTTATTTTTAAAATGTTATGGCATCTGATACAAAAAATTGTTTTATGTTTTAAAATGACCTCAGAAGAAAATGCACTATTAAATATGTGATGTTTTATTTTTGCGGCTATCAGTGCTGTGCACACGCTTAGTGTGAAAAACGTGAAATGTGATTTCAGTCTTCTTGACTGACGATCGTGATGTCCGAGCGCCCTCTGGCGAATTTTGCGGAAACTATACTAACATTATTGTAACATTTCATGCTATAAACCGCCATCCCGTGATTCTAACATATAATTCTTCTTTTGGTCATGACCAAACGCAACGTAAAATAGTCTGCACCTTTCAGCGGCATACATTGCTAACAGACATCCTCTCCAACACCGATGGCTTAAGTATTACTCAACATGTCAAACCAGCCTTCAGCACTAATCAGACTAATGGACATCAGACACGTACAGTTGCATACACGCATAAATAAGTGAAAAGCGCCTGCCGAGTAATTAATCTCCCGAATGCAGCTTTTCAGACGTGCTGCAGAAGGTGCTGGTTTCACTCGGAGACCGATACTTGTAAATTAGGCAGCCGGACTAGCCGGTGTTTTGTAGTAGCGTCGAGATTGGGCAAGAGTCCGTGCATTATGAACGCACGTCGAAGAACTCCGACAGCAGCAGACCGTTTGCTAATTAGTGATTAGTGACCTCCCAGTGCTTTCAGCTTATTACGATACTTGTGCTGCAAGTACAGACATGCATACAACTACCTAAATTATCTATTCATTGCTAAACATTTTGTATGGGTATTTGTATAAATAATCTCATGCCCAGTGCACTGTTTGGCTTTTGTTTACCAGTCAGACTCTGGCAGCTGCTAAGATCCCATGAGATCGGTGAGGTTATAGGAGAATGAGAGCCAAACAACAGGATAAGCAGGTGGGGAAACATTGCACCTATACTCTTAAGCCAAATGAATGATTTCCGAAAAACAGATGGAAATCAAGATAAGTACATGCAAAACTGTATTTATGGTGACCAGATTATCCATCCCGGATACCTTGAGCTAGGACGGGATTTGTAACCTACCATTGCAATTAAAAGGACCTGGATTTCACTTAAGCACCGAGTTCTTTCTGTGTGCTGATTGGTCAGTCTCCTATAATCATGCACGTGTTGCTAATGTTAATGTGAAACAGCTGGATGAGTCTTTCAGTCAAGGAAACAAACCAGTAAAAGCACAAGAAGAACTGAACTATTTAGGCAAGCGCAGGAGCCTTTCGGTTTTAAGGTGGTTTGTAAAACCTGAAGTAGCTTAAGGTGTCTGGGATGACATGGATTATCTGGTCACTTTACTGTATTATGCTGAAACATCTACAAGGTCAATTAAAGAGAGGCTCTTCCGAAAGAAAACGAGAAATCTCAGAGGTACCTGTAATAAAATGTGAACTTTTAAAAGCTTTACATTAGAATGGGTATACTGTGGGGGGTTTTCATACATTATAAGTGTAGCTTTGTCAACGTAACTGGAATCGATATGATTGCAGGCTGAAGTCCTTCCATTTCAATTTTCACAAGAAATATAAAAAGTTCACCAGGTCCGAATTACACATCATGCCCACCTCTTCGGACATAAATACTTCATTGCTTTGGTTCAGCTCTGCAGTTGTCGGGTTTTATTTACTGAGAAGCTTGAAATGAAAACAGCCCTGTGACCTCCTCGAAGGAGTTGAGGCGGCCAAAGTTGCCTTTTTAATACCGAATCTGTCTCCATAAAGGAGAGAGGCTGTACTGGGGCTGTCTGACTACGGATGACAACATAGGCTCAGCTTTTTGGATCATTCATCTCGCCGAGCAATATTCATAAATTTAATTTTCCAATCCATTCTACTTTTATTAGTTTGGGTGTTATTAAATGAGATTGCTTCATCTTAATATATTCCCAGAGCTGTGGGAGCGGGACTGTGCACTGTTATTCAAATCCAATAACATGCCCTGTATTTTGTGAATGGCACTAATAAATGCCAGTCTGTGATACATTTACAGGTGTCCCTCGCACATCTATCACCATGGGTGCTGGGTATCCTTGTGTCCTCTAGAAGTACGAAGGGAAATGGCTGCAGTCGTGTGAACCTTAGATCGATACTGAAGTTCACTAACACAACACAGAAGCCAGACGACTGACATGTTCGTCTGTACTTCCTCACGGTGAAGCCCTGAACCCGGAATCCCCACATGACCCCATTTTCACTACTCTACAGAGTAATGAACTCATTGAGTACCAGTACTCAATAAATCTGTCCTTGAGTACTACACAGAAAAAAATACATCACTCATAATAACCACTAAAACAACGTTTTTTTTTGTGTGTGTGTGTGTGTGTTTTCCAGAGTACATGGCATAAACAGAGATCTTCCCCTCCAAAATATCAAACACAGTTATCCAGACATCTGTAGTTCAGCCTCAATACCTGAGCTGCATCCATGCTCTTGAACCCAAGCCAGGGCTCTTCAAATCTGGCCCTCGATTTGAAATCCAGGCCATGTTTTTAGTTCTCCCAAGTAGTTAGTTAGATAATTGCTGATTCTGACTGGCCACAGAGACTTCTCACTCGACTCACAGGTAAAGGAAGGCTGGAAAATCAGCAGTGCTCGGCCCTTGGGGATTGTGATTTGTGCCCTGTAGCCCTAAGCTGTCTTGGTATGGCCATGGCTAAATATCCACATTCCGCTTTACCTACAGTACCGGCAACGTTCCTGCCAAACTTACCAGCAGCAGAGTCTAAGAGCAGAGTAGGATACAAGGCTGCTGTCTTACATTAAAAATGTACTAAATATGAGAATAAAGACTGCATTGTAAAAATAATTAAGATAATTAGTTGGTCTTCTGGGAGTGGGTAACCATGATTTATAGCAAATAAATACTACATGTTCTTATCAAACGGACACCTATAAGCCAATTTAATATCATTAACAAGTAAACTGTAAACTATGGAGTATCATCACCTTTCACATCACGGGCACTCAATTAGCGAGATGAAGTGAACGCCAGGACATGGCAGTGAGTTTCAACCGCTAAATTAGCTAACCATTCAGGTTTTGAAGCATTAGCAAGCTGTTTCAGCATGCATTGAAGCATTAGCCTTTGTCATTAGCATTAGCATTAGCCAAATGCTAGAGGAGGGCTAAAGCGTTAGCATTGCCAAATGGTTTCAGTACAGCTGAAACATTAGCTTCTCTAATACAGGTAACCCATCAGCATCCCTGCCTCGCTGCCTCCTTTACGTACATACCCATGCTAGTCGTCATGGAAAGATTAAAGCTTATGAAGCTTACCTATTTTGGGGAAACGACATTTAGTTTTAATATAAATATTTTCTATCACAATTATTATATGGTGAAATCTATGCAGGTGATCAAAGGAGTTTTTTTCATCCTTATGAAAGGCCACAGGGTGTAGGCTTGTGATTGAGCCCCACCGTCACTTAACCCCCATTCTGCCCCTAACCCTCTCGCCTTTGTATTTACCTGCCCGACAATGGAAATGAATACGCGTCAGAATCCCTTCCTTCTATTTCCTTGCTGGGCTTTGGCGAGGCAGCTTTATGTGTGGCAACATTATCAAGAGCTTTGTGCAGAGCCCCTTCATCATCTTCACATCTGTGCCTGCACAACACTTGTCACTGTCAATCACGCCGCAGTAACACACAGCTGATTCTCTCATTTGGTTTAATAAAATCTCTGGGCTTATTTGCACTGCAATCATTATACTGCATAATTGCTGCACTGAGGTGTAAAGCAGTCTCTGGCCTGAGGGACAAAGAAAAGCTATTGATATATGAAGATTTTTTTAACCTATTCCCTACCCAAGTCATTCAACGCCTAAAATGAATGTTGCATTCGAATCCAGCGCAGGTTCCCCAAATGCAGCCTAATGTTATTATTAGTTATTATAAGGACGTGGAATCATTTGTTCATGCGTTTCTGTGTCTTTGCTGTCAAGCCAAATTTCATTGGGAGTTGCCACATACTATTTGTAACTGTCATTTTAAACCCAATTTCTAGGCCTGAACCGGGAGGGGAGGGGGGAACAAGGATCTCTGAAGAGATGGACTGATCTGATTTACAGGCGCGGCAATTGTTCAAATTGAAGGAAGTGTCACTGTGCCGCTCTGGCGCCCTGGCCGGCTGACAAAAGGCAGCGTCCCCGTGGGCTAATCAGAACCGATAACATTTGCACAGCCATGTTTGACTGGGTAGTCTTCAAAAACATGTTTATTGAGTTGATCTCTTGCCATTTTTGCATCACTTCTTGCACGGACTGAGAAATGCACGTTTTATTTTCTTTTGCCATTACATCAGACACGTAACCATGTAGTAAAATAATGGGGTTGAACCCCCCCCCCAAAAAAAAAAAGGCACATAGCCAGGTAGCAAACTTAGGAGTTTGAACCCCCGTGAAAACCTATCATTAGGGTCATGGACAGGGCCTTATGAAAATTCATTATGGTTTCCTATGGTTTTTACGCAGTAACCATAGTTTTACTATGGTACCTCATGATACTTTGGTATTACCCATAGTACTAGCATGGTTTGGTAAGACCATGGTAAAACAAAGACCGTGGTTTATGACCAAGATCATACTAGGGTTTAACTGTAGCAAAACCATGATAAAACCATAGTCATGGTTTCCATAGTTACCCAAAAAACCATGAAAAACGGCAAACCATTGTAAACCATGGTTATTTGATCATAGTAAAACCATGGTTAATTTTCGTAAGGGGGGCCTGCCCTGGATACCTGGACACTGCAGCAGCCCAGCTGAGATTCTGCTGAGTGCCTCCACACCTCAAAGCAGCCGAAAACAAATTTTATCTGGCTGCAAACTAGCCAGCACACATCAGTTTTACAGGAAAAGTGGTGAAATATTAAAACTAGTGTAAGTAACCGTAACATCGTGGAATGCAAATGGACATTTTTTTTTTCCTCTCGATATTTTGCTCCCCATATGCAGACGTGGGCTGGGTGGTCGCTTACGTCATCGCTTACGTCATCGCTTACGTCATTGCTGGACACCGTCCGCCTACAGGCCAGCGTTACACACTGTGTACGGGAGAGCTTGGCTGGCCTAAGATGACAGGTACACAGTCCACATGGCTTTTGGGAGATGCAGTACTACTTCAGCTGTCCGCATCCAACACAATTCAATACTCACCCAATATGACAAAATACTGAATCCACCTGTTCCACTCAGAATAAAGGACAAATACAGGATGTATGGCTCTATTTTAAGTTCTGTAAAAATAACATGGCGCAGCGTAATATGCCATACCATTACAGGGTCATAGGGGGTTACTGTACTTAATCTAATGAATATATTGTAATAACTGTATTGTGGCTTAAGAAGCACCCTGTCTGTATGCCGTCAGACTGTTGGAGGAGAATGGAGTACCCTTGTGAAATGCACTCTATTCCTGAAGAACAGACTCCACACTCACTGGGCACAGATGAGATTCAAACCCCGCTTGAGGAAGCAGGAGGCCCACAATGCTATCGACTGAGCCACCAGACTGAATCTTTTAGAGCGATAATTTTGTCAATATGGACTAGCATCACCTAAGAATGTTTGTAAAAGCTCATCATCTGTTACCTATACATCATAAATTACTTAGGAAAGTCACCTGAATGCATTTCGAAGTTTATTTCTGATTTCCTTTCATGAAAAAAAAACACTCATGGTCTTTTAGTATCCAAGGCCATTGCACAAAATCTGAGAGCAAATTGTCCTTGTCAAGACCATGGTGGCAAGAAAACAGAATTAGATTCTAAGCAATAATTAGTCAATAATTGGCTTTTACATTCTAAGCTGGACAATGCCATTTTCCACAATTAATTTCAGCAGTGAAGCATTAAATTAGATTTATTCTGAATTATTACTGAAGTTAATTGTCAGTAAATTAACCATTAATCATAACTCAATAGTTATTTTCGTATTCATAGCTTAGAAAAATATGCAGTTAAGAAACTTGATTGAAACTTGTTTACAACTCAATAAATTAAATGACAAGGATTAATGCGCTTCATTCTCTTTCGGTAAAAATAACTTCTTCAATTTTTGGGGTGTTGGATCAACTTTGGCATTTTTCTTTCTTTCGTAATAATTTCTACTTATTACGTAACAATCAATGTAACACGAAACCTTACAGTTACGTTTGTATATAAGTTATTTGAAATTAGGAAATGCAATTAATTTCATCAATAAAAATCCTCTTAAAATATAATTTGATTCAATTTACCCATCATTTAAAAATATCATTTGAGGATTTAACTTTATGAATGTTACACCTGCTTTTATTCCTTACCCCTTACGCGATACCTTCTAACTTTCTAAATGTGTCGTTTACGGTCCATGTAAAGTTGTAAACAATCCGTAGTCTTTCTTTCTTGATTGACGTAACGCTCACCAATAACACGATCCGCCCGACCACAGGAAAATATTGGCCTATCAACATTACTCTGTGTGGGTTTTATAATGATTGACAGTGGTATTGAGCAATAAGAATTCTCACGTCGTGTACTAAAAGCAGTTTAGCCAATCAGAGCTGAAATCATTCTGAGCATTGTATCCAATTTCAGCTGGGTTGGTTTCGTGAGAAAAGGTGGAGAGTTATATGTTTGTGTAAAAAAAATGTCGGGCAGTCGATAGGGATCGGTTCGCGCACTGACAACCAAAACAACAGTCCCCTTAAAGTCGTCTGATAGTAACACGCTTTTTGCTTTTTATTTCGAAAGTAGTATGCGATAGTGTAACTAGAAGATCGTAAGAGGTGAGTATACTGCCTGAGCTATTTAATATCTTCCTATGACGATTGTTTACAGTGACGTGGAATTAGTTAAAACTTTAATTTCGTGACACAGTCAAACATTTGTGAACTATTTTGTCGCCTTTACGTGCGTTGGGCGGAGGGGGTACTAGTGCAAGGTTCACTTGCATAAATATCCCGTGTTGAAGCTAGAGTGTTTGTGTCGGCGACTTTTTTATTGAGAGGCCCCTCAACGAATCACATTGACGCGTTCGTAGTCATGGCTAAGTATTGGCCAATGAAAATCAAGAAAATGAAGTTGCACCGCCTTCTATATAGTGCGGTTGAGGCGAAGTCAGGTATTTTGTCTGGCAGATTTACTTTGAGGTCTAGCCAAGGAAGTCTGTGAGACTCTTATGACAGATTATCCAACGCCGGTGACGCATACTGCGGCTAGTTCTGGGTTTCTCACGTAAGTTAATTTGGATAATATTGTATCGACATTGAGCTCGTCGCTAAAATACCGTTTTCTTGTATGCTGGAATGGTTTGAAATCAAGTAGAGTAGGCAGCGAGTCAGCTGGCCGGCTAACCAGGTTATCTGAAGGATGTGAGATGAAGCTGTTATCCTCTTCGGTGATTTATTGTTTGATTTCGCCGATTAACTGCAAAAATCTAATCCATTTTGCTTTTTTATACTTTGCATATTTTTACCTGAGACGCGTATGCTATATACTGTAGCTGACATTTGAGGGTTAGGCTACGTTTTTTTTGCCGTACAGTGCATGAATACAGAGCATGGATCTCCCTCGCAAATGGGTCAGCTATTTAAGCACCTTTCAAGAATAACAAAAGCATAGTTCGTTTTCCATTTGCTTATTTACGTGTTCTAATATTCTTAATGCTTATAAGGTTGAGGTGTTTTCGGAAATGAGTAAGGGATAGCCCTTGTATTTAGATGAATGGACACCATGTAAAAGCTGACGACCTGTGTCAGGCCATTCAAAGGCCGCTTGATTCTTCTGGCTTTTACAGGGCTTTGGCCTTATGATGCCATTGGGCTGCATTCCTGCTGCGAACCCTGTGTACAGTATGAGATCATTCACTCTCTTAACAAACCGCTGTCAGGAGATCAGCTCAGTGACAACTGTCAGGCCCTCACAGTATCCCATTGTGTTTACAGGCAGAAACTCATCTGTCATCCCCTTTGACCCACCGGCCCCCCACCTCAGCTGTGACTGCGGATGTCAGAGGCCGTGGGGCTCTCGAACTGGGGCTGCCAGTGAGGCTGAGTTCGGGCCCGGTTTGCGATCCCTGAGTAATGAACACGTTCTGGAGCATGTCTGCAAACTCGGGTCGTAAGGTACGTTCATGCAAAATCTGCCCTGGCAACCTAGATATCAGATGCTCTGGTTTTCCATTACGAGTCTCAAAACGCGAGTCTTTTCACCACTGGGAAATCCAGGAAAATGGGTGCTGTGAAGAACATAGTGTTGTGACCTAAAAGCCCAAGCGAGTGCTGTCCAGCAGTTCAAATGGTCCAATATTTACCTCTTGCTGTAACACGGGGTCTGGATCTGTGTGGTTCTCTTGTCAGCCTGTTAACATAGTAATGAAAGCGCTAAAGAACGCATTCTTGTGTGAATGGTGGTTTTTTTTATCACAAGACTCTTCTAATAGAACTGATTTAGATAATTACTCGCTAGTTGGACAGATCAAGCAGTATTTGAGCAAGCAGTTTGCACTCTTGAAGCCCACAGTTTGTAGTACAGTGGGAGGTTTTTGCTCAGAAATAATTTCCTGGCAAGCTGAAGAGTAGTTGAAAGTACATAATCATTTGACTTAAAAGGAATCATTTAATTAATGGAAGTGAAATGTGTTTTGTTGAGTTTGAGGTGTGTTTGCATGCACTATAGATACAGGATATTATTTACAAACTGAAGCTTAACATCTACTTGGATTTTGTATGGTGACGGGTGTGGCAGCTTTGCTGTATATGGTTAATAAATCTGCTTAATTTTTAGGTTCAAGTTGCAATGCAGCTATTAATGTAACTGTCTGGCCTGCATGCTCCGGTTTGTCAGAATGCCGGTAGACCGGTATGGCCCTATTGGTCTAGCCTAAGGCGTGCCTTGTCATAAGCTGAATGTCACTTATTGCATGATTGTAATATTAGTATGTTTCTCTAAAGACCAAAGGAAACTGTGTTTGGGATCGGCATGCATTTCAAACACGGACCTGTTTGAAGGATTGTGTGAGGAAGAGCTGTTTGACTTTTCTTAGGCATTGGAATATCTGTTCTGTCGATTTGAGCAGACTTGTCTGTGATAGTTATTTCTACACTGGTAACACTTCAAAATCTGATGGACTGTAATTTTGTAATGCATGCAATGAAACGGTTATCTGTAAATGTTAATGCGGTTTAAGATTTACTTTACTTCATTAGAAAAGGCATTTTACATGCATAATCTATGAGCCATATGCGTTTAAATACAGGTCTTTCATTATTCTTAAAAACATTGAAATGGCCTCCCTTAGCTGATTCATGCAGGGATTTTATTCTTTCCTGTGGAAAAAAAATTCCACCCATGCATCAGCGTCCTGAAATACTACCGTTTCCCCCAGAAACGCAAGTCCTGCGACGTTTTCTGTTAATTAGGTCATAAGGAGCCGTAATGTTTGGAGTAAAGATGGGGGCTGTGCCATAGTCTTCATTTCCTGTGCTGAAAGGAAAGGGTGGAGCCAGACTGGAATGTTGGTGGGGTGTTGGAAGGACTGCCCCACCCAGATAGAAGGGAGTAATGTTTCAGGGATTATACTTGTGGAAATGCATCTCTTACTGATTGCTTTTGCCAACCCCCTGTCAAAAATTCTCTTGTCAGTTTCTGTTTAAGTAGGTGTTGGCTAGTCGCAGGCAATTATGATGTAGAGTTGACAAGCACGCCCTTCCCCCGTAATGTATGATAGTGCTGACCTTGAGCTGTAAGCCTTGTGCGTGTTTTTCCATTTTATGGGGAGTTGTGCCGTGAATCCTATAAGTGTCAGACCTGTATTTTACAGGTATTCGTTTTGCATATGACTTTGTTCCAATGTATTTTAAGAATGTATAAGCTGATAAGAACGCTTCCGTTTTGCAATCACACGCTTGGTGCTCAGTCCATTGTCACGGTCTGCTAGCATTGCATTAAGAATCCAAAGCATGAGCTATTGTCTTGTATCCCAATGACAGAGATCTGACAGCGAGGACAAGGCAGGACCCGGGGAGCAGCGTGTCAGCCCTCCGCGGGCCTCGTTTGGCAAGAAGCAGCTGCCCTCCATCCCCAAAAACGCGGTGCCAGTCACCAAGCCTGCATCGCCCGCCCCCTCTGCCCAGTCCACCAATGGCACACACGCATCCTATGGGCCCTTCTACCTGGAGTACTCTCTGCTTGCAGAGTTGTAAGTGTGCCTGTCCTTTCTACCCTTTATACTGTGACACGTGAGGTGTGTGTGTGTTGTTTTTTTTTTTTTTTAACCATTTGCATCCCAGGTATGTTGCTAGAAGCATGATTGTACAGATGCAAAGGTTTATATTTCGACGGATTCCAAAAAAAAAGCAATCGATTGTCTAGTGAGCAAAATCATGAAAGGCAAAGTAAATTGTATTTACAGCGCCGGAGCCTGGTGCTGCTCTGCATAATGCGTCTCCTCCTAGGTTCCCTTACCTTCTGGTCTGAATCAATATAGTTTATGAGAGCACATACCTCGGCCCAGTTGGATGTGTAGTTGGATGTGTAGTTGGATGTGTAATTGACTGCTGTTGTCTCTCCAGTACCCTGGTGATCAAGCAGAAGCTCCCTGGAATATATGTGCAGCCATCGTACAGATCAGCATTAAGTATGACCAGACCCCCCCCCCCCCGCATTATTTCATGTGGCTGAATGGAATCAGAGCCTTATGATGTTACTTCTAATTTCAGTGTGGTTCGGGGTCATCTTTATAAGACATGGCTTGTACCAAGATGGCGTCTTCAAGTTCACCGTTTACATCCCCGATAATTATCCTGACGGGGACTGTCCTGTAAGTGCTGTACCTTCTCTTAAGTTGTCACTTCTTGAGTGTTGTTGCATTTCATGCCAATCAGGTTATCTTCCATTTTGTCACCTTAAGGGCTGCTTGCTGACTTTAGGCGGAACTATTGTGTAGACTAACACTTTCTGTGGCAAACGGTGATATGCAGATAGGACAAGGAATCAGAGTCTGAAGCCTGAGGCAACACGCATAGTCTGACACCCTCGTGGTATTTCAAACGCTCAACGGAAGAGATGGGTGCGCCTGTCATGAGGGTGATGCGTTTTCAGGAAAGCGGGCTGCTTCCGTTGCATTTCCTGAGAGTAGTAAAGAATTTCTTGTATAACATGGAACTGAAAATGACACGGATTAAATTTCATGGAATAGGACTTGGTGTGCTGTAGAACCTGGCTGTACAGCTTTCAGCCCAGAATGAGCCTTTGGGTTTTGTATCTTGGATAAAGCTTTTTGCCCAGATGGAATTCCTGTCACAAACCAGATTCCCATTCGATGATAATGGACAAATGGCAAAGGTTCGCTGGGGTGCTAACAGGGTTGTACGCTACCAGCGTGAATTCTTGTTGGCCTTCACACACGCTTGGCTAGAGCGCCAGTCTCACTCATATCCTTTCCCCGACTTGCTTCCAATTCAGAAGGTGGTCTTTGACATCCCCGTCTTCCATCCTTTGGTGGACCCTGTTTCGGGAGAGCTTGACGTCAAGAGAGCTTTTACCAAGTGGAGGTCAGTACTCTCCCGGTCCTGGTCAATGTATGGGGGTCATAGCACACATGCACAAACGTAGGTTGTGATGTTAATGTTATATTGATAAATAGTGTGAAGCCTTTATAGTGGAATGTTACTTCTAAAATCCTCAGACACCACCAAGTTAACTCTTGCTCTATACCACAAGTTACCCATACAAGGTGAAAGCACCATGCTTTCATTATTATGAGAAAATCGAAGCTTCAATTCTCATAGTGGGTGAGATTACTTTAAGAATCATTGACTGGTTTTAGCCGGTTGGTCTAATCAGTGAGCTTTGATACTGGACTACACTGGACCTGTTACTTTGGTTGACCTGTCAGCTTGTGTATACGACACACAAATCGGAATAAACCATCGTTGCTTTTGCAGATGTCATGCTAACGTCCACGTCATACCTGCTTTCTGTCCCTCTGAACCCACAGACGGAACCACAATCATATCTGGCAGGTGTTAATGTATGCACGCACCATCTTCTACAAAATCAGCACCCAGGAGCCCCTCAACCCAGAAGCTGCTGTGCTGTGAGTGTCTCGCTGTGGCCTTTCATTGTGCACCAACTGCTTAGGTGAAGGTTGTGGTGACCAGCTTAAGCAGATCAACTGCCTGTGTCTGTGAAGTCTGTAACCCAGCTCCCTGTAGGAGGGAGCAAAAATGTGAACTGTCTGGCAGGGAGATCGGAGGGAATAAAAACATGGACTGGCTGTGCGTCCCCTAGGACTGGATTGGGGAAACACGGCTCCAACCTGATCATGGGGCATGCTTTGCACTGGTAGTGAATTACTTATGTTAGGGGTATGAGACGCCTTGCCTCTACTACAATAAGCTGGTCAGTAATTTGGCAGGTGGCTTTTAAATGTAGGTCTGTCAATAACTGTCCTCCTAATGCATGTTTCTGTCTTGGAGAGCTGAAGAGCAGTTGGTGTGGTTGGCTCACACACGTTTCCTGCAGACCCACTTGTTCAGGCAGACCACCCTTGCATGCAGCACATATTTTACATTTTGCATCCTCGCAGGTATGAAAAGGATGTCCAGCTCTTCAAGAGCAAGGTGGTCGACAGTGTGAAACTGTGCAACAGTCACCTCTTCGATCAGCCAAAAATAGATGACCCCTATGCAATAAGGTTAGTTCAGATAAATAGCTGTTGCTTCCTGTGGCTAAGTAAATGCAAGAATGTATTTTTAAATATATCACCGGTTGCTTAATATTTATACACACTGCTACAAATGTTCAAGGCATCATTTAGTCATTTATGTGGAAAATCAACATTGAGTTGCATGTCTGAATGTTTTCTAGTTTCTCACCATGGAATCCAGCTGTACATGAAGAAGCAAAAGAGAAGATGTTCACTCACAAAGTGAGTCCTTCAGAGTAGCTTAGGGTCGTGAATGCACATTCTTTGAGGCACTTAACATCCAGTATGAGGAAGTGCCCACTTTGGTGCCCAAAATGCTTGGTTATTTTTCATCTTTCAGAGGTGAGTTGACTGAATGCCAGGGTGAGAAGTGAGTCTTTCATTTATTTTCACAGAGACGGCCTGAGGATCATCACAAGGGACTGCAGGTGTCTGGATTGTCGTGGGTAAAACCAGGATCCACACAACCCTTCAGTAAAGAGGACAGCAGCCTCCAGACATGAACCTGCAGCTCAACATACTGAACACTAGAGGGAGTCACCAGCACAATGGCTATACCCCAGAACTGCTAGAGCAACTTCTTTTGTGTAAATGAATTTGATTGGTTTAAACTTTGTCAGTTAGTATTGATACTGTTCTAAGTTACTGCTGAGAATAGATTAAAAGTAGGCTTTTGATATCCCTGCTATAAATTGACAATAAATTAAATTTAACGAGTCTGCAAAGCTTAGGGCTGTGAATGACTACAGGTTTTCCCTTTTCCCCTCCTGATCCATATGAATGGTTTACGACGTATTTACAAACGAATGCTTAATACTACATTCTGAGGAGCCTGTCTCATCAGTTGTATATGGCGTAGCCATATGTGTCATGTCTTAAATAGTTCTAATATATATTGACAGAGCAAGGTAAATATGGTTTTTAAGAAGGTAATTCAATCATGATCCATGCCTACTTCTGTAATGTAATTTGAAGTGTTTGGTTTATCCTTTAGGCTTATTGATATGTAAATACTGGAGGGATTTGTGTAAATGAAGTCGTTTGGACAGGTAGTTTTCTGGAAATTGTCTTTTGGCTTATTTATGTACAGCTTTTATGTTTGATTTACCATTTGGCTCTGGCCTTTGTTTTCAAACGAACTTGTTTTTTTTTTCTCCCAGAGGAAATGACTTCAGACCTTTGTTTGAGATACTGTATAGGCAATGCATTTTTAAAAGGCAAATTTTCATTGGAATAAATTCAATAAAATCACTGAACCTGAGTATCGTTTTGATACTGGTAAAACTCTATGAATGATCTTATCAATGTAACTTAAATACAGTTGCCAATGTAGTGTTAAATTGATTCTGCTCAGCATAACCCCTTACCTCTACTGAAGAGAATAGGCTACATTCATCCATCTTATAATTGTCACCTGGAGCCCATTGCGGGTAGCACAGGAAACCCAACAGAGATGCATCCTGAAGAGGTTCTCAGTCCATCATATATCACACATACATACAATACACTACAGGCAATTTAGACACACCAATTAGACTTACTGCAAGTCTTTGGAATGTGAGAGGAGAGTGGAGTAGCAGGAAGAAGCTTGTCAGATGGTGGTTAAGACTGTAGCTTCACATTTCCAGGGCTGTGGGATCAATTCCTGACACTCAACTTCCAGGTTCACCGTGACCCCGCATTAAATAAGCACTCGGAAAACAGCTGGATGTTTAAGTCTCACAGATACTTTACAATTCTGATGTCCATAGTTTGACTTGTTCTCCCATTATAATTTGACTACAAAGGCAGCACCTGTCTCATACCTTGTGGTAACTGAGGAGGAAACGTTTTAAAAACTCGTGTGCAAGTAAACAACGTTGATTGTTATTTTTAGAGATTTGAATCGTTTTTTTTTCATAGGTGGCTCTTATTTATAAAGTTGCGTTCACCCATTGCTTATGCCTTAAATATTTAAAACATTTTGCAGGAAGTGACTAAAATCTACAGTGATCTTATAATTAAATTTCAACATATAACACATTAATATGCATACTATAGTAAAAAATGCACTATTGACCTAAAAAAAGCTCCTCCCTGTTGTTCTTAATGGGTTTTTCTTAAGGGCAGGACAATGAATGAATTGCCCATTTAATTTGCATTAATCAATTGGCATCAACATGTTTACATTATTGTATCAGGACTGTACGCACTGATCCAAAAACTACCGAGGTTCACTGTATATCTGGACTCCGATGGACTCTCATATTCTAACACGGTTTTACTTTTTAACCACGTCTGGTGTGGCAATGAAACACTTATTTTAGATGTAGCGCTACTGCACGGGCCCGGGGTTAAGCAGGCGCTGTACCGCGACCGGCCACCTGAGGACGCGGCTCGCTGACGGACGGCTGCCAATACGCGACTTTCTGCTGTCTCTCGGCAGACCGCCTCGGCGTTAGTATCCGGGAGAGTGCGGTTCGTGCGACTCAAGTAAAACCTCCGCCGATTGGCTTCACCCTGGAAGCGGCCATCTTGTGCGTGCGCTCCGGCGGTGCCCAGCCAGACCTCGCGCTCCGTCCGACGGCAGGTGCGTCTGGACACAGGTGAGGCCGGAAGGCGCGCCCGGCCGGCGCGAGCATCAGCCCCCTCCCTCCGCCCTCCAGCGGTCCGAACGGGACCGACTCCCGACCGTCCAATCAGAGGGCGAATAACTGGATATGCAAATTAGACGTGTCATTACGTCGGCGGTGGCGAAACCGCTGAGGTCGCCGGCAGCGCTACAACTATAACTTCGCGATTAGCTGTAATTTAAAAAGGGGAAAAAAGAAAATTAATACACTGACACGTCGTGGCCCGGGAGACCGCCGCTTCACTTGGGGGTGGGGTGGGGTAAGTAGTAACGCTCACTTTGTACTAAGGCTTAGCGGCATCGTGGCTGTCATTTCTGATGCGGGACGCTGTCTCAGGGAATCCCTGCCTGGGATCGGCGCTCCGGGCTCAGCTTCTCTCTCCATCTCGCCGCTCCACCCTCGGCTGCGGGCTCTTAGACAGCGCAGGGGCGAAGCCCTCCGGGGCGGCTTACATGACAGACGGCGGCGCCTAGTTTTACTCGTAAGTTTGGTGCGTTGACGTGTGGCACTAGGCGGCATTAAAGTAAGACGTCCGGGTGCCCCCTCCTGATATTTAAGGAGACCGGCGGGGGTGGGTTTGGGATTAGGAGATTCCCTTATACGATACACGGCAGCACCTCCGACTACGTGGGGTAGTCTGGATGTGTGAATGACGATGGACCCCCCGCCCCCCATCCATTTCCCGGTCCGCTGCCAGTGAGGAGGGGGGAGTTGGGCGATTTGGGAACACATGTGCGGGTCGCTTCTTGGACGGGGTCTCGGCGCAGCTGGCGGGGGTGGGCGAAGTCTTGGCCAAACTCCCTCTTATTTAAATATTAAAGGGAGAACATGTCGGTGTAATCAGGGTTACGGACGATCGCCGGCTCGCAGTTATCCGGCGGAGTTTCTTTAAGTCCCCGACGGCACGAATCGCCGAGGACGATGTAAGGTTATACTATACAGGCTCAAAGCCGTAGGAACACCCGTCTGCCTTATTCCGGACTGAAGTCAGGTGCAGGTGTGGACGGTAATGCCATCTGCCCGCACGTTTAAACGGCCACCATTATAACGGAGCAGACGCCCATGGCACTTACGTTTACGGCACATAATGACGAAATGTGACAAGATGCCCGGGGCTGCGGTGGCCGGAGCTCGATACGTACCGCCGGCGGAGCGGCCAGCCCGCAAGCTGCCATTTTGACACCCGGGAATGTTTTTTTATTATCTTAATTCTTATTCTATCCGCCCAGTCTGCGATGATAAGACCCCCGTCACTGAAATCGCCAACGCCTATATATTTGCGGGGGGAGGGATAACACGTGTGGCGAGATGATATGACGCTGCGCAGTGGAGAGATGCAGACCTCACACCCCCGACTGAAAAGCAGGGCGGAGAAGGAAGGGCGAAGGCAAAGCCGCCTGCAGCAAGTCCTCGATCGCTCTCTTCCCGGGGTCTCCTTTAACGTGCCCCAGTACGCATGGCAGGAAACACCGGCGCCCCCCCCCCCCCCCCCTGGGAGAACAACAGGTTGCTCAGCATCGGCCCGCCTCGCGGGTAGCGAGCGACCTGTCTGCCACCGGTGACACATTTCTCCGAAAAATGGACGCTCTGTAATGCGGATAAAAATAACGATTCTTAGAAAAATACCATTGCAGTGAAATGTTTTTAGGAGGAAATGATGAACGCAACGTGCTATTCGTAAACAGTACTTCTCCAAACGCAAAAGGCTTGTTTTGTTTATTCGTTTTTTCATTTAAGATTTGCTCATCTGTTGATCTCAACAGACGAACACACGGCTGCAAAGATAAACTTGATACCGAGACCCAAGACCAACCCTCTTCAATATGCCCCGCAAACATTACTAAGGTCTGTTTGTGTTTTACCAAACGGAATTTTATTCCAGTTCAGCTAAATGCACTGGCGATAAATTTCAATCAAAATCACAGAAAAAAATCAAAGAAAGACGGAATTTTCAATTTAGTGATGCATGACTACCTGCTTTATTGACCCCAAGGGGAAATTCAGTTGCATAAAGCAGTAAAGTAGCATGCAGCATGTAATACAAACACAAGACAAACTTTGAGGCTACAGGTTGTGCAAATGAAGTAACAGGATATATACTTAGATGTCTTTACATTTTCTGTGAGTATAACTGTGTTTATCGGACTGTACATGTTATTTGCCTATATGACAGGAGTCCTCCGTAATCTGTATCCTTTCAGCTGCTTTGCCACCTGTGGCAGATGGTGCTTACATCTGGTTGGGGTGTAATTGGGCAGTATTACTGAGTCTGACATGAAGATCTGCAGCTCAGTTTGATGCATCATAAACTGGTTTTTGGTCGACCTGATGGAACCCCAGCTAAATATCGGGTCATTTTGCCGCTTATATTTTTCAGACATATCTTTTCTTCTTGTTCACCAATAAAGAGGTCTCTGACTTGGAATGTCCAAACCATCCTTTTTATTCAAAGGAAATCGTATATTGGAAACCCAACTTCTTCTAAGCTAGTCTGTCATTTCTTTTAAAAAATGTTCCCTGTTTAAAAATTGAGATTCACCCCTATATGTTTTTGGTTTGGAATGTATTTTGATTGAATTTTAGTGGAAATCTTAATTTTAGTTATTTTGTTGAATTAATTAATTGTGTTTCACCTGATATATGATTATTTCCCCCCGGGATCAATAAAGTACATTTAACCTTAGTTTACATGTCTCAACTACTGCAAGTATGAGTAAATGATCAAATTCTTTTCTTTTGTTTTTTTATGAGGTTGAACTTAAACCATAACATGCTTGGGAAAAGTTTCCCTGCGTTTCTATATCTGTCTGATAAGCATAGTGGTTAAATGGTTAAATGCACATTATCACAGCTGTACATTTGTCCAGGCTGGATCTTGAGGAGGTGGATGGGGTTGGTCCCTGTAGGAGAGACACAGCCCCAGTTTGCATGCTGGCTGGTGTGAGGGAGATGCTGCCGTAAGCCGTGGTGTGAGAGGTGCAGCACCTTGCAGCTTCCAGTAGACTGAGAGTGACAACTCCAGGGTGACACCTCCCCCCCCCCCCCTCCATCGCCAGGGTGTGAAACACTTCATGCCGAGACCTCGGTCAGCAGCATAAACAGCCGCCCAGTATCATACCAGTTACGTGATGTCTGCTTGCCATTTTGGAAGGGAATACAGATGTGGGTATTTGGAGACACTGGAGGGCCGTTAGAACATAAAATCTCTTTGATCGCTATTTCGCTATTGCTATTTCGAAGAACGGCTCTCATGATTCACTGTGGGCTGCTTTAAATAAAGGTCTGAGTGAGTTTTTATGGAACGTGCTCGTTTTTATTGTTGTTTTCAAAGTGAAGAATTCTTCAGAATGTTTAATCTAAATGCTTGAAAATGTGTAGTGTTATGGTATTCTGCAGAAGACCGGACCCCTCACAGTGTCCTCCCCTCCCCCCCCCCCCCTACAGGACCCTTCTGGAATGCATTGCCGAGCTGATCCTGCTCATTTGGCTACATGAACAGATTGATGCCCCCTAGCCACCTAACCATACCTGATAACCGCCACTAGAGGGCACCGCCTATTCTGCCTGCTCCATGACTGACCCCATCATGGACCTGTTCGACGAGCAGGGCCTGTTTGCCGGCGGCCTGGAGGATCTCTCTGAGCAGGGCTTTGCTGTCGAGCCCGTGTCCCTGGTGGATGAACTGGGCCTCAACCCAGAGTTTGAGCCCCTGCGGGGGGACCCGCAGTGCGTGCAGAAGCCCCCGGGCCCCCCAGCCGCCATCTTCTCCCAGCCGGACCTGGCCTTCGAGCCAACGGACGCTGCTCTGTCTCAGCCCCCCCAGTACCAGCGGGCTCCTCCCCAGCGGGTGGCACCCGTCGACCACCCATTTCCCGACAGCAGCCCCATGTGGGGCAACCAAGAGTTGGCTGTGAGCCCCTTCCAGCAGGTGGCGCCGCAGAGGGTCAAACAGCTCCTGCAGTCAGGCTGTTTCCAGCTCCCCCAGCAGGGCTTGGATCGCCAGCCTCTTCCCCAAGCCGACTTCTACCCAGCAGACCCGAGCCTCAAGCAGCAACAGGTGGACACTCATGACCCCACCAGCACCCTGCCACTTAACGTGGAACATGGTCAGAGCACCTTCTGTCAGGGCCACGCCTCCAGTGCCTTGGGCCGGCTCCCCGCCTTCCTGGACACGCCGAGCGGCCCGCTCTCTCGGGGTCTTCCTCAGCAGGCCGGGCAGCAGTACCCTGGCTCCGCAGTCCTCTCCTCCTGCTTGGCTGACTCTGGGCCAGCCTACACCCCATACTCTGTCCACGGGCAGCTGGCCGTCCAGCCTCCGTCCTCCGCGTCGGTGATTCCCAGCGATCCTGGTCCAGTCGGCGGCATGCTCTCGTCCACGTTCTCCGGGATGGGCGACGAGTTTTCCTTCGGCCCTGAGGTTAGTCAGCAGCAGTCTGGTCCTGTCCACCCAGGCGAAAGCTGCCCCTTCCAGGATACGGACCCCGCGAGACAAGCTCCAGGGGGCTACGGCAGCGGCGAGCTCTTCCCCGAAGCCCTCTGCGGTTACGGTGGCACCGTAACCCAGCAGCGTGACACCTCTGACCTTGTTCCACCGTCTGTGACCAACAACAACAGCTACCAGGCCCTGGAGGAGAGCTTGCTGCAGCAGGTGGGTGTTCACGCCAGCAGCTTTGAAGGCCTGGATCCCCCCGACCTCCTGGGAGATGACCTCCTTCCCCAGCTGGAAGCTACCTTAAATCAGGAGACGGCCCTGGTGCATCAAGAATCACCCAGCTACCCCTGGCCAAACGGAAACCAAGATGAGGGGGGCAGCCACTTTTCAATGAGCTTTGAAGCAGCGGTGAGTTTAAGTACTTCCTGTTCCTCTTGGCTCAGTTGTTGAGAAGTTAGGATGTGCACCAGTACTTAGAAATCAAAATCATAGTAGAAGTATTGCCATTGTGGATTTTGCTGACAAATAAGTCGATGTGGGCAGGTCCTTGGGCTTGTTAGATTCTGTTGTTTCAGCCTCAAGCAATGAACCAGAGCAGAGGCGCTGTCTTTGGGAGGAAAGAGTTTATTTCCAGATGATACCCTCTGGTGCAGTAGATATTACCACACACAGTCTTTTCAACCTTCTTCTCCAAACTTGTGTGTGATACTGGCCTTTTTGCAGAATATGTTTGATCTCAGCCAGGCAGGAGCCTGACAATAAAAAGGGAGGAAGCAGAAGATGGTGATGGAGGACTCTGTTCCTTGGTCATCATACCTAGTGGCAGCCTGATTGCTCGGTCCTTGTTGGCTGATTTGTGTTGGATAGCACTTTGCCGTTTGGTCTCCATAGGGAGTGAGGGCG
>JAODJW010000007.1:11919582-11931098 GCA_026777045.1 Hyperopisus bebe
CCCCCCCCCCCCCCCCCACTGCTGCTGCCCCTAGTGTGTGTCTCTAGAAGTTTCCAAATGTAACCACAGCTTGGGAGTTCAGTCCACATTTAAGTAGCTTCTCATCCCAGGAGGGCAGAGTTCTGCCATATAGCAGGTTCTTAATTTGGTTTTTTCTTGCTCTTTCATTGTGTTAAAATAGATAAATTTTTTGCTATTCATAAAACCACTGGCCTCTTCACTTGCTTGTGATCATGTGACAGTGAGCAAAGTCTGTGATGTCATGGGTGAATTCCTGCCATTGGTGGCTTTGTAGGCGCTGCATGCGAAGATGGATGGGGCTCGATCTCCCCCATAAATGCAAAGGCTTTGCAAGGCCCCTTGACCACAGCTCCGTCCAGATCTCAGCTGCGATTTGCACACAATCGTTATCTCTGCTTAGTACGTTAGTTCGTTAAATACATCCAGCTCCATCTGTCGGATAACCACGTGTATAACGATCTTCGGGCCACCGGAAAGGAGGGTGCCTTGCTCCTTCTGCTTGTACACTGGTGGCTTAAGGTAATTCGGTTTACCGTGGTATACTGGGTGTTTTGTATTTTGGATATTTTGGGTATAGTGCTGCATTTTGAAATCTTGGTGAGAAATTCTCCCTCCTTTCCACGTGTTTGGCAAACAGTGTCGTGGGGGATCCTGCCCTCTTTCAGGGATTTTTTTGTGGG
The DNA here is from genome assembly GCA_026777045.1 of Hyperopisus bebe. Lineage (NCBI taxonomy): Eukaryota > Metazoa > Chordata > Actinopteri > Osteoglossiformes > Mormyridae > Hyperopisus > Hyperopisus bebe. The sequence goes on from JAODJW010000007.1 coordinate 11,920,284, forward strand.
GGATGCCTCAACACAGCAAATCTTGTACTGTGGCAGACCAACCCCCCCCCCGCCCAAGCCTACTTCTGGGATATGTTGATTGATGTGCCGCCCTCCTCTGGTGCCATGCAGATCCATGTAACATTCGTTAGTTTAAACACGGGAAAGATCTGAATCCATGAGCCCGGCTAGCGAGAGGCCACTTAGATACGAAAGAATCATGGAGCAGGTTGAAATTCATTGAGCGACGGGCACCATTGCCAGGGTAGGCGGGCACGGTGGCCCTGAGGCTGCGGCGTCATTCAGGAGCCGTCAGCTCTGACACTGTAAGAGTCTTTCCGCTCTGGTCTTGTCACACCTTCGCTTTTTAAATCTTTTTATTTTTGTCTGTTACTGCTAGTTCAAATCGTGTCGATTTTTTTTTTTGCTCACTGCAATATTTCATTCTGTTTTGAGTTTTTTTATGGCAGCGTGCTGAGGTTGAGTGGATGGATGAATCCCTGTTAGCCAGCCAGCCGGTCTGCACCGTGTGACCCTGTCGGGGAGTCTATGACGTTCCTGTTGTTCTTTTCCTTAGTTGGAATGAAGTACATCCGGCTGCCAGTGAGAAATTTCCTCATCTTAGCCCATAGGCAGCCAGATCATCTTAGGAACTTTGCCATGAGTACAGACTGGAATGGATGATTCTTTATTTTCCCACGGTGCTGTGCAATAACTCGTTGATTAAACCTGTTGCCCCCCCCCCCCCCCTACTGTGTGCTCTCTCTTGGACCCTGGTGAGTATCTGCTGAGGAGAGCCGGACCAACCTCCTTGTCCTGGGGAGGGGCTGATGAATGGGGGGTTGCATGTCAGGAGAGGCCACTGTTGGTAGCACGGCAGTTAAGAGCAGTCAGCTGTTGGCTGGCTAAATGCTAACAGCTATCAGCAACTTCCCCAGACGCAGTGACAGGGCATATGAAGCAGTGCGACTGGGCAGAACAACAGATGTCAGTACGTTATTTATTATATATTTTTTTTTATTCACCCCTCCCTTGTAGCTGCAGTCTGTTGAGATAGAAAAATGGTGGGGGGCACGCTGGAGTGGGAGTGGATGACTGGGGACAAATGCTAGCTTGCCTGTCTTGTTACTTCCTGACCTCACTTGGAGGGAGGGGGGGTTATATAACTCTGAGCCAAGCCTGAAACCCTACACCGTGCCACTCACAGCTTGGGGGGAGGGGCCAGGATCGGAGGGCCCGCCCTCTGAATTTCTCTGATTGGCTGGCTTACTTTCCCCGACACGCCCACCTGAGCACCTCTGACTGGTTGTCCGACTCGCTCTCCCGGCCTGCAACTTCGTCCGCCTGCCTGCTAGGGAAGGGAGCCGGGAAGGCGGGGGGTTGTGACAGGGTTAAAGGTGAACAGGAAGTAGCAGTCCCAGAAACGGATGGGGGGGGGGCTGGACAGGAGAGGGAGGGGGAAGTTGTTCTTGGATTGAATCTCCGAAGAGCATGTGGGATTTTTGCCAGCACAAACTGCACAGTAAGTCTGACGAATAAGTGTGTTTCTTCTCTCATCCTCTTTCATTTTTTAATGTGAGCACTGAGTCATTGTGCCTGTTTCTTATTCCCTTAGTCAGTGATTTAGGGGAGCGGATTTCTTTATTTCTTTATCTTTTTGTGCGACTCTCCGTGTGCTGGGTTTTTGTCTGGCTGGAATGTCAAACCACGGGTGGGTGACGCAAAGTCCCTTACTTGTCCTTCTGAACCCCCCCCCCCCTCCTCCCCAAGCTCCCTCCCCTTCCCCCGGGAGTTAACCTCTCGCTGGCAGGAGAAGCCAGGAGAAGTTTGGGGGGCAGAGCTGGGCCTCTCGTGGGGACACAGCAGAATGCAAGTCCTGGTTGTTTCGGGTCCTTTTTTTGATGAATGGGCATCCAGGGCCGTCAACCGCATGCCGCTCCCTTAAAGGGCCACACTCACCCTGGCTGCCTCATTGATTTTAACATTCAGATCCGCGATCCTGCTTTCTGTGCATTCCTTTGCTTTTTGCGTTCTGCCTTAGAGTTTGGTTGACTGTCATTCGTTTGGGACATCGCCATGCCGACAGGTAGTAGACGCTCAGAGGCCCGACCGAGCGCCAGGTCTATTTTTCATTTGTTTGTTAAAAACCTGTAGAACAACATTTTAATGCCATTGATAAAAGAAACCTGAAAAGTGATTGCAGTAAGAACTGCTTGGGGGGTAAAGTTCATATTGCTTTTATCCAGTCCTTCACTGGAATTAACATTTATCTCTGCCGATAGAATCTTTTTATTTACTGGCTTTGGAGAAGTGAACTCAGAGTTAATGTTTTACTCACTATTGTTATGTGAGAGAAAATGGAGGTTTGCACTGCTGCCAGTAACAGAAGGCTGGATTTCAAAGTTTTACACTGACACTGATGTTTGTCTTTGTGTGTGTCTGGCCATAGTTCTGTTGAAATATCTGGAATATTTTTATAGCACTCGGTGAAACTGGGGTTACGTTTGCAGGGAATTGGTGCCGTGTGATTTCTTGCAATATCACGTGGCGGCCTTCAGTTTTGGCTTCTTTTTTTCCCCACTGGGAGAAAAGCTGCAGGTTGGTGATGGGGGTGACAGCAGTGGCCTATTGGGGGGGTCTAGGGGCCCGTGCAGAGTGCGGTGAACTTTGACCTTTAGCTGTCAGACGGAGGCGCTGCAGCCCAGCCATGTGTGTGTGATTAAGTAAGCGATTCCAGGGGGATCTGGATGCCTCTGATTCACGAGCTGTTCTTTTTTCGTTCCTGCAGTGGCTGAGGCTGGTTTTGCTATTTTTGTCCATCTTTCTGAACGGACATTAAAATGCGTGACATCAGTTTTTTTTAATTATGATTATTGTGATTGTTATTTTTAATATGTCAGTCAGGAAATTTCCAGACTGCTTTAATGGGGCATTTCATATGCATCGTTCGTTCAGAACCCCATGATACCAGGCTAGTTTGCCACATTTTTGTGGAGCTATCTGTGAGGTGCAAGAGCGTCTAAAAGCCGTTGTGCCTCTGTCCTCGGTCCTGTGCATCATCGCAATTGTTTTGCAGAAGCCAGCCTAACCATTGTGACAAATGCTGCGTTCCATTTTACTCGAAGGTCGGAACTCGGAACTGGGAATGACGTCACACATGAGTTAACTGTGTTCCAGTAAAGCAAGTTGGAAAGCCATTTAGCAATACCAGGAACCTGTTTCAAAAAGCAAGATTTCTTGCTTAGCCGGATAACTTGCTCGATTTAATTGACCCCGTTTTAAATAGCCTTATTCTTCATTCACATAATTTGGTCCAGACTACCTTAAATCCAACAAATGATCCAGCTAAGCAAGAAATCCTGCTTTCTGAATCCTTGGCCCCAGTTCTAGCCAAGTTCATTGTTAGCCATTGTTACCAATATCAGTTGATAACAACAAATTTTGTGGTATTTTGCGTAAAAATACTGTGCATACGACCAATTTAATGAGACACAAATAAAACATAAGCGCTAATGAACAGTGTAAATGTACAGCTTTAACTTCTGATGATAAAGGGAGCAGCCATCTTGGATTCTGAGCTCAGGATTATGTCGATTCCTCCGATTTCACGAGTCAGAATTCTGAATTCAGGGGGGTTCCAAGTACCGAGTAATTTCAGAGTACCGAGTTCAGAGGGAACACAGCAGAAGACCTGAGCCATTTGATCCCTGCCCCCCCCCCCCCAACGATCCACTCACAAATATTCCAGCTATCTAATCATATTCCGTCTCACTGCTTCACCTGCATGGGGTCCTCCCCTCCTCGAGTTCTCCTCCGCCAAACCTGTTACCTCCACACCTCTCAGCCCATTTGGTGATGGGGGAACTGTGACTGTTTTGTACGTAACCGGAGGAAGCAGGACTATAGCCCTATAGCTGCAGGCTTCTCCTGAAAGCTGTCCCAGTGCCTGTTTCCCTAACGGAGAAATTTCTGGAAATGCCATTAATATCTCCCTCTTGTTCATTGTGTGAATCCACACTAAATCATGCTTAGCATTTTGTCTTTCCTATATGAACAAGATGAGTCTTCCTGGATTCTTTTTTCTTGTGCTGATCATATTACCAGTGGGCCATCTGCCATCATCTGCAGTTCTGTTTACATTTCAGCAGCAAGGGTTTATGGGAAATGCAGAAAGGGCGGCAGCGACCCATTCGTTAAACGTGAATGTGATGGTTTGTGAATATTCAATTAACAAGGTCTGTATTTATCAATTGATGAGTGCAAACCAGGAGTACAGAGGGGGTAAATACTGAGATTAAATATGCAGAGGGCGAGGCACTCTACTCTCTACAGATATTAAAAGTGAATTAGGAAAGAAATCCAGGTGCAGCTTTAGTTACTGTAATCCATCAGAAGACAGAATGGCTTCTTTTGGCTTAGTTTAATGCAGAATGTTCTCGATATCATTTCTTTGGAGCATGTGAAATATGGAGCCGGAGCAGAATCCCCGTGCCGCTGAACCGCTGGAAGCCCTTCCTGTCTGGTTTTATGCTTTATATGTTTGGCTCTTGGTTACTCCACGGTGTTTGTCATTTTGCAGAATCAACATGTAAGACTCCCCTTTGACCGCTTTGCTGTCTTTGCTATCCGGGTAGTTATAGCTGTGCTGGTGCTGTGCCTTTGCTGAAGATCTGCATCTTTAGGGTTGAGTTGGGAGAAATTGTATGTGATGGTGATAGACCGGGACATGGAGCCCCAGAGGATTATGGGGCCTCCTGGCTTAGATCCACAGAGGAAAGCAGAGGCTCCATGTCATGAAGTTGGAACTCCATGTCGGGACTTCCAGCTCACCGCCTGTGGAGATAGAAAAGACACTGACTAGTGCTGATCAGGCCTGGAGGAAAATTTTTGGCGGCTTATGTGTCTGAACGCCTCCCCTCCTATTTACACGTTCACTCATCACCTCAAAGCATTTTTTAAAAATAAATCCCACAGGCCAATTCGTTTCAAGAAACTGAGTGATTGGTTTTGCCAATTTTTTTTTCTCATTATAATAATGTTGATGACTTGGTTCCCGTGTCAGTCACCCTTCTGTTTCCCATGATGCACCTTTCCCACCCCACTCCCTGAAGCCTGACCGACCAAAAAGCACATGACCCCAGCAGAAGATAGGGAGGGGGGGGCAATACAGAGATGTCAGTGTCTTAAGGTGCCTCTCTAAATGAAATGAATATGTAAATTTAATTGAATTGCAAACACCACACCACCACGCTCATTTAATTAAGCTGCACTGGAGGGAAGCTATTTAGGGGTGGGCGTGCAAAGTGCAAAAGTGCACGCGGTGACGTGTGACTAGGATGGTGACGTTCTTGCATGAAGCACTGACGGCTCTGATTATAAGAGCAGCGTATTCTTAGCTTGTAGTTTGGTCTGCGGCAGACATCTGATGCCTATAAATAGAGAGCCTCCATTTTAGCTCCATTTTACATATGTGCCACCCCTCAAACACATAAAGCCCACCATTCATTCCTAAAGGACGTCATTTAAAATTGCATGAGCTTTGGTGCTTATGAGCATTTCCATGTGCTTCCTCAACAGGCAGGACTGGATTCCTTTATAAGGAAAAGGGGCTTGCATGGTTGGCCCTTGAATTTTGACTTTTTTGCAGATGTCTGTAGGATCTACACAATTGCCTGACACTCAGATGTTGGCTACCTGCCAGAGATTGTCTAGGGAAACAGAGACAGATCTGTCAAAATGATGTGCAGGTTTTAGTTTTTGTCATAAAGATGGACCCTTGTCAGCTTCGAAAATGGGGTCATTAATTTTCTTATTGTTGTGCCGGGGTTGATTTGCTTTCATGGGATTGGAATGCTATTGGCTGACTCAGCCACTGGCCAACCAATCAATGCCTACCTCCCACAGTCCCTCAGGATCAGTGAAGGTGAGCCCACACTTCCTGTGTGTGCTGTCAGCTGCGAGGCATCTCTTCATTCTATGAACTGTGGCCTTGAGCCAGCAAAGCATCTAGCTTGGAGGACACCATTTTCTTCAGTGCAGCCACAATCCGTAGATGCCCAGTAGATGTCACCGTGGAGCGGCGTGAGGGAAAGGAACCCCTTCAGAACGCACCCAATGCAATGTGAGGTCGCTCAACTTTTACTGGGCCTCCCTGGCACAAGTTGTTAAAATAGCACAGCGATGATCACGGCACGCTTTGACTGGTGCTCCTCGCTACCCCCCCTTGGGAAAACTCACGGCTATTACGGCTAAGAAAGCCAACATCGGCAAAGTGAGAGCAAACCGCGTGCTAAAATTAGGCCTTTGCTCGCTAAAGAGCCCTGAAAGCCTGTTCACCTACTTGAATTCATTCAGGTTTTTCTCAGATTTGAGGTGAATTTTTAGGAGGGTGTGAAGTGCTTTCTGAAATACCTGTTTGAATTTTGACTGTGTTTCTTCAAGAATCGTGCAAAGCGGCTACAGCAGACAATTTACCTTCACCGTGATGGAGAAGGCAGGCTGGCTCGCATTACAGAGGGCTGAAATTGGCTTTGGTTGTTCAGTCGTCAATGGGGGGGGGGTACAGGTGCAGGTGGTATGATTGCTCAGTGGGTAGCAACGTTCCTCATACCTCGACAATTGGGGATTCGAACCCAGCTCGCTGTGTGTGGAGTCAGCATGTTCCCCCAGTATTGTTGGCTTTACCCTGGACACCTCGATTCCCCCCTGCAATTTGCTCTGTGTATGTGTGTGTGTGTGTGTGTGTGTGTGTGTGTGTGTGTGTGTGGGTGTGGGGGAGGGGGGGTTTGACCTTGTGGGGGCAATTTTTTTGGTCAAATTTTAAACTCAATTTTATAAATAAAATCTGTGAATGCAGTCAAAAAATGAAAAATGCCATAGTCTTATATTTTGTTTGGTTACTTATGGTTAAGGTTAAGGCTAGGTAAGGGTTAAGGTTGTTATAGTTGAAAAGAATGGAAAGTTCCCACAAAGATATGAAAACATTGGTCCAGGTATACATTATGTTGTCGGGACCAAATGTCTCCCCAGTGTGATAAAAATTTTTACATTGTGGGGTCCATTTTATTTTGTTTGGTTGCTTATGCTTAATGTTAGGGCTGGGTGGGGGTTTAGGTCGTCATTGTTGGGATGAGGGTAATGCCCATAGAAATGAATGGAGAGTCACCAGAAAGATATGAGTACAGGTGTGTCTCTGTGTGTGCGTGTGTGTCTGTGTGTGTCTGTCTGTGTGCCTGTGTGTGTGTGTCTGTCTGTGTGCCTGTCTGTGTGTGTCTGTGTGTGTGTGTGTCTGTGTGTGTCTGTCTGTCTGTCTGTCTGTGTGTGTGTCTGTCTGTCTGTCTGTGTGTGTGTGTGTCTGTCTGTCTGTCTGTCTGTGTGTCTGTGTGTGTCTGTCTGTGTGTGTGTGTGTCTGTCTGTGTGTGTGTGTGTCTATCTGTGTGTGTGTCTGTCTGTGTGTCTGTCTGTGTCTGTGTGTGTGTCTGTGTGTCTGTCTGTGTGTGTGTGTCTGTGTGTCTGTCTGTGTGTGTGTGTCTGTCTGTGTGTGTCTGTCTGTGTGTGTGTGTCTGTCTGTGTGTGTGTGCCCACCCTGCAATAGCCTGTCCCCCTGTCTCCTGACCTTTGCCCTGTGCCACCTGGGATCGGCTCCAGGTCACCCGGATTCTGCCCTGGATTAGCAGGGCAAGATGGATGGAATAATACTCAGCCAAGTTATGCTTAAGCACAGCGGGCGGCAGGACAATTTTCATTGCCTTATTATATGAATAGTGTATCAGTTATTTTATTATAATAAACAATCACAAATGCATTTGGTCGCTTGTGTACCATTCATATTTTATCAATATTAGGGACTTGGCATAAAAAATTGTCTTCCTAAAAGCTTTGGTAAATGGACACGGGTTATTTTCAACATTAACATAGCAGAACGGTCACGGTCTTTGGGCTTTGCTGGGTGCTAAAGCAAAAGCAAGCTAATAGAATCTGCTCCTTAGGTCAGGTTCTGCGTTGTTATGTCTCCTGTAGGTCAGTCCTGAGACACCTCAGCTGGTGGTGTCAGCACTTATAGACTGAATCTGAATGCTGTATAAAGGTTTACCTGCAGTGGGTCCACAAGGTTAATATGGTTAAAATCTGTCTAACAAATCTGTTTAGCTTGGTTAGTTTGATGTACCCAGTCTGCTATTTATCAACAGGACGGCTAAATGTTCCGTTTTTGCACAGAAATTGTGTCGAGCCATGCAGGAAACCCACAGAATTGAGGAAATTAATTTCTGCATTGTCCATGTGCAGCAGTACAGCTGCAGCATGGGGGAAGAAAAGTGACGCATGTCTGTGAATCAGAGTGTGTCTGTGAGGTTGGGACACAGAGAAACCTGACATTGTTGTGGTAAAATTACAGAAAAACAGCAGAAATAGCCCTAAAGGTGCTTTCTTCTGGACAAATTGTAGCTCCACATCTGGCTCCTTGTAGAGTAAAATGAACATTTGTGTCTGGGTCTGCTGAGATCCTCCACCGGAGTTTCTGTAATGTCCTAAGGTTTGTCGCTCCTAAGGGTGATTTCACAAACATTTGTTTTCTCTCTTTTTTGAGGTCAGTAATGGCTGCAGGCTGTGTCTCACCTCAGCAGCACGTGTTCACAAGGCTTTCAGCACCATGACTGCCATTTGCAGTGGGCGTAAGGGCTTGACCCCAAACCGCGGGTGTATCGGGTCTTGCTGGAATGTGATTCGGTCTGCGTGTTGGCCTGTAGATTCGTCTACAGGGTGATATGCAGATTCCACTGGAGTGTGAGTCAGCTTGCAGGTCAGTCTGTAGGATGGTCTGTGGGTCTCACTGGAATGTGAGTCAGTCTGCAGGTCGGCTTATGGGTCAGTCTTCAGGGCGGTCTGCAGCTCCTGCTGGAGTGTGAGTTGAGTTTCAGGTCAGACTGCAGGGTGGTCTGCAGGTCTTGCTGTAATGTGAAACAGTCTGGGTTGGCCTACAGGTCCGTCTGCGGGTGGTCTGCAGATCCCTCTGGAGGTTGAGTCAGTCTGCGTTTAAGTTTGCAAGGTGGTCCATGGGTCTCACTGGAATGTGAGTCTGAGGGTCATTCTGCAAGTTGGGTTTGTCTGCAGATACCACTGGAGTGTGAGTTGGTCTGTGGGTCTGTCTGCAGATTGGCCTGTGGGTCTTGTTGGAGTGTGAATTGGTCTGCAAGGTGATAGCTGTTCGGTATTACATTTCTTTAGTACCAGTACTAATTACACTATTACAGACATCGCTAATGCTATATTCCCAAGCAAATCCAAGTGTTTAAATATAATGTTGTCTGGTTAAATATGATCTCCCTAGCTTCAAGTCAGTGATTTATGTAAAGGATCTTATAATATATCATAATCTTACAATATAGTAAACAGGCTACGTTAACGTCATCAAACTAGCCTCTGTACCTACAGGTTATTGTGCTGTGTTTTAAGCAGTTAAATAATCAAGCATAATGTGCTGCGTGGGAAGTTTTTTATATATGTTAATTTAGCAGATGAACGGAAGAAAGTAGAAGAAACTCCTGTAACCTTTATGGGCGCTTATCTCATATTGTCCGTTTGCCTTTTTTTTTTTTTTTTTAGAATGAAGAGTAATGGTGAGAAGTTTGGTCATGGCAGAAATAGGTTTTACAGTTTTGCATGCTTGCCTGTTTTTTTCCATTCACAGTGCAGAACCCTCTCAAAATTCGTATAACAAATCGCATCCATACTGACCCCCCTCTCCCTCCGTAGTTCTCCTTACACACAGTGCTCCACCCCTTTAGTGTACATAATTTACAATAAACAATACTTAATACTTAAAAATACTTCATTGTTTTTTTGTATTAGTATTGTTGCGGTACCGCTGTTGTGAAACTCAAAGTGGTATCGGTATTGAGGTCATAATTTTGGTATCTTGACAACACTATAGGGTGCCTGTGGATTTCACTGGAGTGCAAATAGGTCTGCAGTTCAGTCTGTGGATTGGTCTTTGGATCTCACAGGAGTGCGAATAGGTCTGCAGTTCGGTCTGCAGTTCAGTCTGCGGGTTGGTCTGTGGCTAGACTTGCATGTCGGCCAGGTCTATCCTTGCCACTCTTATGCTCCACCCCATGGCCCAGCATTCTCAAGTGGTTCTTTAAGTAGGTGGATTTGTATCGCCAGTTTAGCCACCGTTTAAAATTGCTGCTTAAACAGGGCTAATTCTCCTTTAATATCCTGCTTTAATATAATCCCCACGCACTGCATTCTGAGGACCGTTCCGGCAGACATCTTGGGGATTCTGTGCAGTTCGTGGGGGAGCTCTGTTCTCTCAAGAAGGGTCTTTGCTCTTCTTCTGACCAGCATATTTTTTCATCTAAAACGGACACACCTAGCCAAATGCTGTGAGTCAGCCTCTGATAAGCCCAGTCAGAGCTGAGGGGGCTGTTAGACTCAGACTGTCTTGTTTTCCATTTATTGGTCCTCCTGCCGTTGTCATGGCAGCTAATTGGGCAATAGGTTCAGACATAATTAATGGATCAATGATGTAATAGCTTTACCTGATACGATCTCATGGCATGAGCTATTAGATTAAGATAGGATACAGTTGAGGCCCTGGTTAGGATTGTGCATGCGTGTGTGGCAGCGGAGGGATGTTTAGCTTGACAAAAAAATGCAGTACCACATGACGTGAAGATGACGTGAGGAAGGGGAAGAGGTTTGCTCGCTGTAAACATTCGAGTCACGCAAGATCACCGCCGCTGCCTGTGAGACAGAGGGAGTCCAGCCCAAATGCAGCTCTACTCAGCCGTCCTCTTTATGATGGGGGGGGGGGGGTGAACGAGAATGACTGAG
>JAODJW010000007.1:11936004-11949785 GCA_026777045.1 Hyperopisus bebe
CCCCCAGTGCTGCAGTGGGCCAGTGTTTGTGTTGTCAGGTTATCACGTGTGTCTGAAATATTATCCAGTGGCTTGGTCCACTCCGCTCTGCGAGTGATCAGGCCCGTACCGCCGTCCTGGTACCCGTGCTGCTGTTTTTTTTTTTTTTGTTTGTTTCCTTTTTTATGACCCCCGGAGACGCCGGCGGGGCGGTGCGGTGCCGGAAAGCTGGGGCCGGCCGCAGTGCTGGCAGGCTTCGTTAGCAGTTATTTATAGGTGTATTATACAGCTGCAGTGTGCCGTTCGCAGCCATTTGCATCCCCCCACCTTTTCCCAGCTTGTTATTGTCCTTTTTTTTTTCATTTATTCAAACCCATCCTGTGTCAGTGAGAACATTCCGGAGCTTGTCTAATCGCTCGGTTTAGTCGTTGAGCCTCTCACTTGAAATTAAAAACAAAAAAACAATCCAGGCCTTGTTTATCTTCCAAATGAATCGCTGTTTTAACCCCCCCCCCCCCCCATCCACCTCGTCCCTCTTTGTCCCTACAGTTCTGGTTAATTCTTTACGTTCGGCCGGTAGGATCTGGCCTTGGTATGGTGGTGTACATCCGGCGTGTTCGCATTAGGTTTAACCCTTATTTAGCATGTTTGCTGGTGGGTCGAGTCTGCTCGCAAAGCCGTGTGAGGACTGTGTGTCCGTTCCTTTTCCCTCGTGTCCGGCAGCCTTTAGCCATGTCCCTTTGACTGGTGTGACTGCGTGTCCCCACTGTCACCGCCATGGATAAGTGCCCAGCTGCTTCACGTAAACAGAAGTGAGTCCTGTCACACTAGAGGAGACCTAGAGACACGTGGTGTGACGTGTGCACATCTTTCTTACTGTCTGTGTGTGCGTGTTGGGTTTTTGAGGGGGTGGAGGAAGGGGACTGCATATTTCAGGTCCTCCTTTGTCGCTCCAAGGAGAAGGAGCTCGGTGCGGCAGTTACGCTATGCTTCCTGTCCTCCTCCTTCTCTGTATCCCCCCCCTCTTCTGTGCTGTGTGCGTGGCTTGCATGTTTTTCCCATACAAGCTGCCCCCCCCCCCCACCACGCACACACACACACACACGGGTTACAAGTCTATGTTGGTGGGAAGATGCATGGATGGGCAGCTTCTCCACATTCTGGCTTAACGTGCTGATCCGGTTTTGGTGTAAATGGACCGGAACACTTCGCCTGCGGTCCCCATGTGCTGGAGAATAAACGTGGGCCTCTAGCCACGTATGTGGTGGGTTTTTGCAGGAGCTCGGTTTTATTTATGAAGAGAGGCGCTCTTGCGGATTTAATGGTCGCTTTTCTTAGTTAAGGACTAACCAGCATTCCTGAAACTGCAGGTGAGCCTGTCTACCACCTGACTTTTATACCTTCATCAGTGGTGAGGTGAAATGAAAATGGGGGCTGCGGGAGTCCCTCAGGGCAGAAGGGGGAGGGGGATGGCAGAGTTTGGCGGGTGGGGGTTATGATCCATTTTTGTGGCAAGTCGACTTGTATTCTCATCTGAGAGCCAGTTTTGTTTTGGCTCGTATCACATGTTGAGACCGGGTCACACGGCTGTTTCATGACAGCGGTACCCTTCCAGAGCCTATGATGAATGGGGCGCGATCCTCCCGCGTAAACCTCTAAACCTGTCACGGAGATGGGACGGGCAGAATATGAGACTGCAGAACACCACTAAATTACGGAGATGACCTGGCAGCATCAGCGATCCCTTTTAAGCTCCCCTGACATTTCTATAACAAGGAAGGGGACCCTGAATGCAGTCCCGGGCTTTAAACGCTGCTGTTAATCTATATGTGCTGTGGCAGATGCTACCCTTGTTGTGCTGTAGCCTCGAGCCCTGGATTGGGGTTACTGGGTGGAGTCGCCAGTGGTGATTTGATGTCAAGAAAGCTGCACTGTTTTGTCCACCAGTGTTTCAGATTAAGGGCGTAGATTTGAGTATGGATAGTAGGGATGTATTACTACGAGTATTGTAGGAGTACCATATGTGTTGAGGGAGGTTTGGGGCTGATTTGGTGTCTGCCAAGATTGAATCAAAACCTACTCCTTTGTTTCAGATGCAGGGAATGTGTTGGGTACTTAAAGTGACCTTGAGGGCCCCATGTTAAGCAGAGGAATGAGATTAGGTAATGACTTGTTGATGTTGTCCTCAGAAATTAAAATAGTAAGTACAGCTAGAGGGAAGTTGATGGCCATTGTTCTGAATGCTCCAGGTCTGTGTATAATTTATTATATGAGATTGCTGCTGATAATAAGATTTGTTTCCATTCATCTTCATTTTGTCCTTCAGCCCCCTAAGAACACTAATGGTTCCAGCAACCACACGCGAGTCGTCAGCACTCCAGTAAAGAGCAGTTCGTCATCTTCCTCTTCTTCGTCGTCGTCATCGTCATCATCCTGCTCTTCCTCTTTGGAGAAGAGAACCCTGAAGAAGTCGGCGCTAATGGAGTCGAAGCTGGAAGACAAGCAAGAGAAGGCCAACCGGATCATCTCGGAGGCCATCGCCAAGGCCCGGGAACGGGGTGAGAAGAACATTCCACGGGTCATGAGTCCCGAGAGTTTCCCCTCCTCTTCAGGACACAAGGCGCACCGTGCCAGCAGGGCCCGGCCCAAGGAGAAGTCCATCAAGTCGGTGCGGATAGTTGCTTCTTCCAAGCCCAAACAGAAGGCGAAGATCGGGTGAGTGAATGGCCCATCTGGGGCCAGAGGAAGTGCGTATGGTTCCGGAGCCATCCGCTCCTCGAGCTCCACCGGTCTGCCCCCAATCTTACATCGCTGGACACCGGGCAAGCTTTGAGCCGTTTGTTTATTGGGGGGACAGTTGCTCCTCAGTGAATTGAGGAGAATATTGAGTACTGCATTGTGTAGCTGCACGTCAGGGTGCCAGTAAACTCCCGAGTGGCCGTTTATGCCAAGAACAAGCTGTTTATCAGCCTCTAGTCAGGCTTTTGGAATTAATGTCATAGCCACACTGTATCTGTAAATCCACGGTGCACCCTCATGACTCTTACTGCCTGCCCATCAGTTGCCTCCTTCCAGGGTGCCCGATTAACGGATTTTTGAGGGGTTATTTAATCGTCTTCTCTGCCCGAGCCTTGTGGCCCCGGTCTTCCGGATCACACCAGTCGGCATGAGATTTCCGTTACTCGGATCTGTGACAATTTGCTCAGAATGTCCCTAGGAGCATCCGGTAGTAACTGTGAGGTCCCTGGTATAGGGGATAGTAAACACGTGTTGGCATGTCGTCTATGTGGTTATTGTTTTCTCCAAGAGCTCAAGCCTTAGGGCCCATTAATTACTGGAGCTTGGTGCGATGGAGCGGGGCTCGGGTGCTGCAGCGGTGCAGCTAGATGTCGTGAGTGCCAACTGGCTGCATGACTGCAGCGGTAGCACGCAGGATCGCATTCACCAACTGGAAGTAGAATGGGTGCATCAGAATGAATGCAGCTGGGAAATACCACGTTTGGGTGATTTATTATTATTAATTAAGATAAGCCCTCAGTTTAAATCCTGACTGATCTGTCTGGGGTGTTTTCCAGTAGCGTCTTGTACCCTTTGAAAGAAACAGTCTGACTTACTTCAGTAGTGCTGTTTGTTTTGTGATTTTCAGGTGTTATGCCTAGTTTTTCCCATTTGGTTCAATTTCCTGAAAATGCTTGAGTCTTAAGTTGCCTTTCACGTTTATTAGTTCGCTTTGTATTGAGAATGCAAAGAAACGAAATTCAGAGAGTTTATTTTTTATAAAAACTTGGTAATTTTACTGTTGTATTATTTGCATGTTTATATTTCTTTAAGTGATCAGTTGCTTTGGTATGTGTTCTGATACCCGACTGCAACCTCAGTCATTAACATTACTGCTTATTAAAAATCCGCCAAGGTGTTTTTCTGGAAGGATGTTCTGAGGCATGTTGAGACAGGGGGCTGTGTTCGGCCCCCACCTGGGTCAACCAGTGTTCAGTTCCCACTGCTGGCAGGAAAACCATTAAACTGAACAAGTGCCCTAAGTGTAAGGTAGGGGAGCAGTGGGAATGAACAGAATTAACAGAGTTAATGGTGTCTGTGCCCAGCTTTCAGCGCAGTGCGCCTTCACGTCAGAGCTCCGGTGCTACGTAGACTGCCCTGAGGCTTGGAGAGTCTGCTCTGGCCCTTTGCATCTCGCACTTACACACTGGAGTACCTAGGGCCATCGGTTTACTTCTATAATGATGTAAGGATCCCGGCAGGTCGAGGTGCATCGTAAATCAGTCATTTTATTTCAGTGACGTTTTTGCATGACTGAAGGAGAAAGATCTTAGCACACTGGAGCGGAATCGAAGAGGACAGAACGCATCAGATTGACTATTTTTCACTCTGGGATGAATCATGTCGCTTCTGTAACTCTCTTTTAATAGATTGTGAAATTTACCCACAATCCCATGGGGTGTGTGTTAAATGCAGCCCTCTTGGGGATGGCCGGTGGTGTTATGTTTGCAGGTTCTGATCCCCTTATCAGAGTATGTGTGTGCCTTAGGGAGGTGCAGGGTGGAATGCTTCTTAAGGGGCCGTGGATTAAAGCTAAGTAATATTATATCTGCTGCCACCCCCCACAGTCTGACGATAACCCCTGCCTCACATTCCTCATCACCCTGGTGACCATTGCCGTGACAACCAGAGAGGACCCTATCAACACTCTTATGGGAGTCGCTACAGAAAGATGACGTTGTCCCCTGATTCAGCATTTCGTGAATAAGCCTAAAAGGGTTATGAGGTGGCATTCCGATGGCCCTGTTTGGTCCCTTTAGAGGGGCAGTGGGGCATCTGTGCTTCCTTCACCCGGTCTATGTCGAGCCACGGCGGGTTCTGTGAGGACAGTCAAGGTTGTAAGGACCTCCCCTATATAGGCCGTATGTTTCCGTCCTATGGTAACAATCCAGTGCCGTCATCTCCATGTGGAAGTTGGGTGGATGGAGCCTGGAGCATAACGGGTCGGGATTATCCAGCACGCTTTGACCCTACATGAGTGGTGGAAACGCCGTCAGAGTCGATTAGGCCCCCCAGCCCGACACCATTGAGTCCGTCGTTTCACCTAGACCAGCCTGAGGTGCTGCGTTGGCTGACTGGGACCAGAGGAAAAACTCGCTGCAGTCTATTATTTTAGCGTGTATATTGACGGTTTCTCAGTGCTTTGTTCCAAACTGGTCTGTGCCGGTTCTGACCCTCACAGCCCACGGGGAGTGCTGGTTTTCATTTGATCTCATTGTCCCTGAGCTTACACATGGAACCCATCTCTCATTACTGGATATAAGGTTACTTATCAACTTAAAGATTTTTGTCCTTCATTTAAATTATTAAGAGTTCTTCCCTAATTCCTAGTTAAGGTGGCCAGGCTGTTATACAGCAGAGCGCTGGTCTGTACAGTTGGCCAGAATGCACTGTGGTGACTTATTAACCGTGACCAGTGGGTGTCTCCTAGTAACACACCTGGCCTGCTTTCTCGCCGCGCTCTCGCTGACACTGTGAGCTTTGTTTGGGCCTCATTGTTCTCCGGCTGAGTCGTCCTGTTTTGCCATTTCAGGCGGGAGCCAATCAGGAAGGGAATCTATAGGATCATGGATCTCGAAGGCTTTCATTGGCTGGCTCTTTGCTTAAAGGCATTTCCCTTAAGCACCCTGATCAGGACTCTCGCCCTCCCTGGACAACCTGTGACTGCTTTGTATCCTCAAGCATGGGAGAGGGGACAGCAGGGATCCTCTGTGTGGCTGACTGACATGCTCGCTTGCGGTGCTGTTAATGTAATCCTGTGGCCAGGGATTAGTCAGGCTGAGCTCCGGTTTTCCGTAAAATCTGGAACTTCAACCTCCGTAACTGTATCACGGGAATTCTCTACATGCGCCTCACAACTAACACGTTCCTCACAACTAACATTTTGTTATAAAAAAGGCAGTATACATGATAGCTTTCCTTTTATAATCGACAGTGTTGGTTGACAGAGGTGCATTCTTGCCCTTCCATGTCAGTGCAGTTCCAAACTCCAATTCCGGGTGTTACCAAGAAACAGGGCAGCACTGTGCGGCCCTGACGGGCATCGTGGAAGCCCTTTTGTGTAGTAAACTGCCAGTTGTGTTTCTGCAGAGTCACAGCACAACATTAAGCTGAGGTTTTTCGGTTGAGGGTCCAAACCCAGGATCTTCCTCGTGGTGTGGGGCGGGCTGATAGGGGGTAGGGTGACTCGGCGCTCGGCCCATGCAAAATGCTGGGCCTGGAGCCAACTAGGCCAAGCCACGTGCTGCAGTGGTGGGTCGGAGATCAGGCCGGATCTTTGCATGGAATCCAGACAGTGGGGAGGAGCCAGCGGCTCTGAGGCCACGGGGGAGCACCCACCCGTCGGCGGTGACTCCCACTGTGATCTGCAGGATTATGTAGGGCCCCCGGACAAGGGAGTTAAATGACAAGGGTATATGAGGCTAGTGAAATGGCAAGGTATACAGTAAGAGGGGCAAATCAGACGCTGGAAATGTCACTCTTCCTTTGCTGTAAGCAGAGCAGGTCGGAGCACATTCCCAGGGTCAGACAGATGTCTCCTTGTTGCACTGTAGACAGAAGCTTAGTTTTATGTAGTGGTACTCGCGTGCAAATTTCATATTCTTTTTGGGAGCAATGGAGCTGAAAGTTCCTTCAAATGCCCCTCCTGCTGGGTCGCTCCTGGGTGCTGTGGGGGGGGGGGTCCAGGAAGGGGTCCCATAGGTAGCCCGACTTGACCCGGTTACCCAGAAGTAACCTGGGCTGGATCAGCGTCGACGCTGCGTAATCGGCTCAGGCTTCCTGGCTTTTCATTGGACAGCTCAAGACATCCAAGCCTTATGACGTATTTTGCAAAAACAAAAAGCAAATTTACGTTCCGTGTTGGCCGTTACTTTTTCTATTGCATGAATTCAATATAATTTCTTTCCTCAAACGTGAATTTAGTGTGACTTACAGTTTTCATGAATTAATGAGAGTTAATGTTTTAAATCAGGGTTTTTTTTTTCTTCTCCTGGTGTCCAACACTGGAGTCCTTTTGGGACTTTAATGGCCAGCAATAAGGACGCATCATTATCTCCTGTCCTACCTGGTTTCTGAACTACATTATGATTAAAAAAAAAAAAAAAAAAAAAAAATTTAAAAAATCCTTTCTTGTAAAATCCATGTCGCTGCTATGAATACTCTGTCAGACATTTTATTTATTTATTTTGGGAAACTCCACTATCCTGCTCTCTGGTGTGCTGGGGACAGGCTGTCTCAGGCATGGCATGCTGTCAGAGAAACGTCGCTCTCGGCCGTTGAAAGTGTCTGTCTGCGACAAGTCCGGGCGCGGGGGGGGGGGGGGTAAATATCCTCCTGTTTTTTTAAGGCGTAAATGATTTTGCCTGTAGCTCATCTCCAGAACTGGAACGCTTTCATTTCAAGTCACGACTTGACAGCCTTGCCCTCATCTGCCAACCTGTTACTGCGCAGTGAACAACATAACAACGAAGCCAGTTGTGGAATAAGAAGGGTATTCGTGGGTTAAGATGCCGTCAGACGTAACAGTTTCAGAGCATATCGCGTGTGTGTTCGTGTATTTATTCTTCATTCTCGTTATGCCCTAATTGTTAGTTGTCTATTGTCATGCTGTTTTCAGTAGCAAACTAGCCAAAAAAAATTCCAATGGCCCTGGTCATGTGGCAGGAAAGATTCTAATCCTGGGAGGATATTAGCTTAAGATGTTGGCTTTGTGGCATTTCTGTACCCATTTTTAAAGCTGGAAAATCGTTTTACTCGGCCATCTATTTGGATGCTTGGACCGCATGACTGTGAGCCCTCTAGGGGTTCCCGTCAGGAGGATGTAACGATAAATAAGACGGCTCACGCGTTGCATACGGTGGCTGGGCACTGCACCCTCCGAAGACGCTGTGTGCGCAGTGACGAGTGTTACAGCGAACGTGACCGACAGCACGAGTGCGGTGAGCAGATAGAACACACTGAGGAATAGCTCGTCGGTCACGCGGTAAACAGATGAGAGCGGCTTCGCGAATGCTACGCTCTGTCATTCTGTCCCATGGTGAGGTGGCTATAGTAGGCATCAGCTCCCAGGATGCACTTCGGCAGACGTGTCTGTCCATCTCCATGGGCTGCCGTCGCCTGGAGCATCTCAGGCAGCCATGAGGGAGGAGAGATCACCTGAAAAGCGTCCTGGCAGAGCTGCCTCGATAACTAGAGGTGCCCTGAGTGTGGCCTGTCACCAACTCTGCAGTGACAGTCACGGATCTACTGTGTGTGTGTGTGCGTGCGCGTGTGTGTGTGCGCGCGCGCGCTCCACAGAGGGTGGGGGTTCCCATAGATCGCCCGCACAGGTTAAATTATATGCTGTAACATCTGTGATCTGTCTGACACTGTTTCAGATTTATTTATACGGAGGAATTTCTGCCAGATTCTCTGAGAGGCGCCATTGTCTGAGCTGCGGATGAACACGCCGTCCTCATCCGCCATCTTTTCGTCCGTATCCAGCAGATCCCATGATATTATCGTGAACAGCACCGCCTCTGGTAAATGAGCAGTCTGCGGCGGCATCGAGCGCACGGCTTCATGGGAGTTCCCAGCATTCCTCCCGTTGTGCGCAGTGTGTAAACAGTCTGTCTGACGTGCACCATTATGGGCCAGGGAGCTTCGGAGGGAGACCTCTGGGGCTTTGTGCACAGACACGGCAAACGCACGCGGCCGGCGTATGCCAGCCATCTCCGGGCCTCCAGATCATCAGGCCCCCCGCGAACCCCCCCCCGGTCCTCAGAGCTTTCTAAGAACTGTCTGGTGAGGGAAGCGGAGAAGCCCTTCCTGCCTGTCGCGGACAGGAGGGGATTCAGCCTTCCGGAACATTCTGGAGCATCTGCAGCTCCACGCGGAGCCCACCCACCCCGGTGGTGCCTGTCTGCCCCACAGTTTCCCCTGGCCTTGTTCGTTCGGCTTTTCCACGTCGGGCCAAATTCTCACCGGGCAGCGGCGTGTGCACTGGTCCCAGTGCTAAACGGGGTTGCAGGAAGAGGAAGCAAGGGGAACGATGGCCTTCAGCCGTCCCCCCGGAAAAGGGCTCCAATCCCCTCGAAAATATAAATTCGGCACCCCGCTGTGATGTCCAAATGCGCTCCTTACTAATGAGTCAAAGCTGCGTTTTGCTTGGCTCCCTTAGCAGAGGACTGTAAACCCAAGCGAGTCCATGCCCTCTGAGGGTATCCACACTGTGCCTCAGCTCTGTCAGCGGTGGGCAGGGTGATGTCACTCAGGGGGCGTCGCCGCCACTTAATGGGAAGGACATGTGTGAGAGAGGTACAGACAGAGAGAGCTTTCCTTGTCTAAGCATGCTTCATACAGAAGCCAGGAGGAGACCTTCCGGAGTCCTGGCTCCAGGCCACGTTCTCCTTTCCTCTCTCTTACCTCTCCACCTTCCACCATCCTCCTCGTCACTGCATGAGGTGATCGCATGATGCCAGACCTCCAGCACCATGCCAGTTTCGGTATTGAGCGTGGATGGCTTTAATCGTCCTCCTCAGTGACCCCCGTCCCTCACAGACGACTCACCCACTAATGAGCCGATAATTAAGATGGGCGCTCATTTAAGTTCACTAAGAATAATGACCGCTTGCAGTCACTGATCCCACGTATTTTACAGGTTTTCGGGGAACTGCACTCAGCATTTTTAACGCATTGCTCTTCCTGCTTTTTTATCATTCTCATTATTTAATAATTCTTGGTGTATGAGAATTTGGATATTCACGACAGTTCGAGCTTTGGGGTAGATCGGGGAGGGCTTATCTCATTAGCGCGCGATAAATGCAGATCGCGTCCCGCAGTTCGCAAAATGCAGTTTTGTTTTTTTTGCCGATCCATCTTTGTACGTGGCGTCAGTCTGATCCAGCGTGGTATCCTCCACCTTATTGATCACCACCTCTGATGCTGGCACACGCTCGAGGAGCAGCGGGATTCTCGCCTCTGATCTTAGACCCTTAAAGCGATTAGTTCTTGTTTGATGAATCTGTAAGGCTGCCGTTTTTTGGCTTTGAACTTGAGTAATTTTCAGCCCCCCCACCCCACTGGAAAGGAACGGCTGTGTGTAGGCTGGTGTGTAAGAAGCCACTCTGTGTAAACCACGCACACTCAGAGTGTCTGGCACATCTGTCCCTTCCGAATCTTTGATGGCACCTTTGTGAATTTTTTAAAAAAAATTGTTTCCCTGATTCACTGATTTCCCAATGCAGCACGGCTTCCATCCTGGAAAACGAACGTTGTGGATCCAGGTCTGGATCTAAGCATAGGCAAAGTGGGCAGCGCCTAGGGCCCGATCATCCTGAACGGTGCCCAGATCAGCAAAAGGGGGCGCCGGTGAGGTTTCAAGATTGAGAAAACTCAGTTGTCTATCACCAATAATGATATACAAACATAAAATGCATACAGTAATGCAATGATGCAAGATTCATACAAGAATACATTAAAGCACAGACACTTCCACGAGAAAATTATAATCTTCTGAGTGAGAATTTCTGGCTATGGACTTGCCTAGATCCCCTGAAATGACCCTGTGTGGGTTCCCTTCATCTGAACGTCCTCTGTTTTTTTTTTCCTTCTACCTTTTTCCTTTGACGTTTTTTTTTCCACGCTCCCCCCCCCATGAGCCTAATGGCTTTCCCTGAAAACTCTTTTCCAGGAAAATAGTCATCAAGTTCGGGAAGAAGAAAAAACGGAAGAATGAATCTTCTGAGGACTTGTCTGAGGATGAGCACCCCCCCAGGCGGTCAACTAAGGAGGACGACTCGGTGAGACATCTGACTTCTGTGCTGGCCAGTCTGTTATAGGGAGCTGAGCCTGTGTCCGGGGGGTTATGGGTTTGAATCCAGTGTACCAGTGGGGTAATTGCATCACTGCTGGGCCTTTGAGCGAGGGCTTCAATTATCCCTAAGTGCTCCAGCGGCACTGGATGCTGGCTTCTCCTGCTCACTGACCCCAGGATTTCCTCTCTCGTACGCCACTTCGGACCAAAGCGTCCTCTAGTTAATGTAAATGTGAACGTGTCCCTGCGCCATTTCCAAACAGTGACCCCAGGCCCCTCTGGCTGTGGCACTGCAGTAGAGAAAGAGTAAGGAGGGATCTGTCAGGTACTTGAGGAACAGAAATGTTGTTGCTTGCTCCGAGGAGGGGGGTCCCACCAGACTAGCACTCCCACTGTTCCAGTAGAGTCACGACCCCGGCTTAATTAGTATTTCTGTTGATGATTCATTTTGGGTGATTGGTCAGTTGTGAGTGGGGGCAGGTGGATTGGTTTGACAGGCTGCCCCTGCTCTTGCACTAAACAATCATGAAGGAGCTCTGTACCCCCCCCCCCCCCAGTACCTGTGTAGATCTGCTGGCGTGCAGCTCATCCTGCGTAAGGTTCACGTGGTCGTGTAAATTCGAGCAGCCAATGGGCTTGTACCGCACTGTCACATGTCACACGACAGTCAATGAATACGTGAAAAGTTTATTCAAGTAGGATAATGTTTTTATGCAGAGCCCCCAGCTAAGCCAGTTATTGAGTTAAATGACGTGCTGCCCTTGGTCCCCTCAGAAGAGAAGGTCGAATCGGCAGGTGAAGAGGAAGAAGTATGCTGAGGATGGGGAGTCGAGGCTGTCGGACGAGGAGGTGAAGATGATCGTCAAAGCGAAGAAGACATCCAGCGCCGCCCCGAAGGAGCCGGCCGTGCAGCTCTTTGTGGTGAGTACTGCACACTGGAGGCCAGCTAGTCCTGCAACCCTGCCACGCTGCAGCAAAAAGTGCAGTTAATAAAGGGTCAGACACGCCGCGACAGGCCTCACCGACCCAAGCTGCAGCAAAAAGTGCAATTAATAAAGGGTCAGACATCTGTAGTAACAGTCATCTGATACCTTGGATGTCACAAGTGCTTTTATGCAGCTTGCAGACGGTGGTGTCACTGCGTCTCAATCATCAAACTATACTTTTGGCTGGTATTAGGCGTACCCTTCGGGGAGGGGGGTTGTTAATTTAAACTGTCAGATTTTGCTGAGATATTTAAAATTTCCAGAAACACGAGAAACGCACTTTGCTTTCGTTGGTAATGAAATGCAGGTGTGTTGATTTGATTGGTTTTCCCTTCCCTATAAGATCATGTTAAAAGCTTTCCAGGCCTGGTTTGCACGCTTTCTCAGCCCCCCCCCCCCTCCAGCATCACTCGTCAATCCTTCAGGATGTATCAAAGCTCCATTCTCCCCACTTCAGTCCCATTTCTGTTCCTGCAGGAGAACCCGAGCGAGGAGGATGCCGCCGTTGTCGACAAGATTATGTCGTCACGCGTGGGAAAGAGAGAGGTATCGCACCGGCTGTCTCCGAGGCCATCGTCACACAGAAGGCGCAAGCCACTCACCACTCCCGTTGTCATGGTAACGCTCCCTCCTTTTCCTCCAGGTATCCCCCGGAGTCGTGGTCGAGGTTGAGGAGTACTTTGTAAAGTACAAAAACTAGTAAGTCTTCTCCAAGTACGCATGTTAACACTCGCCGTCTCCAATAGCCATTGGGAACAGATCGTTTATACCCGGTGCTGTTTAGGTCATGCTTGGCTCACGCACGTTTTTACTCACAGGTGAGGAATCTCCTGTATGTTACATATGTCACTGGCCTTTGGCATACTTTAATGGTTTGCTCCTCTTTTAGTCCTATTAGACAGTGTTTGTTCCAGCCAATAGTCAAAGATAAATCAGAGGTCATTCCAGATTTTGTAACAAAGACTAATGTAAAGGACCTTATTTAAATTCTTATAACTGTCAGGTAATCTCTTTATTCCGTCCATGTGTGTTACGTTTTTACCTTTTTAGGTTACTATATATTTATGTGATATATAGCCAAGTTTTTGTCATGAATATAGCAATAGCTGCTGGTATGGAGTGAGCAGCCAATTAACAGACTAGCTGTCGCTGTCTTGGGGTTAGCATGCGGTAAGGGGGCCTCTCTGGGTGTGGGGAGTGGCCGGTCTGTGCTTGCCTCTCCCGCGTGTTAAAATTCCTTCCATTAAAGACATAAATGTATCTTGTGCGTGTGCCACTTTCACTGAACTGGTGTTGAAATCCGGGGTTGTATGGGGGAGAGGGATATCGCTCTGGGAGTTTTCATAAAATAATTCTGCACACACAATGCCATTGTTCTCCAGATAAATCATAAATGGATGCATAAGAATGCGCCGCACTGGATTCGTATACAGGCTGGCCGTAACCGGGTCTCGTGGCAGAGTAATTAAATGAGTGACTGAGGTAGCGTGAGGAGGAGATCTTCCACGTGTCGGGCGCCGGAGCTGTGTCATGCGTGCCTGTGCCCCCCCCAGCTCCTATCTGCACTGCGAGTGGGCCACAGAGCAGCAGCTGGTGAAGGACAAGCGCATCCAGCAGAAGATCAAGCGTTTCAAGATAAAGCAAGGCCAGAGGGCGCACTTCTTCGCTGACGTGAGAGCGCTCATCCTCACTCATGGTTTCGCGCGTGTGCGTGTGCGTGTGCGTGTGCGTGTGCGTGAAGGCGTGCGAGTGTCATTAGTGATTATTCTTCATCGTTAAGTTAACGGCAGAGGAAACTAGAATTTCTCCTGGCCTCATTTTTTTGCTCCGGGTTTGGAATTAATCAGTGCTGGCTTCGGGTTTATTAATTACAAAGATGCTATAGTGAGATTGTGTGTGTGTGTGTGTGTGTGTGTGTGTGTGTGTGTGTGTGTGTGTGTGTGTGTGTGTGTGTGTGTGTGTGT
>JAODJW010000007.1:11979677-11999626 GCA_026777045.1 Hyperopisus bebe
GAGGCGGGGGCGGGGTTAGGGGCGCCCGTCATACCTCCATTCACTCACTATGAGACTAAGCGAAGCGGGGTTAGGGATCCGGATCAACGGTACAACAGCTGGATCTCAGCTCCTATGAGCATCTCCGATCTTATCAGAATTGGCTGCACCAGGTGGTGCTTGTAAAATACTTTTGAATATCCATTCATCCATCTTCCATCAATTTAACCTGCTCAAGGTCATGATGGGGTTACCTGAAGCCTATGCCAAATAGCTTTTGGAACAAGGTTGGGGTAAAACCTTGGACAGGATCCCTGGCCATTGCAGGGCACATACTGTACACAGAGTCAAATACTAGGAGAACAGTAGAGACACCAGGTACCCTAACAGCATGCCTTTGTACTGTGGGAGGAAACTCACAATGCACTGGGAGAACATGCAAACTCCACCCATACACACTAATAAAATACTTTTATACTTTTATTTGGTGGTAGATTTCAGCATATTTTCTTCTCAATTTTGGGCAGAGATTCAAGAATGTTTTATGTAATCCTAACAATTGATAATTCCGCAAGGTTAATTAAGAGACATGCCATCGAAATTCCATTAAGGCAGGCCTTTGGATACCTTCTTGGAAATTTGCTCTAATAAAATGTCACATAAAAGACGAAACTCATCGTAATGTAGTACAAGATTCAAATGGAACTATACATGTAAATGTATTGATAGTACTGAAAATGAAATCAGAATGTAAAAAGTTGTATATCATTAATTAAGATAATGGGATAAAACCATTGCATTACATTAATGTCACACAGCTCAGAGATATACACATGATAAGAGTTATTAAATGAGCAATGGACAGCTACACGCACTTGTCAAATGCCTTGAATTGAAACAGAATATTGCCAGCCTCATCTTCAGCGTGTGCACTTCCTTCTGTAGGGGCATTGTAGCACCATCCTGGGTAAACAGCTATGTTTACATTAAGTTTATTTTTCTAAAGCCATGCACATTTTTGAGAAAGCAGCTTTATGGAGTCCTTGACGTAACTGGGGGATAAGGCCCTTATTCAAGGGCCCAATGGTGACATCACTTTGCTGACCCTGGGATTGGAACCTGTGACCTTCCGACCATAAGCATAGCATAGCATTTTAACCCGCGGAGTTATATTGTAACCTGTTTATTGAGGTGATATGGGATATGACTGCAGATATGTTTGCAGGACTAGAACTACTATTTTGTTGATCTCAAGGTTTTCAGTAACAGTACTGTAATACTGGAGTCAGATTTTGAAGTAATTTTTCAATGTATGTCTCTTCCTCTTTTATGTTTGATAGGGCAGTGAATTGCACTGGCTCGCCTGTGGCTTATACGTTGCCTGTAGGACGTCAGTCCCGACTGTGGGTAAGGGCACGGCTGAGGGCAACTATGTGTCTCTGACCAAGATCCTCCGCTGCTCCGGGCTCAGGTGATAATTCTCCACTTTGTCACTCTCCTCCCTTTTGAATACCTGTCAAGTCTTTTCAAGCTGAGTCTCCTCGTCACTTGTGTTATACTTCAGCACAATATGCATGGGGATAACCTAGCAACTGTTTGTATCTGTGACAGGTTTGCTTCATTTATGTAGCTCTGTTTCATTGTTAGCTATTTCGTTACATGTTCCTTATACGGTACTTCTGGATAATGGCTTACTTAAAATACTGGATATACAGCTCTGGAAAAAATTAAGAGACCACTCTGTGTTTGAAAATCTGCATTTTTAAATCCTGGTTTAATCCTGGCAGCAGGACACAAGAACAAGGTGAAGCCGGAGTCACTGGGAATAACTTAAAACCAGCCAGTTAGTGGGCAGATGTGACTTTCTAATGCCAGAGATGATCGTCAACTTATCCAGCAGCGCCTCATAAATCAGAGAATGACCGCAAGTGACCTTCAACAGGAATGGGACACATTAAAAGGTGTGAAGTGCTCTGCTAGGACAGTTCATATCAGGCCCCTAGAAGCAGGAATGAGGTCCCATAAATCAAGGAAGAAGCCCTTCATTAATGAGAAGCAGGGAAGAACCAGGCTGGAGTTAAAAAAAAGTGTACTTTCAGGCGCATTACCATGAATTGAGAAATTGAGAAAAACTGAAAATTTTGCTGTACTCTCTTAATTTTTCCGAGCTGTATATGTAGAATTCAGTCAACTTCATGTGCAACATTTACGTGACATCATTTACGAGGAAATACCAGAATAGCGTTGATTTTATAAATTCTGTGAGAACGCCGTATACAGGCGGTCCTTGGGATAGGAACATCAGAATTATGGAAACCCATGCTTATGAAGGGGCTGTCATACGGTCTATTGTATTAAAGCTTTGGGGTAAATACAGTTTTGTATTATAAGAGCACACACATTACTTTATGACGCTCATGAAAATATTATGTGGCTTCAGCAGTTTGTCAGTTCAAGGTACATGTACAGTAGGCTCTAGGTTCCAATAATTATTATTATAATTATTATTATGTACTCTATTATTATGTTTCCAACTTATCTACAAATTTGACTTAAAAACTGATCTAGGGGATGGTTCTCCTTTATAACTTAAGGACTGCCAGGACTTTGTTATAATCTCTGGACAGTATGACTGTATTAAAATGTTGGAGAGCTGGTGGTTAAATTTGCCGCCTGAGGCTGGAGCGTGGCAGTAAAAATTTGTTCACCAAGGTGGGGCAAACTTCATGCTGGCTCATTTTACTGCCTTTGAATAGTGGAATGGATGAAGTCCATGACACTGAGCTCCATTCTTGGCTGTCAGGGAGCTGCTGTCAATTTGCGGGAGAGTCGGGGTGTTTGCAAATGCTATGGAATGTTCTGTATTAAGTCAATTATTAAAGGGGATAAGATATGAGCAAGAAACATTTCATTAGGCATAGAGATCTGCTGACCCTCCTGTCACACTTACTGTCTTAACCCGAACCATCAAGTCAGACTTCTTGTCCTAATCCTAACCGCCCTATCAGATTTTCTGTCTTAACCCTAACCGCCCTATCAGATTTTCTGTCTTAACCCTAACCGTCCAGTCAGATTTCCAGTCCCAACCATAACCGTCCTGTCAGATTACCTGTCCCAATCATAACCCTGCCCCTTCCTCTTCAAAAGCCTTATTGAGTTCTTCAACAAGATGAGAAAGTGGCACGATATGGCCAGCCTGCCACCCGAATTCCGGCAGCGGACAGACAAGCTGGAGAGGAACTTCACTGTGTCAGCGGTCATCTTCAAGAAGTACGTCCCAATCTTCCAGGACATCTTCAAGCCTCCCTCCGATGACCCCCCCAGGGTTCAGAGGGGACGCAAACAGCGGTAGGCCCATTTCTTAGGCCTGGATCTTACTCATTTTTGATGTGCATGTCTGCTGAATTCTTCTCATTGCCCTGGCATAATTAGTTTGGTTATTGGCTAATTATTTGTACTATTCATGCATGCTGTTATTCTCCACTATGCAAATGAAGCTGGCATGTTCTGACAAGAGCAGATAAAATGCCTGCAGACTCCAAAGCACTTCAGAAATTTGCAAGCTATGTTGAAAAATTACAATGATGAACTAAGTGTATAACAAAAATTGTGGAGTAAAAGTCTGAGTCCTGCACAGCCCACATGCAGTATGCATGTGCCCCAGGCAGGCTAGTTAGGCAAGCATTCCCATTGGTTCAGTATTAGCTTCCTGTTCTGAATGGTAAGAAGCAGATAAGAATCTGTGTCTTGTTTGCGCTAAGAGACCGTGTTCCCCACTGTGGCCTCAGATGAACTCTGACTACAGCTTTTTCCGCAGACGACATCCCTGCACCGTGACAGAAGTCTTTAACTTCTGCTGGACCCTGTTTGTGCATGCTAAAGGTGAGAAGCTATAACTATATATAAATTAGAAAGTTTGTTCTGCAGGATGCATCCTCTGTGCTTATGCAGCTTTCGTTGCATTTGTACTAGTAAACTTCTTTTGTGAAACACCTGTACGTGATAGGAGGAAGACCGTCGCATGACTGCAACACAAAGTCCCTTTATCATACGAAGATAAAAAGACAATGAGAATAAGCGGAGCGTTGTGTATTAGATAGAAGCGGTGTGCGGCTCAGTGGGTTTGCATGCTGTACCTGTCATTGGAAGGTTGTTGATTCATATCCCAAAGTCAGTGCAGTGTGATTTTACCATTAGGCCTTTGAGCAAGGCCTCATTCCTCATTTAAATTCCAATTGCACTAATTGTCTGACCCTGCTTTTACATTGCTTTATATAAAAGCATCTGCTAAATGAATAAACTGCAGATAGGTAGGATGGATGGTAATAATTGAGGTCAGAAATAATGCAGTAGTACACTCTTACTTAATGTATTAATTAAGCATAAGACAAGTGTTTATTACATGCTGATCTCATGTTCGTTCATCATTCATTAACCATAATGATTCATGTATTTCATGCAGCTATTGTATTTGTTCATGATTTGTACTTGAGTAGTGTCTGAGTTTATAAGTTACTTGTGACCCCTCAAGTGATACTGAGTGGACACAAACTACAGTAGTGCAAAATATTAGCAATGGAAAAATAGATTAATAAGCGGTGTGTGTGAGGCCTGCAATGAGTTGGTTGACTCATCCTGGGTTCCTCCCTGCCTTGTGCCCATAGCCTCCGGGATAGGCTCCAGTTACAGCGGTTGAAGAAGATGGATGGATGGAGGGATGGTTGGATGGATGGATGTATGGAATTAATAAGGGGTGTGCATGTGATTTACATAGTCTATAGGTATGTATGGTGTCATTATCTGATGTAAAATGCTTTTAGATGTAAATGTGCACGTATGCCTGAGCGCGCATTAATGTGGAGTACAAATGTTCTGCTGAGAGCAGAAGTAGCCTCTCTGCACATTTCAGGCTGCCCGCTTTAAGACTGCACCTCACAGAAGCTCGAGAATGCCCTTTAATAACATGGAGGATTTGTCTGCTAGGTGACACAGTGCTGTAAATTGTTTAAATCCTTTTCAGAGCTGGCAGGGGGGCTGTCTAATGAGAAGCCCCATTCAAGGCAGGGATTATGGCTCTGAGCTTTTGTGTCCCTTCCAGGCAGGGAGTGTATGCGAGGGCTTGTGTCAGGATAGGCTGAGCAGGTGCATGTCCACCTGTCGGACTGAGACCGTCTGCTTCTTAGGGAACAGATTTATTTCTGTAGTCTATAGTCTTCTTACCAGTTTTTTTGTAATTATTAATTGGAGCCATGTATTTTATAGAGGTCTCTTTTGAATACTGGTCCATATACCTGTCACCATACTACCTGTTGCTGGACGGCATGCCAGACACATAGGAGATACCATTCTTGGCTGGGTAAGATTTTGGACTTGCCACAGAAATGCCTCGATAGGGACACAGAGTCAGGGTTGTCCGAAATATGTCTTTACTGATGTGCACTCAGACGGTAAAAGCCTTCGCAGATACGTAGTCTGCTTTGGTGGAGATTCATGTTACAGGTACATTATGTTGAATATCAGAACCACGACTGAGCCAGTTTCATGAATCGTAGAGTGCAGTGGTGGGTGAAATAATGTATTATTTACATCTGTGCCCACATTTTTGAGTGCTTGCTTGTGGTATTTTTGTAGTAATATCTTGCTGGTGCAACAGACTGACTGAAAGTAGATCCTGGAATACTTTTGTCTGTCTGTGAAAACAAGGCTTTAGTGTCATTCTTTTAAAAAAAAAGAATATTAAAATGTAGCCACTGCTAGGGGGTGCACATATGCGTCTTTCCTCGATCTCCCAGCACACGGGCCTCCCTTGTCATAGCAACTGCTGGTAGATGACAAGTTGAGGCTTGCCTGAGAAGTGGCCTGGATGGTGCCTGGCCAATGGGCTTAGCGTCCTGTTCCCTCAGCCTGGGATTCTGCTTTAAGTGTTTTACCCGACCCACAGAGCCGTCACTGTGCTCTCTGTAAAACCGCAGCTGCTGTTACCTGGCGCTCATGCTTTGCTCCTTTCTCTGCACCGATCGAAGGGAGGTTATCGCAAAGGTACGTCGGATCAGGACTGACAATGCGTGTGTCACTGGTCTTTTTATAGAAGGTGTCGTGTATAACTATCATAAAGCTAATTCATAAGCCCTGTAGAATCTTTCTGTAAGGGCTGACAGCCTAGATAACAGACTGAATTCATAATGTGTGTAATTATTGTGAAATAATTACTAATATTTTCGTATTACTTTGGGTATGCCAGTTTTAATTAGCAAATTAGTGTGATAATTCATACATGATAAATATTGATAGTAGTAGTTTTTGTTTAATATGAATAAGGCATGCATTACCACTATTCTATTGTAATAGTGAATATTATATGTATCAGAAGACAGAATCAGCAGTCTGTGATATGCTGTTGGTTTTTGAGGTTCCAGCTGGCGTAACACAGCATTCTGGGTAACATGAACGTGTCGTGCAGCGTGTGCATGTGACCGTAAGAGGGGATTCGGCCCAAAGCTTTTGCAGAAGCCGCAGGCCATGGTTTCGGCAGCCCGGGCCCATGTCCCTCCCCGCAATGGTCTGTTGGGAAGTGATAAGAGAGGCTGGTGGGAGCCCTCCGTGAGTGTAGCAGGAAGTGGTCGGCCCCTTCTACCCCGTGGGGCCCTGAGCATGTGGTGGGAAGCGGAAGTCGCCTTGAATGACTTCTGGAAGTTCCGAGCGAACAAGCTGCGCGGGCGAAAGGCGCCAGTAAAAAACATCGGCGGTACGGGCAGCACACCTTTGTGTGTCACTGCAGCCCATGTCACTGCAGCTCATGTCACTGGAGCCCATGTCACTGCATGCCAGCTGGCCGCTACAGTGGCATATGAGCACGAGGTCGCATTTATCGATGCGCACGTGACGACGGCCTGCCGGACGTGCCGGTGCCGAATCCGTGTGAGTGCAGAGATGAGCCCTGGAACTTTTTCTCATTTTCTTTTCTCTTCCTGTGGTGTCCCTCTGCCAAGCCGGTCTGATCCTTCCCCAGGGGGGATACTCACAATGAATGCATGGAGTCCAGCCAGGCTGGCCTTTATATTGCTGCCGTGAGAGATGGGAGGGGGCGGGGGGGAGATGGGGATGTGGCGATTCCAGTATTCAGGACGTATAATTAGTAACACTATCTGCACACACTGGGTCTGGGATGTGGAAGTTAGAGAGATGAGTCTCAAACCAGGGAGAGGTTCTGATTCTTCACTACTCAGTACTGCAATCACTGGCAGTGCTGGGATGGTTACTTTTGAAATGTCATATGTTACAGATTGTTAGTTTACCCTGTTAAAAATGTAATAAGTATCGTAGCTATTTGGAATACTTCATCAAAGTAATGTAACTTATTACATTTGAATTCTTTTTGATTAGTTTTCTAAAAGATGTTTTAAACTGGGCAGTAAAACTAAAAATTCCCAATGGGGGTTGGGGGTGCGAGGAATGAGCTGGAATGGGACATTAGGGCTAATGTCATGCAGGGGGACACCCTCGATGAACCCACGTCACCTTGTCTGTCGTAGGGAACTTCCCCATGATCAGCGATGACCTGGTGAACTCCTACCATCTGCTGCTGTGTGCACTGGACCTGGTCTACTGCAACGCTCTGCTCTGCTCCAGCCGCAAGGAGCTGCTCAACCCCGCCTTTAAAGGTACCGCAGCCAAAGGGCCACGTCCACTCACAGTGCTGAACACCGACAGTACCCAGTCACAAGCAGATAATGTCCAGTGACATGCAGACAATGTCCAATCATATACAGACAGTGTCCAGTCATACTTTTCCACATAGACAGTGTCCAATTACACATCTCCACCCAGATAACGTCCAATCACACTCCTCCATGCAGAGTGTCCAGTCACTCTTGCATCCGACAATCTAAACAAACTGCTCCACATAGACTGTGTCTAGTCTTCACCATACAGGAAGCATCGACTCACGGTGCGGTACGTCTTTTCCACTACAGACCATCATATTAAAAGAAGATCACACACCCCATAGTCAGTTTTCTTACAGGCGGTCTGTGAGGGGGTCCTGGTCACCATCAGCAGAAATTTGACCCTGACTGGCAGTGTCAGTGCATTTTATCCATTTGTGGGTGACCCCAAGAATGTTCGCCTAAGTGCTTATAAAAGGTATACGAGCAGTTCCCCACTTGGATTTACGCCAGGGAGCTCTTGGTCATAAGCCCAGATCAGTACTCCCTAAACCACCCTCTGTTCCATGAAAAAAGCAGCCGCACTGTGTGTTCTCGTCCCCCAGGCTCTGCTCTCCCTATCCATTAGTCTCTCCCCCCAGGGTGATACAGACCAAATCCAGGATCAGTGTCCGTGTCTCCCTGACCGTCAGCCGGGTCTGATCAGGAGGACATATGCGCATCATTAGCGGCGGTTGATGTCTCCATGCGGCTAGCAGAGCTCCTCTGAGCTCAGTCACTGCAGATGCGATGGAGCGGGAATGCATTGTGACGCGTCTCCCCCAAACACGTCAAATCCGCATGATGGCGGCCGTACACGCAACCCAAAAAGATGCACGTAGATATGAGAAAACAGCTTCACATGCGATTTGAAGGACGCGCCTGCTGGACCTCCAGCACCACCTGTGCCGTGAGTGTACCAATGAGCACCTCCCTCCCGCCCCCCTCAGGCCTCCCCGAGGACTTTGGCACCAAGGACTTCAGACCAGGTCTGGGCTCGACCTGCTTCATCGAGCAGCTGTGCCAGCTTCACGATGGCCTGGTGCTGGAGGCCAAGGGTGTGAAGGAACACTTCTGGAAGCCCTTCATCCGGAAACTCTTCGATAAGAAGGTGGGTATGGAGGCAACGGGAATTGGTTAGGGTGGATCAGAAACCCAATCAGCAGTCATGTGGGTGTGGGGTCTAACGAACCACAGGTCAGAGGGCATCGAGTCGCCGGTGAGGCTTGTGTTTTTAATAGGGTGACACCAAACCAGCCGCGCTTGAAATACACAGATACACCAACACATACCAAGCAAAGAAATCAAAAGAGGTGTGTACGTTTGGTTGACATGATCTACTTCTTCTTTGAAGATAGTTGATTTTTCCAGCTCCGTGTGGAAGACTGGGCTGCACCCTGGACAGGATCCCAGCCAATCACAGGGCACTAGGCTGGGGTACACCTTGGACGGGATAGCAGCCCATCACGGGATGCCAGGCATGCTCACACGCCATGGGCAATTCAGAGATGCCAGTTAACGGTGTCACATGTATTTGGACTATGGGAGGAAATAGGCGCACGCAAAGGGCCTCCGCGACACATGAAGGACATGCAAACATACAGACTGGGGAGCAGTGGCGTTACTGGGATGCCATTCTGGGTGGGGATTTGGGTATGTTGGGTGGGCACCAGTGTTCGGGTTTTTTCAGAGGTCCAGGGGGTGTCCCCTGGAGGATGAAAATTATCAACATTAAATCACTAATGGTGGTTAAATTTGGTCAGTCTCTGTTGGTTGGCCAGACCATCCTGTAGCCACGCCCCTGGAGGGGAGGAGCTAAGAAGATGCTGGTTTTAGCGGCTGACAATGTTTTGCGCCTGCTTTCAGCTGGATTTTTTTACTTGAGCAGTTCTGGATAAGATGCTGACGGGGCTGCTACTTGGACTCTGGGGGCCACTGGCTGAGCTGCTGGCAGTCCTAATATTTACACGCTAAATGAATCACTGTATAAATCATATTATCGTACAGGTTCGTAACTTTCGAATTTCGACTGCAGTGTTTTTCTTTGCCGTGGGCCGGTGATGCAGGATTAAGGTTTTTTTTGATGTTCAGTGGTTGTGGCTGGAAGTTTTGCGATGGGCGGGATCTCACATAGTCCTCCTCCAGCCCCAGTCCAGCGTTAACTACAGCGTGAGCCGCTACCGACATTCATCTCACAAAGGCCATTTCTCTTTCCTCTCTCTGCTTTGCAACAGGTTCTCAAGGGGAAAGATGAAAGCCTGACTGGCTTCCTGGACCCGGCAAATTTCGGAGACAGTCTGTAAGTCTGTTGGCTTCGTATTCTGCTGAGGAGGCCGAAATCCTCCCTTAGCCGCTTCTGTGAGAATGTGATTGCGTGTGCGTTTCATGTGCTAAATGCTCCATGTTATTTGGATGAGTGCATCTTGCCGCTGTTTCGCTTCCGTGACAGATGAGAGAGCACAGGCAGGCTGTTGAATAATAATTCACCCTCTAGTCATACTTGTTTCAGCCCAGCTGGCATGTTGTATCTGTCACTGAGGTTTCTTTGAGTTCCAGTATTTTTTTTTTCCTGGGGAAAAAACACAAAATTCAACCTTCCTGTGTGCTAGCCTGGACTTTTATCTCCCCCTGCTGGCTGATGTTGGATCTGCAGTGCTCTTTCTTTCTCTCTCTCTCTCTCTCTCTCTCTCTCCCCCCCCCATGTGCCCTGATCGTCACCCTGCCTGTGTGTACTTGCAGTGCCTCTTTGGGCCGGGTATACGAGGAGCACGTGCTATCTACGGGCAGCCTGGACGAGAGGGTCTTCCTGGGTGAAGGTGCCAGCGAGGAGATTGGCACGCCGGGACCCTGTCTCAGCTCAGTCGGTATAGAGGACATGGAGAAGCCCACACACAAGCCACAGGGCACTGTGAGTCACTAAACATGTACACACCCCGAGGTGTTTCCCTACCATTATGGTTCATTTTCAGTCTAAAGCAATCAGCCATTAACGAACCATCATAAAGGGAGGAGCAGGTATACAGAATCTCCCTGACTTAGAACCTGGTTCCGTTACGAGAGGGAGGTCATATGTTGAAATCGATGCATGTCAGGACAGGATAATCACACTGACCTTTGGGTGTGAGAATGGAATTGAGAGCCAGGATGATCCACACTGCCATACAGCTGAAATTTATTATGTGCATTCATTTCATTTTTTGTTTTAAATAATACTTCGGTCCCGTGTGCAAGTCCTCATAAATCACAGGGGCTGTCTGTATATGAAAGCTGACATCAACTCAATTTTCTCAAAATTTTCAGACAAATGGAAACAAACAGAATTATTCACATGCATGTTCATACCGACTGCAAAACCTAGACTAAGATAAAGAGGCACATTTTTCTTATTTTCCCTTCTGGATTGGTGATGGCTGACGAGTCACAGCCCTGTATGCCGGCTGCCCACAGACAGACGCACAAACATTCTGCCTGAGGGACCCGACCCACTGACTTTTGTCTTATTTGTCGCAGGTGCCGTCTGTCCGCGTGGCTACACTCCTGACCGCCCGCAAGTGTGCACCGGATGGTGGTGGGGGCACGCCTGTCTCCACGGCGACGCAGAGCGTGGGTCGCCTGCATGGCCTGCTGTCAGGAATGAGACAGGGCCCCAGCGAGAGGTTGGCCCAGACCCTCAGGTCCGCTTTCCGCCCTTCCGCTTCTTATTGTCGTCACTTATTTACGGAGCATCTGTATCTCAGATTTTATTCACCATGGCGAGCACATCCACTTCCACTCACTGTGGTCTGGAGGCCTGAGTTTTCAGTTGCCTTTTAATTAGCAGAATGATTACTGGAACACAAGCAGATTATCTCAGTAAAGTGCTTGTGGGCGATAAAAACAGAATCCTATCTCCCCTGTTTTGGGTATTAAAGCCTGTTTGTTAGTCCAATTTTTTGAGTCTGCAGGTCTAGGGGGATAAAACAATAATGATAATAATAACAATGCTTCTAAATCTTGCTGAAAAGCACTTCTAGGAGTCCTATAACATGCACTGTCTGTCTAGTACCTTCATTCTCCGAGTGTTTTAACTGCCTCAATGTTGTGAGGCCTCTACACTGGGTTATCCGGGGCCAGTCCCAACCCAGTCAGTTCAGGAGCTGGGAGGGAGCAAAAACATGGACCGTCTGGGGGTCCTCCAGGACTGGGCTGGCAAATACTGATCTGGGGAAATAATTTGTCTTATGAGCAGTAGTGAAGTGGTGACTTAGAGTGCATAGCAGTTCAGCACAGCAGCAATCCAGATAGTGGAGGCCATCTGAGAGCTGGTCCTAGATGATCCCTGTCAGGTGAGCCACAAATTTACTTGTTTTTTTTTCCATGATGGCTGTGTGGTGGTTGCAGGGCTTGTACCAGAGACCCCAGCGAGGCCATTGCCTGCAGGCTGAAGGATATGTGTGAGCAGTTCTGCCAGCAATACCAAGGGAACAGCGAGGAGAACACCAGCCTGGCCCAAGGTTTGCTTCACAGCGGGCTCCATTGCGCTTGCAGGCCACTGTGTCTTACACTCTCAGAGTGTTATGTTTTTCCTGGCTTTATCTTGAGGAATATTTGTTTGTGTAGAAATCGGGGCAAAGTACTTCCGCCTGGCTGAGGCTCTATACTACAAAATCCTGGAGTCTGTCATCGACCAAGAGAAGAGGAGGCTGGGTGATTGTGACCTCTCTGTACGTCTGCCGCCCCCTGCTGGTGGTCCAACTCTGAGACATTTGACACTGATTGTCATCATTTATGACTGCAACACATTTATGGTTGAACTGCTGTTTCTAATACAGGGCATTCTGGAACAGGACGTGTTTCATCGCTCTTTGCTCGCCTGCTGCTTGGAGATCGTCATCTTCTCTTATCGCCCGCCAGGAGAGTTCCCTCGAGTCATTGAGATCTTTGACTTGCCACCATATCACTTTTATAAGGTAGCTTGCTGGGCAGAGCTATGCATATGTTACAGATAGCACTGTGGGTGATTTTGATGGTTATTGATAGGAAACACTGTTAGCATTAGCATGAAGGTATATAATTTTAGTTTGTTTTGGGTTCGTTGGGTCGTAGCAGCCCTGCAGTGCTGAGAGAAGCTCCCAGACTAGTAAAGTAACCTCACCCCCCCCCTTCCCCCCCCCAGGTGATTGAGGTGCTGGTGAGGACAGAAGAGGGTCTGTTCCGGGAGGTGGTCAAACACCTTAACCGTGTGGAGGAGCAGGTTCTGGAGAGCCTGGCCTGGAGGAGTTCGTCCCCCCTCTGGGACAGCATCCGGGGGGCCAAGAACCACGTGCCCACCTGCCAGGAGGTACAGTAAGCGTCCCTCAAGCCCGAGTGCCGCTCCTAGGGGCTCCTAGGGGGTGTCAGAGGGCACCAGCCAGTCATTTGGGAAGAGTCAGTTGGCCAAGGCAGCATATTATTAACAGCATTTACAGAATGAATGAATGAGTGCAGCCACTCGTTGTTTAGCGACAACCCTGGTTAGCGACCGACCAAAGTGTGCATTTACAACCAAATTCTGTAATCCTGCAACAACTCACACTGGAGATCTTTGAAGCAAAACATACAAATATGAAAGTAAGTGTAGAAGTTGTAAGCATAGTTGTAAGCACAGTCACACCTAGAGAGATATAGAGACAGACAGGTAGACAGACAGGTAGACAGACAGGAAGACAGACAGATACAGACAGACAGATACAGACACACAGACAGGTAGACCGACAGATACAGACAGACGGATACAGACACACAGACAGGTAGACCGACAGATACAGACAGACGGCTACAGACAGGCAGACAGACAGATATAGACAGACGGATACAGACAGACGGATACAGACAGGCAGACAGACAGATATAGACAGACGGATACAGACAGGCAGACAGACAGATATAGACAGACAGGTAGACAGGCAGGCAGACAGACAGACAGGTAGACAGACAGACAGGTAGACAGGCAGACAGACAGGCTTTTTCTGTCAAGGCAAATGAATTAAGGACATTTCTTGCTTTCCAGGTCATGCCCCCCCAGCACTTTGAGAGCTCAGATGGGGCCACGGCTGGCAGTCCCCTCACCCCAAGCCAAGTGAACGAGTCTCGGACCAACGCTAGCGGGCCTACCAGGGGTAAGACCCGTGCAGCAGAAGCAGAGCATGCTGTGCTGCGTGTGGTTACGCCATGTGACGGTCACTAACCATGCAGCAGAAGCAGAGCATGCTGTGCTGCGTGTGGTTACGCCATGTGACGGTCACTATTTGGTCCTGCAGTCCCCGAGCGCGGTATGTCACTGATCAAAGGCTGAGAATGTTTTAAACCGTTAAAAATAAAACTGAAAAAGAGATTAAAGATTAATAATATGTGCGTTACAGTACAAATCCACAGTATAGCATTGCCATTCAAAGTGCAAAAGACTAGCCCAGCATAAGCAGACAGACACGGTTGTTCTGAACCTGCTATACCTCTTAATGCCCCTAAGATTGTCAGGAGGACTGCGCATCTCCAGTGTGGGTATAGTAGGTACCTTCCCCATATACCCGCGGCTTTCAAGCCAAACCTAGCTTCTCGTTAACGAGCTCTGATGGACTGCTGTGAATGACAGCCTCCGCGGTGCATCTGCTAACGTTCATGAGATACTGGTCCTGTGCAGAGTGATACACATGTAGATACGCCTGTAAAACGTGTTAAATCAATTAGCATAATTTATGCACTTTCACCAACAGCACAGTAAATATTGTGATTTATTTTGGTGATTGTTACAGAGACAGAGCTCTACATGGAACAGAATGTCGTAATTCATAATAATTACCTGGAGCATTTATGATTAAAGAGTAAACACTCCTTTAATGAAGGGTGACTGTGTAGTCAATGCAGCCTAAATTCAGACCAGTAGCGAGGAAAGTGTGTATGGCGCTGGTGTTGAGAACCTGAAATGAACAGCACAGCAGCACAGAAAGAACCAGGAGGGGTGAGACAGAAAGACGACCCCCTCTGATAGCACCTGTCTGTC
This sequence comes from Hyperopisus bebe, assembly GCA_026777045.1. Lineage (NCBI taxonomy): Eukaryota > Metazoa > Chordata > Actinopteri > Osteoglossiformes > Mormyridae > Hyperopisus > Hyperopisus bebe. The sequence goes on from JAODJW010000007.1 coordinate 11,994,378, forward strand.
CCTCCAGGCGTCCTGGCATCCCCTGCTACCCTCCATGGCCGTTACGGATCGCCACCCACTGGCTCTGCCCGCCGCCGACTCTTCCCAGACGGCGAGGCCTCCTCAGACCCCGCCACGCCCGTCAGGGTGCCCCAGTCACCCCTCATCAGCACCATCGCGGCAGGCCAGACGGTGGTCACCATGGCAACGGCAACCGTCACGGCCAACAACGGCCAGACAGTCACCATACCTGTACAGGGTAATGATTGTCAAACGTGATTGACATCCGGTTCTGTAAGAGTTCTAATCAAGGTCCCTCTTTTCAAATGATGCTTTGGAATCCTTTCGTTTTTGCGCATGCCTTGTTGCGCTTCAGAACAAAGCTTGGGGTTGGACCGTTCATATGTTGCCCTTAGAACAGTGTTTCCCAGTCCGCTCCCTCCCAGCAAAAATGTGGGCTGTCTGTGGTTCCCCAAAGACCAGATTGGGAAACACTGCCCTAGAACATTCCATGGGGCTTAGGGCCTAACAGAGAGGGACCCTTCTGCTGAGGGTAGGATTCAAACTGGTGACCTTCTGTTCACTGTTCACTTATTCTGCTGAGCCAATGTGGTTTTCATGCTCATTTTAATCCTTTGGTAGTATCGTGTTTGCAGTGTTTTCAATTGTTATACATTGTTATAAAGTTGTTATGAATTGTTATAAAGATATATTTGATAAGAAGATGTTTAAAGGTTGAATATGATGTTCCAGTTTTGCAACGGCTGTGAACAGCGCTGTTCGTGCTGACTGCTTCTCTAGGGATTGCCAATGAAAATGGGGGCATCACGTTCATCCCGGTGCAGGTGAGTGTGACCGGGCAGGCTGGGGGCACCCTGCAGCCCCTCACCGCTCAGGCCCTAGCCGGGACCCTCACTGCGCAGCAGATCGCCGGTGTCGCCTCTCCGGCCCCCCCCCTGGGCAGCCCTTCAGCAGTACAGCAAGCCAAGAAGGCAGCGCCTCAGAGCTCAGGCACCAGCAAACCCCCCAAAACCGGCTCCCTCTCGCTCTTCTTTCGAAAGGTACCAACAGCCCCTGATATTATGCTGTAGTGGACTGTCTGGGGTCCTTGAGGACTGGGTTGAGAAACACTGAGCTATATATTGGGGTGGCAGGGTGACTTAGGACGAGGGGGGTTTGAATCACCCCTCTGTTCCGTGTCTGTGAAGTTTGCATGTTCTGCCAGTCTCCTTTGGTTTCCTCCTGTAGCTCAAAAGCAGAACGTATTAGTCTAAGCGGTGTCTCTAAATTGCCCTTACTGTGTAACTGTGTGTATGTACGCTGCGATGGACTGGTATCCTGTGTAGGGTGAACCCCCACCCTTTGCCCTGTACTGCCTGGGATGGGGTCCAAGAATCCTATGACCCTGTCTAGGATGGATGGATGGATGGATGGCAAGCAAGCAGCAGTTGAGTTATAATGACAGTTGAGCTTGAACTTGGTATGAGAACTGTAGCTGCCTCGGTATGTGTTGGGTGCTTCACCTGTGACACTTGACCTCGTGCACCAATCACACCCTCCCTATGAAGACTGACAGTGCTGACCCCGCCCCCTTCCTCCTCAGGTATACCACCTATCCAGCGTCCGCCTCCGGGACATGTGCGTCAAGCTGGACATCTCGTCCGAGCTGCGCCGGAAGATCTGGACCTGCTTCGAATACTCGCTGGTGCATTGCACGGAGCTCATGCTGGACCGCCACCTGGACCAGCTTCTCATGTGTGCTATCTACATCACGGCCAAGGTCAGGGCTGCAGTCCCGATGGATGTCCTGTGTACCCAGTGTCCCCATTTTACTCCATCCTCTACACCGAGCACTGCTCCATCTACGGCCCATTACTCTATACTGTACACCAAACTCTCCATCCGGCATACCCAGTGGACTATCCCACACACACAGCAGTGCTATACTCCCAGTCTGTCTGCCTCACGCCTAAAAGAGGCTGTGTGTCACATTTGTGTAAATAATCTAGTGGTCCAGCATTCTTGTTCTGAAGGACAAGTACATGCCCAGTTCAACTGAAATATTCACATGGTTGATGTCATGCCTCTGACACAGGTCTAGTCTGGCCCATGCTTGGGAGAACACAAACATGAAGACCCCCTTACATGTAGCCCTAACAGTCGATCCAAGAATTTTTCTATTTAAACTAATTTGATTTGATTCAAGTTTAATGTCATTGAACATGACACAAGTTCAAGTAGAATGAAATCTAACCAGAAGTGTAAATAGTAGTATTAGGTGCTTATTAGGTAATATTTACATGAGGGGATATAAATAAATGATATACAGGTATATAATCGTAAAATACATGCATACTGGAAGTAAATGGCCGGCAAGGTGACATTTTCAAATAATTAAGTAGAAAAGAGTGTCGCTGAGTAAATATGTACATGTAGGAGCGTATAGGATGATATCCTGTTTTCGCAACATGACATATGTTCAGATAATAAAAATAATATATAGTAGTATATAATATATCTTCTCATAATAAGCTTATCTCCGTTACTTAGTACTTATTACCAGTTTTAGGAATGTGTATCATTGGAACATTAACACACTTGATAGTTATTTGCTTTGCACATGCATGTATAGTAGTACAGTGACCCCTCGCCTATCGCGGAAGTTATGTTCCAGACCCATCAGCAATAGGTGAAAATCCACGATATAGAAAGACCATATAAATAAACATTTTTTTTATATATAGTTTAAGCAACAATCGGACCACAAGCAAGGTACACGATATGTGGAGAACTGTGATGCGTTGGGGAAAAATCCATGATATTGCGGGGGCACGATAGCTTAACGGCGATATAGCGGGGGCGTGACAACTGAATGGCGATATTGCGGGGGCGCGACAGCTGAACGGCGATAATGCGGGGGCGCGACAGCTGAACGGCGATATAGCGGGGGCGCGACAGCTGAACGGCGATATAGCGGGGGCGCGACAGCTGAACGGTGATATGGGGGGGATTGCTGTAGTTTTGTATAATAGTACTAGTAAGGTACTAATTGCAACTGGGTGTCCCTGCACATGCAACTGCTGGACCACCGTCTGCTGCTATGGCTGCACTAACTGCTACTGTACCCATCGGACAGGTGACCAAGGAAGACAAGTCCTTTCAGAACATAATGAAGTGTTACAGGACGCAGCCGCAGGCCAACAGCAGTGTGAGTAAGAGCGGCGCTGATGCGCTGGGGGCGTGGCCTGCACCACGTGGGCGTCGGCATGTTGTGCTTACAGGTGCCGCCTGGCAGGCTGTGTGTGTCGGAGCGATCGGCCCAGTCACATGTCCTGTTCTGGTACTGGCGGCATGGTGAGGTGTGGTGGGACAATGCTGGGTCTGAGTGACACCGTTTCACCCACCCCCAGGTGTACAGAAGTGTCCTGATCTCAGGAAGGACCCGGAGTCACTCTGGGAGCAGTGAGCACGATTGGCGGCAGACGTCTCCAGGCGAGAGCAGCGCACGAGAGCGCAGTGAGAGAGCTGCTGTAACCACAGACACACACACAGACACACACACACAGACACACACACACACACACACACACATACACACAGAGACACACACAGACACACATACAGACACACACACAGACACACATACAGACACACACAAACACACGGACACACAGACACACACACACAGAGGGACACAGACACAGACACACAAACATACAGTACACAGGCACACACACATACAGGCACACAGAGACACACACACACAGATACACACACACACACAGATTAGGTGTCTATGTGGGGACTCTGCATTCATTTCTATGGGCATAACCCTAATCCTAACATGATATGACACTCTTAAACCCCACCCAGTCCAAACCTTAACTTTAAGTAACCAAACAAAATACAAGACTTTTGGCATTTTTAGTTTTTTGATTGCATTCACAGATTTTTATAAAATTGAGTTTCAAAATTGAGTTTTTATTACATTGTGGAGACACAGAAACACACACACACACACACACACTGGCTGTGCTCTATGTCTCCCTGCCTGTCTGTCTGTCTGCCTGTGTGTGTCTGTCTGGTGTCGTCCTTATTACTGTCTTTGTACCTGTCTGCCTGTCTGAGGTCTGTGTTTCTGCCTGCAGATGGCAGTCCTGTGCCTGTGCGTTCCAGCAGCACGCTGCCCACCCCCCGGCCTGAGAGTGCCCCTGCGACACCTGCGCGACTCACCGGCGCCCCCACAGGGACTCAGGAGGAAGAGGAGCATGGCGATCTCATCAGTTTCTACAACAGAGTCTACGTCAAACAGATGCGCAGTTTTGCGTTGCGCTATTCCAGCGGCTCGTGGGTCACACAGGGGGTGAGTCACGGGCAGGGGGTGAGTCACGGGCAGGGGGTGAGTCACGGGCAGGGGGTGAGTCACACCTGGGGCCTTTTCCCACAGGCTTTAGATATGATCATGGGCTTGGAACTGTAGTGCTGACCAGAAGTGCTCCAGCAACATTGCAACTAAGGAAATGGGTTAAATATATACAATGGGATGTAATAATAATAATGATAAATGTCAGCCCCTGTCCCCCCACTCCCAGTTAAGCAGTTAATCCATGTGGTTCACACTCTGTTCCCTGCAAGGACCTCATTAATTACAGCCCCCCAGGTCTTATGGTTCATAACTCATGGTCAGGGGATTTACTTACGATCATTATCACTTATCACTTCAAAGTGACTACAGCTCTTCCATGTGCGCCCCAGTGCCCCCTGGTGGCGTGGGGGTGGTGCTGATGTACTCCATAGTGCCCCCTGGTGGCGTGGGCGTGGTGCTGACGTGCTCCATAGTGCCCCCTGGTGGCGTGGGGGTGGTGCTGACGTGCTCCATCCTGATTAGGCTACTCTGCACTTCCCTGACAGGTGGAGGCTCCGCCTCTGTCCCCGTACCCCTCCCTGAGGACGGGGTCCCCGCGCCGGGTGCTCCTGTCTCACAATTACTCCATCTACATCTCCCCCCACAAGAATGACAGCCCTCTGTCCCCCCGAGACAAGATCTTCTACTACATCAGCACCAGCCCGTCCAAGGTGAGCAGCCACACCTGTGCTGTGGAGTGGAGGCCTGCATTCCGTCCGACACACACACACACACAGACACACACACACACACACACACAGACACACACACACACACACAGACACACACAGACACAGACACACACACACACACACACACACACACACACACACACACACACACACACACACACACACACACACAC
>JAODJW010000007.1:12001088-12011485 GCA_026777045.1 Hyperopisus bebe
GGTTGGCCTGTGTGTGTGGGTGTGTGTGTGTGTGTTGGGGGGGGGGGCACCCAGCTCAGACTTAAAGCAGGGAATCACTTCCTAAATCAAAGCACAGTTTTTTTTCCAGTCTGGGATGGGCTACCCTGTTATAAAGTACTAAGCAGGGTGTTTTAGTGCGGAATCGTATCTTTTTTTAGAGAGAGAGAGAGAAAGTCGTTATACAGGACAGATTTTAGGTGATTACATTCTAGACTTTGACTGATTTATATCAGATAGTTTTATTACCACATGCTATTTTTACTAACTATCGCCATTTTCGATGACTTCCCTTAAATGTGCATTGTCCCCTATACAGCAGTACACCCTCAGCTATCTCTCTGCCTTGTCCAACATGTAATGACCGACCGCTGCCTGTGTTTGGAAACAGAATCACTCTGCTTTCTGTCCCTGGCAAACTCCTTCAGAACTGTACATATCTGTAAATAAGATGAATATTAGTGGGCGATATAATTGCGAAGTGCCTTTCAGTTGATTTCTGTTGGATTTTGCTTTTATCCATCTTAAGTATTTTGCCTTATTAACTTAAGCTGTTTGACTCAAAACGCTTCTGTTCAACTTCCACCCCCCCTCCCCCCCGACAATAAAAAAATACAAGTATTTAGTTTTTTTTTTTTGAATTTACACTTAAATACCACACACCCAGCAGTGACGGACCTGTCTTTAATTACTCATGAAAAAGTATTGTATACCTACTTTAATCATACACGCTGTTTCAGCTGACATGCCTTAGAAATTATATATATATGTGTGTGTGTGTTATTTATGTATATATTTATGTATAATTTTATCCAACCACCTGTCTTCCAATAGCTTATCCTGCCCAACATCACATTGTATATTTTTCTGTTTCCATTTTTTACTATTTCCATCTATCTACCGCTTATACAGAGCATGGTCGCGGGGGGGGGGGGGGTCGTATGGGGCCAGGTCATAAGGCTGTCATGCCCTGGGGGGGGAGGTTCTTATTATTCCTTTTGACGCTTTCTATTGTGCACCCGCACGAAACGAATCACTTCTTCCAGTTGGTGCTACTGTCCGCCAGATGGCGCTCCTGCCACATTACCCAAGACAAACGGAGTGAGTCGCGGGAGCTGCAGTGGAATATTCAACGATATTCCGTGTAACATTACTGCTCGGTTTTGTTATAAATCTATTTTCTAAATACCTTCTAGCGCTACTTTGTTAACCTACATGCACAAGCAGGGTTGCTTTCTATGCAGTGTATGTACCTTTCACGGTGATCACAGTAAGTGACAGGGTGAGTTCTGTAAAATACTCCGCACCACAACCGCATCATTCCACCCAGCAAATTCAGGTCGCCCTTTGCATATATTCATGTGGGCTGGACATTATAATTACGCACTTTACCAAACACTGTATTCGGAAACAATCTTGTATTCATACGAGCAACAAACAATGCAGCATATACACACCTATCGTTTATTACACGTGCAAGGTTATAGATTTACAATTTTGTTTGCCCAAATAAGCGATAGTACTTACATCTGAGCTTTAAACGAGTAATCCAGTATCATGTATAACATATTCCTGTCAGATATGTTTTAGTTGTTTTCTTGGATTATCGTATTTCACGATAAATTTTGCAGTCGTTTTACTTTTAAAATAATATATTGATCTTATATGGATTCTCCAAACGCATAGTAGTAATACATTCTGAAATTATATAAATAGTGACAATCAAAAAATTAATGTAACCACCACTTAGGCGTTTAAGAAACACGAATGCGCTCCGATGCGGCCCTGGAACGAGGTACAAAATAGCAGCTTCATAAAATGTGATACGAATCGGTGTAAAACTCTTCTCTAACAAATGGAGATTAGTCGTTTTATCCGGTTAATCCGAATTACAGTTTTAGCTGACAGCTGTTATACATGCTACAAGAAATTGAACGTTAACACATTGAAAAGCGTCGCCTGACGTTATCTTATGTTCCACCAGGGGGCAGAAGTGCGCCGCTATCGAGAATGGATTTTTTTTTATATTCCATTTGTTGAAAACATCTCATCTGAAGTATATATTTTAAGTTTATTACCACCAAATGAATATAGCTAGAGGGAACCAGCTATCCCACAAAGCCATATCACAATTACCTATCACACAGGCAGTGGGAAATTACAGGAAAATATTACCATTACACAAATGAAAAGTGTTTTAAAACGTCCAAATGGAATAATGTGTGAGACAAGATAAATGAAAACCACTTTGTTGGAAATTGTAGCGCTAAATAGCTTTTTGATTTCAAATTCTTGATAAAGAAAGACTTAATTTTGTACCCTATTTCACTCACAATTGATTAGTAGGTCTATACCTGTGGAGAGAAAATATCCCTTATCACCTCATTATCAGTTAATTAATATGCAGGCATGAATGCAAATTATCTTTCCGGTTACATTTAGGTTAAACGGAACATTGATGTTATAATGGCAATGGAATAGCCAATTTTAACTGTCACCTTTAAAGCAAGTAAGACACAATGATCGACATTATCTGGAGATACAAAACAAGACAATTCTATTCGAAGGTGCCAACTGATATATAGGGAAAGAGTCTGCTGCTTTTGGTCAGGTGCGTGGTCTCGTTTCATGGTTAATACGATCATGTCTGGACTCCTACCATGACTGTCCCTGTGTCTGGCTGTGACATGGCTGGACTGATACCTTCCTATCCATCTTGGCTTCATTCAGTGTCATCCCCACCTACTTAATTTCCATTGGCTTTAAACCATACGGTCTTATAGCCCAGTATTGGAACCCTGGCTTGAAACCAGAATTTAGCTCAAAATTGAACCCTAACCGAGAGCTGAGCCCAAGACTGAACATCATTTTGTATTTTTCTAACATTTTAAGAAATGCAAGAGACATTTCTGCAGAATGTCATTGATTAGTCTGCCTTGTCAGTGCTGAAAACTGACAGGGGAATCTAACTCGCATTGAGAAGCTTTCAAAGGCACAGGGGAAAATGACAGCGACACTCTTTCCCCGGTGTCTTCCTGTGAACACAAATGTCTTAAATGTGTGCTTAGATAAATATTTCTTATCACTGTTCGACACAGCGACGTTGAAAATGTTACGTTCCCTTCTTAAATTAGGCTTTCAGAGTGAATATGTTTACTTCTATTCAGTCATGCAAAGAGATAATCGAGGAACAAAATAACCTGTACTGAAAAACTGGCTGCAGAGAGAGGGAGCAGCTTATATGTTACTATAAAGAAAATTCTGAAGGGTACCATAGTTTGTCACTGTCTTCTTTCCATCAACAAAGACATGTTTTGGCAATACACGCCTTCTTAAAGCAACAGAAGTGGTAAGAATGAGAGCTAGATCTAAAATCTCATTAATTCACTGTCAAATAATTGATTGTCATGTCACCAAGTCTCTATGGTCCCACAGGTCTTTGATATGGCAGCACACATTCAGATGTTTGACCACAAACGGAAAGAGATACTATGCTATACCTTAACATGATGTGGTTCATGACAAAGGAAGGAAGCTTGCCAAGAGATCAAGTTTCTTTTACTGTGGATCTCTACCTATCTGTAGTTCTAAAGGCATCTGTCAGGCACAGCAAGGAGATTCTCCAGTGCCAAAATGGCTGCCATTGTCGCCGCTCAAAGTCAGACATTAAACCTAATGGTTATGTAGCATGTTGCAGATTATATACATGGATCTAGTCTCATTTGGTAGGCTTTTGTCTCTAGTTCCATTAAGGAGGGGGAAAAATCTGTCAACAATGTTTAACAGCTATGTTCTCCTGGGCAGAAATTAAGTCAACGTTTACTTGCAATGTGAACAAACAGACAGGCAGTGTTTGTTTCAGTTACACTCATGTCAATAATTCATTTTCGCCCCCAGTCTTCCAATATCTGCATGTCTGCCTGCTGTCTACTGGCTGCTGTGTAAGATCGAGCAGCTCTGAAATGTAGTCATTGAGCTAACAGTTATTCTGATTAAAAACGGATGGCACTTTAAAGAGAAATACAAAACACATTTGTTTTGTATTGTCCACAGTAATTTAAGCATTCAGAATACAATATTGAATTTCAGTAAGATGACAAGTCACTGATAATACTTGTTTTACATTAAAGTCGACTTTTGAAACATAATATGTGGTTACACAAAGAAGTCATATCTATTTTAAAGTCTTAGTAGAACTGATATGCATTTTGCAGATATCTTTAGAAGACCTCAACACTCAGTAAATGGGTCTTGAAAATGTGTATTAAACCTTCATTCTTTGAGTAACAGCTTTTATGAATCCAGATTCCAGCCAAGAGAGATTGTTTGGGATTGGAGAGCTTTGGGTTAAACGGCACAGTAAGGAAGATGACACAGTGGCCATTTTGATGCTTAAAATTCCTGCCAAACATCTGGACAGTGTGTTGAGTTTTGGACTGGTGACGTTTTCACTGTCTGCTCTTGTTTTAAAGGGCCTAACAGAGGTCAAGGTTAATCATTGTTAGGATGCAATTGTTCCAGACACAAAATGAATAATCTGCTACTTTTTGTCACAAAACAGACCGGCCAAGATGCCAGATCTCCTACTCTAAAATGTATTTTTTCTTGTGGTTGCCAATAGAAAGTCTTTTCAAAGCACAATGAAAGAATGGCTAAATGTATTTTAAATGTCATTCATTCAGTTCGAGTGACAACGTGACCTTCAAAATACCATTTTATTCTATTGTGAAAGTAGTTGAGCACAATCTGAAAAATACCATGTTTGATATAGAAAGGGAGTATATATTAAAGCATTATTACTCTGCACTGGAAAACTGAAGTGCAGGGATGTTCCTGTGGTATATATTTCCATTTTAGGTGCAATGCTATCTGGTTATCTATATTGTATGAAAAATCCTGCTGTATCCCTGGGTGCATGAAATGGCCTTGGGCTAATACTTCATGGGATTTTGAGTATGTGGCCATCTGTACATGACTACATGACATTAGAAATGAGGGACAGTAAATGGTGGCGCTTCTAAGTAGCTGGATGCACAACCAATTTGTTGTACAGTCCTGCGAAAGTGACCTGTGATAGTACTCCTTGAACGTGGTAGTGGTAGTTGCACAGTAGTAGGTACGGTGTAGTTACGTGACAACAGAAATCCAAGGGGACAAAAAGGAGATTAAGAAGATAGCAGTGAACTCAAGCCAATTTTCACATGGACTTATTAGACAATCCACAGCAATGACTAAATTAGTTCATTTAACTTTGGTGTGCGACACAAAAGTCATTGTGGGTGATCAGCATTTGAGATGTAAATGTAGGAAGGTCTTTAAGATCTTGTGAGAAAATGTTCAAAGTCATTGTTCATGTTTATCGACGTTTGCTGGAGATCTTGTGCCTCCTCGCCTCTCTGTTAACTTGAGTGCTGGTGGGTTTTTTTTCTTTTAAGTCTCATGTGTTAGAGCACAAAAGGCTATTTTCATCTTTGAGTTACATATCCAGAGCCTCGTTATTGGATACCGCACAGATAATATTTGGGAAAATAACACTGCATAGACTTTCTGAAATATATTAGTTTTATGTCTGGATTTATTAGTTAGAATTCCCTTTTAAAAAACCTCTGATAGAATCTCATTGACTGGGCTGTTAAAATTGGCAATCTACATTTTATACGGTTTCTTTTAAAAATCCTTTTAAAGTGGGTTGCGGGATATTTTGCTCAGGAATGAAGAGTGGATTCTAATGGTCATTTTAGAGGCCCTCCAGGGTTTTAATTAGATGGAAAGCTTTTGGACTGAATACCACAAGCCATCACGACTTGCAATCAGTTAAGATACAATGAGCAGTTAATGTAAATTGCATTTTGCCAGTGCCCGAAAAGCTTCCTGATTTATGCGTGCCGACACAAAGTCGCTGTGCCTTTTTAAATAGCCTGATGGGGTTGGGGGGGGGGGGGCAGCTTCTTGAAGCTTGACGTTTGCTGGTCTGCTGGAAAGTAAATACTGTCATCGTCAGGTGACTGATCCAGCGCAGATGGGGAGAATTATCTTCTTAGCCGTGTGTTTGTGGGCATGCGGAGGAAAAGAGCGTATACTGAACTGACCTTTCATTTTAGGTGTTAGGGTCATTTATTTGATGGCGTTTTTGGCACCATGTATGATGGGTTTGCTTGCATGGAATTGCAATGCATGGCTGCAATATTTTCCTTTTTGGCCCTATTGGAGTACTTTACCAAAATTGTAAAACGGTGGTTGCCTGCTTTAAGCCAAAATACAATATTTAAATAAAATATGAAATATTTCCTTGTCAGCCTAAGTGTATTATTATGGGAGATCATTATGTTGTTATGTACCTGCATGATAGTCTCATAAACAGGTCTGAACGTCACCATTTTCTCAGGTCTCTGTTGAAGTAACTCAGTTTAATTGAGATTAATAATGGACTCGTCACTCCAGGTACAAACACCTGGGGGGTTTCTCCAGAGTGGGTAGGATGGGCAGCAAACACTTTGCAAAACTGGAAACCTCACCATTATGACCTGTTACTACATATGGAAAAAGGCTTTTATGGAGGTGTGGTTCCATAAATCACAATGCAAATGAACCGAATTTCTTTGCTGGAATGAAAAATAAAGCATAGAATAATCATATAGTATGTTGATATTCTGCTAAGGGATGCAGTGCAATCAGTGTATTAGATTTTAATACATTTATACTTTGTGCTGTTTCTCTATTCAGAATTCTCAAGCCTTGGATGGGAACCTAGACCATTTCCCAGGTTTTTCAACTGTAAGGCTCAATATACGACTCATCTGGTGTATTTGCAAAATGTTTGCAGTAACCAAGCAACATACAGATTGATTTGCATATAAATACAGTGACATAAATTATGGAGCTTCACGGGCTACACAGAGCCCAGCAGTGACCTACGGTAATCTAAAGCTGGCATCTGCGTTGAATGATGTTTGTGTTCACAGACATAGATTAGAGCCATCAAAACCAACTAAAATGTGATCAGAATCACTGCCTGTGTTATTTATGGTGGTAAGAAGTGACAGAGTGGGTTGGATTTAAGTCCAGCACAGATTCTCTTTGTTCCAGTGGAAGCTGTGCTTTAAAATGTGAGGTAATGATTGTGCTTTGACACGGAAGAGTCGGATGGGAGGCCTTTGGTTTGCAGGATCATTGAAGTGTTGATAGTGTGAAAGTACTTTGGGTTTCTCTGATTCCCCATGGGGGGGTGTTTGAGAGCGCAACATCTGCTGCTAGTCCTATTTTTAATTTTAAATGTTTTTTTGCCACAATAGTGTAGCACTGGAGACAAGTACTGTGTCAAACGGCTGGCCAGTCTGCCTCTGTATGACGTCAGGGGCGGCCACACTTCAGGTCGGCCTTATGGGCAAAGGCTGGCGGAAAGGCATTTAATCGCCGATACCAACACGGGGCCAAGAAAAGGAGGGGCATTGTGGCATGAGAAGCTTCTTCTTTAGTGATTTTCTGAAGTGTGAGTGAAGATGTTGCGTGTGGCCATTTTACGGGTCACTGCTGACTTGCACGCTAAAGTTTCAGCTGTGAGATATTTTTTTCATGTCCACGTTTTGGAAATCTGATGAATATTATCACTGTAAATTCAGCAGTATATTTTACGTAAGATATGATCTGGTTGTAAAATACCACAAAGTTCTCAGGAGCAAATTGGGTTATACTGAAATATGACTCATACTGGAAAGAAACATATAACAGCAGTAAACACATATTTTTGTACTGAATTTTTTAATAATTTGGTTGCGTCATGTGCATTTACTAGCAATATTATCACATTTCAGTGTCGTTGCCTGAAACAGCCACAAACATTAAACATTTTGTCTTCCTCATGGAAAAGGAGGTTGGTTTGGCACAGGGGTTAATTCATACAAATGTTACAGGGAATTCTGGGAAAGTGAATATGTATGTGTGTGTAAGCAAATACAGATGTAACTATTCAGTGCTTAGAGAACTATGTATAAGTCTTGATATTTGATTTTAATGGATAAATGAAGGTGAATTGCAGCTGGCCTCTCTGCCGTGCTTTCAGGCCTCATGAAGGCCCTGCTTTCCATTTGGCAGAGACAGTAGAGGGTAATTTGAACCAGATCATTCTCAGACAGTTTATTGCAGACCCATAGATCCATTAGTAAATGTCAGATTTGTCATGCTGCAGATTTTTTAAAAGGCAACAGGAGGGTGGAGGTCGAAACAAGCAGACAGCTGTTTCCAATTAGGGTTTTACAAGGTGTTGATAGGCCAGTAATTAAAGGACTGTGGATGAGTGAATACATTGGGTTTGGGGCCTGCGCTGCCAGGGTGCATTAATGCACTTCAGCTTGACCTGAAGGCCTTAACAACTGCATCTCCACATATTTACTAATGAATTCTCTTAAGACCTCCTGGTTTTAATTTGCTGAAGCACTTCTCTTTTTCAAAGAAAGGCTGAATGCCCTTCACTTCACTTTTAAAGTTATCAGGGAGGCCATTCGGTGGTTTCAGCTTAGCAATGAGCCCTTGTTCTTCACACCTGAAGGTTAGTTCATTCTTCATTTTTTCACATGTGCTTCCGGGCTGCGGATGGTCCTCACACGAAGGCTTGTGTTCATAGCGTGTTTGTTGGTAGAGGCACACGTTCGCGGTGGGTGCTGCATACAGCAGTGATATGACACCAGATCAGGAGAAGGCAGATGTACAAGCAATGTAGTGAAACGGCTGAACTTTTTTTATGGACAGTTTTGAAGATGTTAATATATGCTTGGGTGGTATTAAGGTAATTAAGGTAAGGTTCTTCGAAAGTGGAATGGAAAGCTCTCTTGAATCGGATGGTTTGGCCGTCACCCGGTGTTCCCACCCTTGAGTCATGAAGTGCTGCTCTTGTCACCTAGCTGGGAAACTCCCACTTTGTGTGATAAATCCCGTGGTGGATCCTTCACAAGGAGGACGCATTCCTAGGCCGCATTTGAAGGTGCCTCGCATTCGGTCGTGGAACGCAGTCCTTAGAAGGGTGCAGCTCCTGAATTTGGGCACAGTCATTGTTTAGTCTGTAATCACCGGCCTGGCTGTTAGACCTTCAGAATAGGGGTCTATGGTGTTGTCAGGATATAGCTGTGCTCCTCTCTGCTTTGCTCCGATTGTCCCCTCTGGATCGTCCCAAAGCCCCAGGCTTCCTTCCAGTATTATTTGTTCCAAGCGCACACTGAAAACCTGCCTATGCGTTTTCACGTATAATCGTGTTATGAGAAATGGGGCCTGGTAAGAGCAGAGACAGGCTATGTAGGTGAGGCTGCAAACCAAGCACACACAAGCCAGTTCCTGCATAAACATACTGCTAGCCCTGCCACATCACGCTTCATTTAATTACACATCCCCCGTTTATGTTCTGTGTTAATGATTATAATTTGAGAGGTCGCCCGGCAGAATGCAGCATTATTACGGTGAAGAGGCTGTTTTGATAGCTCCGGAGCTGCCTTGTAATTGGGAGACGTGAGCGAGTTCAGGATCTGCGTTCGCCATAACTAAAACGGGACTGACTGGATGGTCTCTGTGGGCGGCTCAAACGCTGCTGTGTCCTGCTTCCTTTGCTCGTATGAGGAGCCCTCAGTTGGATCTCATCCAGAAATAAAAAAATGTCTATAGCTAAAATGCCATTTTTGGTGGGATTGTACAGGTGGCGTGAGGGCTCAGTGTGTCTGTGTGGATTAGGTTTACATTACATTGTGGGGACTACAGTGTAATAAAAACCTGTTATCTTGATGTTATGGGAACCATTTTTCAGGTCCCCACAAAGATTTTGTGGTTGCGTATGGTTAAGGTTAGTGCTGGGATTAGAGTTTTCCCCATAGAAATGAATGGAGAGTCCCCATAAATGTGTAATTTACAGTGTAAATTACATGTAAATTACCTCATACCACAAAAGTTCCCTCCAGATAGCTTTGCTCCATCACTCTTATACTCTTGCTTCTAAGGATTCTCTGCGATGGACTGGCATCTGGTCCATGGCATCCTCTGCCTTGTCGCGTGGTCCAGACATGGCCAGCGCCGTATGTCACCAGTGTCTGTCCTGCCGAATGAAGCCAACAGCTTTGGAGGACATACCTGTGGGCATGGGCATAACTTTGGGTTTAGCACTGGGGGGGTTGAGGTCTCCACCCATTTATGGGGATCCAGGGGGTTGTATTGACTGGTTTTGATTATTGGGTGTGGGTTACGACCCCCCAACCACACCATAATTAAGACCCATGCCTATGATGTACTCTGACTGCTGCCGCTTTAGCTGTAGTGACAGTCCTGATTGGCCCCATCGGTTTGTACGTCTTGCAGTGTTGTGGATAAACCTCCTGCAGATCCTGAAACACACTTCATAACCC
>JAODJW010000007.1:12033183-12050179 GCA_026777045.1 Hyperopisus bebe
GGGGGGGGGGGGTGTCTTTTGTTATTGTTTCCAGCACAAACTCTACTTAATGTATACGAGTGTCAATAGATGGATTTTTTTTTTAATTTAACGACTGCACTAACAAAGGGCTCGGACTTCTGAGAAACCTGCATTTACCCCAAGAAGGCTCAGAGCTGACGCGCATGTCATGCCCAGCCCTCAATTCAGCTTCTTCCTTTTACACACCAGACTCCCACCCCCACGGAACCTCTGCCATTGTGGGACGAGTGGTTCAGCTGCCTCACTGGCACCAGCAGCCCCCAGCAGGGTCTCCATGCCAGGTGATCTGCAGAAACATCCTCAGTGCTCTATTACTGCTGGTATTCGGGCACCATAAAAGAGGAATTTCACTGATTTGCAGTTCAGTTAGGCAGCTAAATATTCTGTGGTGCCTCAGGAAATGTAACTTTTTTATTATATTTGAATTTATTACCAGTTTTTCTATAGAGATTTGAAGCTACTACCATGGAAAGAAGAGTGAGGGAAAAAAAAGAAAAAAAATCTTCTTGTTGATTTCTTTCAATGCTTCTCAGCTGCCATTCTTTAATAAATCAATTCTCGAGCCACTCAGCCGGAACCTTAATTACCAGTTTTATATGGGATTGGAGAATCATATTGTGGGGGGGTTTCAATGACAGCCTTGTAGTTTATAAAGAGCAATTAGCCCAGTCTGACTTAGGCTATTAGGTTGACGATTGATGACGATAAAACACAACGTATCCTAGCAAATCACAGAAAGGAAATGCAACCAGTGGAAGCCTGACGGTTACGGCGTTATGACAAATATGCCCCCTAATGTTGTTATGCACATGGTTTAATGCTCAGTTATATTAAATCCAATTCAAATGCATCAACTCAGAAATTTCTATGCACATAAAGAAATATGTAGTTTGGTATTGTGATACCTATAATTCTGTTTTGTATAAATATGTATAAAAATAATCAAATGAATAGAAATCAAATATAAATACCATAATATTTTAACTGCTTTCTTTTGCGATATTAATGTCTTGATGTGTGCATAGCCATTTCATCTCTGCAGATAAATTACACCATAATGATATATGTCATTTTATTAAAACAAAACAAAAAAACCTTAAGAGTGTCGTGAAAAACACCGGAAGTATGTATGACAGTGATGCTCTGCAGCGTAGGGCGAAGAGCGGATGGCGCGCGCCCTCCGCAATGACACGAGCCGTGTATTTCACAGGCTAATTATGTTAACAAACGTGTACATCGGCTACAGAAATTCGCAGTTGCACCGTGGGCAGGGCCGCGCGCCTCGTTCCTGCTCCGGCTCTCCATTCCGTATCGCAGTTTCTCACGCATACCGCAAGATCTGACGATCTGTGCTTCATATTGTATGTGGACTGCTGGACGAGAGCCGCCTGATTGCTGCTGAAATCCAGCCGATCGTACGGCCAGGACACTGACAAGAATATTAAGTACGGCAGCACTGCAATATGGAATATAAATTAGTTTACATTGCGCCGCGGCAGCTCTACAGACTGACGCAAAGACAACTCCCTTTGTAATAAATCATTCCCATTCCGACAGCCTCGTACTCTTAGGGCTTTGTTTAATACCATCTGCAACAGAGATACAAAATTGGTTTACATTGGGGAAAAAACAGCATCACGCCCGGAACGGATGATGAGCCGATGAAAGGTGGAATTCAGTCGATTATTGGTGGTAATGAACTTGCAGATGGGCCGGGATTGATGGGGGTGGAGGTGAGTGTGGGGTCTCCATCCATCCTCAAGAAATCCAGGATTTTTGGGAATAGCACTCAGCTGGTTTCACCCTTTTTAATAAAAGCAATATAAAAATGCCATTTACATCCGCGACACTGGTGGGGCAGCATGTGCAGAGGTGAAATAAATATTTTGTCCGTGATGCTGGAGTGGTAGATAAAGAGGATTTGGTTTATAACCACTTGAGTATTCCGTGATGAGGAAGCCATGCTAGGGATGGATATTATATTCTCTTGATGTAGCCTGATATGGAATATTGTATTGTTACCCACTTGAGTCTCTCATTTCTAGTGAAAACTGCAGTAATAAAACTAACAGCCTTGCCAGACTATGGCATGAACCAATATCCTGGGGAGGGGGCGAGGGTGGGGGGTGGGTGGGTATTCCAATTTCTTGCAGTGTCTCATTTGTCTTCCACTCAGACAAATGGGGTTCTGTTCTCCTGCTAGAAAACACAGCCTTTGACATTAAATATAGCATAACAAGAGGCATTACTTGTCATGGACATTCAGAATAAATATAGGTCTTTCTTGAGTCTGGCCACCTGTCCTGTCTAGGACTGTTTCATAACCACTACATACATAAAGACAGATTTCCAATTAGATGGTTTAGCTCAGTTGCATGTATGGCCTGTATAGCTGACTTGAAATTTAATTGCATAATTACAACAGAATGAAAATCCCATATTTTTATAACATTTTTTTTATATTTCATGCTTGTGCATCTTCTTGTAAAAATAGCTCACTTATTGTAATGAACCCAATTTATATTTAAAAGTGCAGTGTAAAATGCATTTTAGAAATGCGTCTCGCTCAGAATAAAGCTCACAGTTGGCTAGTCTTCTCGTGCCCGCAGCCATATGCGATGAACAGATATTGCATTCTCGAGCACCTTTTGACAACATTGGCATGGGGGATTGAAGCTTCTTTGTTCTGCATGTGGGAAATTTAAATGTCCACAAAGGGAACGGCAACGTGTCATTAAGGCTTTTCCCCAGCTAATCTTCGGCGTTTCAAAACCAACCCTTTGAAGGTGCTGACTGCTCTGAAAGGCTTTTCCTTTACGGTGTTTAACAGAAAGGAAATAATCATCTAAAGACAAGTGTTTTTACACACACTTATAATGGGCAGATGTAAATGGGTTCATTTTCCAGGACTTTCATTGTCTGTATCTTAAATAATTCAAACGCAGTACATTCGCACATAATCTAGCACTAATCATGCTTATTAGAATACATTTGCACCAGTGAGACAAAGAAAAACTGTGGCCTTTTTCAAATAGAATAATAATAGAATAAATAATAGAATAAAAATACCTCTTGTTGCACATACACATATTTTAAAGAGCGCAAAATTCTGAGAAAAAGTTCTTGATGAATTCAGTCCAGTCGTGTAATACCGCGGTACCCCGTGTGCCCAGGGAGGACGCTGGTACTTGTCAAGTTTCGCTAACAGCAGCCATGAAGTGCATATTCAATTTCGTGCAGAGCTACGGCGTCGAATATGAAGACATTTACGATTTTATTGGAAAGCATCAAGAATTGCATTCTGGAGAGTACTTACCATTTACTGCTTGGCAATTTCACCAAGCATCCAACTGCAATATTCATTTGGATGTTTTTTCTGATTTGTAATATAATTTGGAACTGTCATGAAACCGCTGAACTGGGTCCTAACATTGAACCCAAATGACATTTTATCTGGTTTAGAATGATACACACACTATACTGCTTCATTCAATTACTTTAATGATCTACCAGCCTTTAAGTGATACTGCAGAGCCTAATTATTCATGCAAAAAAAGTAATAACCATTTTTTCATTCGCTAATGATTAGTGCTCATTAACGTAATGGCTCGCTCCACGTGAAAAGGCGGTGCAATCTAATTGATCGGTTTCTTCGTTACCCCACAGCAAAGATATGGGGAATATATCGTACCCGGAAACACTTTGGGTCAGTCTAATCCAGTACTGGGCCCGGCTCTGGTGGCTGTGAAAGCAGTGATCGTGGTCGTGCGCCTCACCAAGGAACAGGCTGGGGGGGGGGCACCTGGGCATGTGCTCATATTTTGGTGTCACAATTGTCGTACTTATGGTGACATCCAGTATGCCAATGTGGTAGCGCTTTGTAGTCATTGTAGATTTTATACTTAATGTAGATGTTTTGTACCTGTAGATGTAGAACCCTACAGATCAAAATCAATCCAGAAGGTTGTGCAGCCAATATATCTGTTAGGGTGCTGTTATGATTTACAGTACTTCAATACCGTCCTTTTAAAATAATTTAAGTTTCTTAACTTCTAAGTATGTTCTAATTCAAAGTTAGCTGACAAATCTGCCCATTATTGTTTTTTTCTCATATTTCTACTTTTATAAAACAGTTATTCATCAGATTCATGTCAAATGAGCCTTATTTCAGAACAAATAAAAAATCTCTACACTTGATGCAAAAATCAATGAAAAGAGCATTGTCAGACTAAAATTAAATGTAAATGAAATAATTTGTTCCTAGCAGTAAGCAATCATTCAAGCAGGCATTGATGTATATAGAGAATATATCTCATGTTCAAACACCATTGGTACAAGTGTAATCGTAATTGATAATCAGGCTTTAAATCGTGCGCTGTTTGTGGAGATCACCCATGTGAGTGAATGAGTGAGTGCGATGGCAAAGAAGACCATCTCATCTCAGAAAAATAAGAAGTAATTATTTATTTTACATTTATGCTATTTGCACTGAACTTTGACTGGAAAACACAAAGCTAAACTGTTTTACCACTAGCATCAATTCATAAATTATGCTAATAAAAGTATATACAGCTTCTTGCCCCTAACCAAAGAAATATCATAGCCTAGCCTAGCCTACCTTAAACATGCTTAAGAGACTTACATTAGCAACTGGGCAAAATCATTAACACAAAGCCTATTTTATAGTTACAGTACTGTAAGTGTTGAATATGGCATATAATTTACTGAATAATGTACTGAAAGTGAAAAACATTTACCCATCATAAAGCTGAAATACTGTAACATGGACCGTTGTAACCCAGGGAGCGTCTGTATATATACACTAAAAATGAATGTTAATATATGCATATGAAAATGTTTTCATGCTACACAGTTGTGAACCACAAACTCAGCCCCCTGAATAAAAGAGCAGAGGTTAGTTTTATATGCTGATCATGTAACAATGAGATCCAATGAAATGTGGTCTTATATAGTTAAATACAGTGCTAAGTTATATTAGGAAACACAATCAGTAGAACCCTCTGCTGCGTTAGAACATTTGTAAAAGCAGTTCATCCTTAATCCTCTGTGTCTGTATACATGTTATTGTTCATTTTATGGGTTTGCAAACCAAACACAATGATTGCAGTTTCTACAATGCAACTCAGGTCAAAAGTTCAGTTAAAAGGCAATTAAATTCTACATAGCATGAAAGTTAGGCATCAACTGACAGGGTGTCGGAACAAAATCAATGACAATGACACAATGATTGAGGACACGGGGCAGGGGTGCACCATGGAGGGGGTGCCAGTCCATTGCTGGACACACATTCAGGCACTCACTCACTATGGGAAATTTGGAGATGCAAATTCATCTAACTGCCAGTCTTTGGACTTTGGGAGGAAACACGTAGAGCACAGGGAGAACATGCAAAGTAGAGATATGAGGAGGGGTCCTGCCTGCTGGGTCACCTAACCACCCTAAAACATACGGATTCATATACTCTATATCAGTGTTTCCCAACTCGGTCCTTGGGAATCCCCAGCAGTCAAGGTTTTTGCTCCCTCCCAATGCAGAGCAGGTAGGGTGCAAAAACCTAGACTGTCTGGGGTTTCCCAAAGGCCATGGCAAGAAACACTGCCCTAGATAATGGTTTGTAAAATTTATATTTTTGCATATTTGCTCTATAGGAAACACAGTGCCTACACATAAGCAGTTAAATACTATATGCTGTGTTTCCTTTCACCATGAAGACAGAATACGATCCTTAATTTAGTCTGAAATAAAACCAAAATAGCTTAAAGCAACCAATTCTTTCCGAGACATTAATCATATAAAATTAATGGGTATCAAATATTTAATATAGTAGAATGTACGTGCTATATTAATGTGGCTTTCTTGGAATCGATCATGTGGGAAAAAAAAATCTATAATTAAGAGTGTGTGAGTCAGGCCACATGATTACCATCTGAATTGCCCTTAAAGAATGAAATATAATCACTCTCTGTGATGTATGGGCCATGCACACATATTATATATTATATATAATATGTGTGTGTGTGTGTGTGTGTGTGTGTGTGTGTGTGTGTGTATATATGATCGTGTGTAGGCCACACACACACACACTAATGATAATAAAATCTAAAAATGATTTATACTATAAATGCGATTTAGTTAGTCTTTAGATGTCCAAGCTATGCAGTAGCCAACACAATCTGCTGATTATATTACAGCTATATATGGTTATAAACCCCAGGTGATATACAAACCATTGAAATGTCACAGTTTATTTCCAATAATATTAACTGGTTTACATAGAATATGTGTGTAACTCAGTGCTGAAAAAATCCTTTAAAAAGAATTGTGGCTGTGATATATTAGTTGCACTTTAGTATTATGGCTATAATTATAGGAAACTACAGAAAGTCTCCAAGTCACACATACAATCTTTATTATATTCCAGACATCGTAATATATATTTGTAGAGAGTATACTGGCTGCACTTGTGCGATGGTGTCACCTTTCCTTATAATGTGACTCAGCGGTGTTGGTGGGGCCAACCCACCGCCACAGAGCTGCACAGGCTCGTCGTCCATCAGTTTAGGAATGATTATCCCCACCTTGGCATGCTCTCTTGGAATCCTGTGCATTTAATCACCAGTCTTGAGAAGATTGTGGTAATGGATACATTATTTTAGCTCAAGCCGTAGGTCAGTGCTCCTTGTGTCCCTCCTGCTCCTCTTTTGTCGGGTTCTTACATAAGAACATAAGAAATTTACAAACGAGAGGAGGCCACGTAATGAGCCGTTGATAAAACCCTAACCCATGTCCCGCCATGAGTGATTAATGATGAACGAACATGAGATCAGTACTTAACTAACACTTAGTTACTGGTTAATTAATGCATTAAGTAAGCATGTACTACTACATTATTCATGTCCCCACAAGCAAAGTGGGAACTTATTTTTTAAACTTTAGATACCTCACAATCTCTGCAATAAATAAATGAATAAACAGCTTTTGGGAAAGGTTGCTCTGGGCTGGAGGTAAATCATTTCAATCATTATGGCTGCTAATATACGGTCAGATTTTGTTGATGTATTAATGCCGGAGCTTCCAGTGCTCAAGAATGAAACAGGCAAACTGTGCTGGTATTCAAAAGGCCCTGCTGCTCAAACTTGAATGAAACATTAGTGCAAATTTATAACAACATGGTCTCCGTCAAATTAATATAAAGATTCTTTAACCTGTTTTGGAAGTTAACAAAGCTACTTGGACTTGGTTTTACTAATTTGGTTTTATTACTGATCCATCACATTGGAAGGTCCCTGACACATTGTTAGGTAAGAGAAAGCCATTGTGTACATAGATTGGAAAAACAGTGTCCTGGCACCATGAAACAAGCCACATCTGCCATGTGCAAATATAGAGGATTAACGAGAGTGCTCCTTGATTTTCACGTCACCGCTAATGCACTAATACCTGTCTCCAGCTGTCAGATGGCGGGGATGAGAGGTGAGGCAGACAAGTTTTACAGGCCATGCTAACAAGTGAGATTGGTGACGGATGGCTTCATAATTCCAGGGGGACCTGCTCAGGCAGGTAGCAGCGTAACTGTAAAGAAACTGGCTTCTGGACAAACAAGTTGTAGATTCTGACTCGCATTGTCCTATTTAGACGGGTCATAAATTGCACTAATTGCTTCTGCTGAATACTTGAGCATAAAATTGTAAATAACGTTCAAAGCATTAAAGTTATTTGGGTAAGATCTTGCTGTGCTACCAAATTAATGCAATCTAATAATGAAAAGCTACACAGGCATTAATTGAATTTTCCTGGCCAATGAAGATGCAAATGACCATTATGAGGCCTGCGGGAGTATAATTCATGGCCACACCTGCTAGGAATGGCTTCTTTAGCATGAAGTGGAACAGTTCTCCTGCAGACACTGGGTACCTGATGATACACTGTTTATGGCCGTAGCAATACAATAGGTGGCCGTTCATTCACAGGAGTAATAGCATTCAAGCATTCACACTGCAATGCAAACTAAGCAAGCGACTTGATGGCAGAGTCTCCCGTACGATCATAAATACCCACCTCGATCTCTGTAGCCCTGTTCTGACTTTGATCACAGATAAGCCCTTCAAAGCCAAGATACTTCAAACAGGGAAGGTTCCAGATTTTTATACAGGGGCTATTTTGGTACTACTGTGCAACTGATTCGATAACAAAGATCAATACTCTAAATCATGTATCATACCCATCGTGAGCACTCGCTTGTGATTTAGGAGAAGAATATGAGCCAATATGAGATACAGCGGAAGTTGTCCGGTTAATGAGCCTTAACAGTTACTTCAAATTGTACAGAGGTCTTGAATAATTCATTTGATTTTTAAAGGTCTCATATAAGTACTTGTTGAAAATATAAAGCAATGTTACCTTTACAGAGGAGCTCTTCTGGGGATTCTTTAGCTGTGTGTAGCCTCATTTTAACGATCAGCCTTTTGTCTTTCGAAGATGCACCAAAGCAAAGACTTGTCAAGCAAGCTATGAGCTGTTACTGAAGCATCAATAATGCAATGGGAGCTCCGAGCGTGAATCTCGTACATCCTTTGTTACTTAAGATTATCATAAGCTGAAAGTGGTCAGGATATCATAAACGAATAGACTGTTGATGTTCAATATACGGAATGAGTGCATAAACGAGTAGCTGGAAGTGTAGCGTAAAGTGAAATTGAATTTCATGTGCATCAGACTGCAGTGCCTGGTTATAATGTGCCCCTGGGGTTCAACCATCTGAGCTGCAGTGATAGTACTAAGAGTCCAGGGAAACATATTAACAAATCATAAAAGACCAGGCATCTTCAGGCATTACTGATGTGATGGCCTGACCCTGAATAATGGTAATATGTTTGTCCCATTCTATTCCGTAGTAGCTGTTATCCAGAAATGCCAATATCAAAATCTGAAGGCAGAACTCCAGGGGTATTAATACACCCCATTTAAACGGGAAGAGTTCTGAAGAACTGCTAACGGAGTCACTTTAATGTGTCTTCCATAGGTTGTCCATGGTGCAGCCATAAGACATCAACTTGCAACCCAGAATCTGTAATTTTGCAGTAGTATCGTAACAAAATATCCATCCATGCATATACCTTCTAACTGCTTATCCTGGTCAGGGTCACTGGGGGGGCCTGGAGTCTGCGTAAAGTAGCATAGGTGGGGGTAGACCCTGGACAGGATGCCAGTCCTTTGCAAGGTAAATACACTAACATAATTTGTACCGGACATTTGTAGCTATTGAAAAGATCAGGGGCAAGTCAAGTTTACCTAGGGCTTGACTTTTTTTGTTTTTCGGGGCCGAAATACTCGGGGCTATAGGTGACCGCATGGCGCCCGTGGTTTGTACAGTGTGAGCAGCTAAGTGACACCCATTTAGCCCAAGTGTATATCTATGTGAGGAACCTGTGTAAGATGAGGAGAAGATCCAAACTCCACACACACACAGGCGGGATTCAAACCCACAACCCTGGAGGTGTAAGCTACTATGCTGATCCTCTATTGAAATAGTTTTGTGTAAAAATCATTAGGTGTTCTGAGAAAACAAATGCTTATCCCTGTTTCCTTGTCTTCTCTATAGTTAGTCAACAGTAACAGAGCTTTATGTGACTCATCATTTTATATCTTCACAGTACATGCTTGTACTGCTTGACTGTTATGACCTTTGTTTTAGAAAACTAGAAAAGCAGTGAAATTCCATACCATGTTCTCCCCTTTAGTGTGAACAGTTCATCTTTATTATCACAGTGGTCAAACAAAGAAAGGCATCCAGCACACCTATGTAATCTAGAGCCAAACTCCATTTATTACCCATGCAACCCATAATCCTGTTAATCACTGAGCCCTCTGGTCCGTTCATCACTGTTCATCAGCACAAATTCTCTCATGGTTATTGGAAAATGGAGTCACCATTACTGGGTCACTGTGAGGAAATTGCTCTATAAAACAAAAATAATACCTAATAAAACAACAGAACAACTGCCGCTTACAACATAAAACTGAAATATGGCCGCCGAAGTACAACATTGTAAATACCCAGTGATTTGTGCAACATAATCTAAATTGTAACCCTGCGGTTCTGGATGCCTACTGGGTAGCGTCTAACGACGTGTAGTTATATGGAGATTAGCTTCAGAGATTTTTTTCTCTTTAATAAAACATTGTTAATTGTGGACCTAACCTTTCATCCTGTTGAAAGAACCAAATATGGCCATGTTCGTTCATAATATATAGCTAACGCAGGAAAAAAAAACTTTCTCAGTTATTTTTACTAGTTGTGGTGTTAGCCTGGACTTGGAATGAGCCCAAGAACTATATGATGAAACAATTTTGTGAAGGATTTCAGGAAGAAGCATATTTTTAAATACTGCACGTTTCTGTGTTATTTAGTTGAGTGTTAATTTTGCTAGATGCTTTGAAAAAAATCTTTAGCACATTTACTGTGTTTGCAGTAGCTGAAAACCAGTGTCAACTGGGAAGTGGCTATAAGCCACTCCTGTTTGTAACAACGATTGTTTGGTTGTTTTGTTTGTTTAGCTGTGCCAGAAGCTGATGAGGTTTTTTATTTATTTTTTTGTTATCCGCATTGTATTTTTGTTTACAGGGAAGCGATTTAAAAATAGGAGCACTGATAGACTTCAGTTTGTTTGAGGGACTGATGACCAAAGGCCCATTATGACATCATATTGATAAATATACAATAAAGTTGGCGTAGTTAATTAACAAACACTTTGGTGAGGATCTGGCTCAGCTCTAGGCAGACCTAGTCCTTAGGGACCTCGGTATTACAGGTCTTACAGCTGGCCTTCAATTAGCTACTGATTTACAGCTGGTGCTCCCACTAAAGTGGATTACTCTCTAAAAATGAGCAAGAGGATGACTGAAAACCAATCCACAGCTTGGCTTGGAGGGCTGCTTTTAAATCGCACTGGTTTTCTGGTAAGGTGATGGGAATGGGCACTCTATCCAAGTCGATGCTACATTAACAGTTGTCATATTTCTACAGCAAGCATTCTACGGCCTTCAGAACACGTATGCATGGCCACACGTTAGGCAACATGGTATCTGTTGAAATAAATGTCTATATTCAGTCCACTGGTAACAGCATCATGTGGACCTGTTTGAACCTATGCTGTCTGACACCAATGGCTGATTTGAAAATGTGTTGCAGTAAGTCTGTGGCCTCCCACCTTCATGGGTTTCAGACTCAATTGCAACCCTGGCTCTGAGAGCAAACTTTGCATGTTCCCCCCTGTGCTTGTTTTATCTCTCCATCTTCCAGAATATAGAATCATAGGGACATTGGGCACAATTATGGGGAGCACCCTGGATGGGGTGCCAGTCTATCGCAGGATGCCAGCACATACAAAGAGCCTTTTAACAAAACTGGGCATTTGGACTGTGAAGGAAAACCCACACAGCTAGGGCAGAATGTGCAAATTCTCCACACACACTAAGCAGAGGTGATATTATATACCCTCAGTGCTGGTGGGGTGAGGTAATCATTATTAGTTATTACTGTTATAACTGCTACTACACCACTTACCTAATATGTTTATCGCAATGACTTGAATCATATTAGTTCAAATCGTTTATTTTAATGGAGCGATTCACATTATAAGGGTTACAAGCATACAGCAGCAAGCTTCCCAGCTCGTATCAGGAAGGTTCAGGTTACGAGTTACGAGTCTGTGTCCTTGACCAGTACTCTGACCACTGTTATCCTTTCCATGGTCACCTTCACCTCCCACAAGATTAAACTCCTCCATATGTCAGGCAGTTGCAATTCCAGTTCCACTGAATGGGAAACCGTATCTCCCGTTCCCGAAAGGCAGATTACCGTTCCTCGCTGTGTAGCCCTCGTGGCCGCATTGCTTCATCTCCGCAAGGTCGCTAAATAGGCTGTGGTGTATTGGCTGGCCGGCATGTGAGTAAATTCACTGGTCTGTCATGTGATTATGATTTGCTGGTTGCCAGCGGTGGGGTACATCAGCGCCATGTAATTTGCCGAGCGAATAAGAAGGTGGGTTTTCAGGGGGTGTTACCTGGAGGGGCAGATATCATTGGCTCTCCATGTTGTGGCGGATGCAGAAGGATTGTGGACAACCATGTCTTATGCAGAATTGGGATCTTACTAAATAGCCGTAATAATTGGAAAGATGTTTTGGGACGTGAATGCAATCTGTACCCCAGTCGGCCTGCTTATGCTCAGTGTCCTTCTGGGCCTCCTTAAACCCAAAATCTGCCCTTCCTGCGCACACCCCTTCTCCAGGCATGGAATGAGCTGCCTTGCTTTTTTCCACCACAGGGTACACATGGACCTTGTTAGATCGGACCTTTGCCTCAAAACTCGGGCATCGCTGTCCCTAGTTACTTCACATTAGTTGGGTGTTTTAATGTTCTGCCTGGACGCAGAGAGCTAAAATGCCACTGTGGCACTCCGGTAGGAATGCAGTGCTGCGTTTCTGCTTAGTTAAAATGTAGCAGTGCGCAACAATTATGCCCATAAAAGACATTCTATATATAGAGCTCACTTCTATAGAAACACAAATGCTTGCATGACATAATTGACAATGGAACATTAGAATACAGACATGCCAGGACCCTGTGAGAACATGTCAGATAATTGAAAATAAATTACCTCTTATTGCACAATGCATTCTGCATAATTTAAATAAATACATTGGTTTACCTACGGGTAGCTGCATTAGGAAATCGTAATGAATTACATGCTGCGGTTTGGGCTAGTTTTGTTTTTTTTTTTTTTTTTTTTTTTCATTATGAATTTTTTGCTGAGAGCACAATTTAAATTGGTTAATATAAAACATTTCCCAAACTAATACCGCAAAACAGAAAAGCATTCAATGAGCGGGCTGTGATTAAATGTGCATGTGAACATAAATCAGGACATTGCCAGCTAAATATATTCATAGAGTTTTTACAGCATGAGCACTGTTTGCTTTTAAGACCTTACAGTTGTAAGCAGCATGGCCAGAGTGAAATTGCAGTGTGTTTGTATGTTACATGAGTGATGTTGTATTAAACCAGGGGCCCAATTTAGTCAAGAGGCCATGCTGCTGCAATCCAGTTCATTGCTGTCTAGTCAAGGGCCGAGAAATTGGCTCCGGAGCCCGGAGCAGTGTCGCATTCTCGGAATTGAGACTCGGAATAGGAAGGAAAATGAACACAATTCCGCAAGGAAAAATAAGTCACAGAGTATCCATGTACTCCCAGAGTCGAGTCTCACTGTCCTTGAAGCACACAAACACACACACACACACACACGGGTTTGTAATTATATCTTTGTGGGGACTCTCCATTCATTTCTAAGGGGAAAACTCTAATGATGACCTTAATCCCTACCCAGCCCTAACCTTGGCCATCAGTAACCAAACAAAATATGTATTTTGGCATTTTTCTTTTTTTGATTGCAGTCACAGATATTTATAAAACTGATTTTCCCCTGAAAAAAATGGTCCCCACGACGTCAAAATAGTTTTTATCACATTGTGGGCACATTTGATCCCCTTAATGTAATATATACATGACAACACACACATACACACCAAAAACATACTGGAATTCAGAGGTGGAAATTTCCGGTCCAGAAAGTACAAATCCAGATCAAGATTTTGTTTCAACCTACCAGTTGAGTACTCTGTGACTGTGACTCTTTATGCTCAACTAATTGGTTGAAAGTAAATCATGATCTGGAATTTTACTTTCTAGACCTAAAATTGGCACCTCTGCTGGGATTTAAGAATGTCTGTTGCAATTGGGCCCAATATAGAGGAAATAGAACAATAAATGTGATCTGAAGAATTGTCTGATAATGTGAGTATTTTTAGTTTGACTAAGGAAACAAGTGCCTCACTGTGATTTTTTTTTTTACTGTATAATGTTACGCAACGTTAAGTAACACGTCCATCATGGAGCTTTTCTGCATGTTGCCTGATAAGCTGCTCGTTTAAGGAGACTGTGAAACCGCCCCAGCAGAACCCCAAGCCTGTCGAGAAGCCTGATGAATATCTGAAAGTCGTCAGGCCTAGATTTTCATTGCCTGGTTTTGCATTTGTTTTGGCTCATTTATGTACATATGATAGGACTGCATGTAAATCTGATATCCATCAATCCTCCAACCACTTACCCTGAACGGGGTCAAGAGGGGGTCTGGAGCCTATCTCAGCCAGCATAGATCACAGGGTAGGGGACACCCTGGGTGGGATGCTACTCCATCATGGGGCTTATGGACACCCAGTAGCCTGACTGCAACCCCCACGGCTCACAGAAAATATGTCAACCCCACACACACCTAGAGCTGATGCAGAATTTGAACCCTCTCAGCCCTGGAGGTGTGAGGCAACAAGACCATGATTTTAGAGAAATTGTGTTTGCCATGTAATATTAAATCAGGCTGAAAAGTTTGACTGCACCTGCGGGACGCCAATGATGAACCAGGCCTTTTTGAACATTTACTCTGAATCAATCACAGATTTCTCTCTCTGAAACCAAATGGCCTGTCTCCAGCTCAGGGGAGCGACTGGAATAGAGTCTGAAAAGTTGTCCATATGTGTCCATATGGTATTGGTTGTTTGGGAGCCATATGCCGTCCACAATCTCAGGCTCTGCTCTCGGCTGTTTATTCCTTTCATCCCTTTATTGTGCTCGCATGAGAAATCCATTATGTTTTTAACAACGCTCATCTACGTAAACAGAATTATCTCAAAGCACAAGCTATGAGAGCAGGCCGCGCTCCAAAATTGAATAAATCCTGAAGTAAACTTCAGTATATGCTTATAGATGCAGGGAATATACACTGGCAGTGAAGCATGACACCAATAAATGCAAAAAACATTTATAGGTGGTGCAATATCTCAGTGTGCTGTAATGTAATTGCAATATGTATATTACTATATTATATATGTATATTAGATGAGTTTGAAGGACAGTGTTAGGAGGAGGCTTCAGGGAGGAAAATGCCTTATTTGATAATTGTTTTCCTCTCCTCTCATGCAATCATAGGATCCGTTGCAAGATATTTTTGAGCTTTTGACTACAGCTGAATGTATTTGCTGATGTAATGGTGAGAAATCAGAATTTTCTCTCTTTTTTTCCCCACTTAAACATGAGTTATAAAGACCCAGCTAATCACCTCAGAGTGAGACTTGGCTGCTTCTTAAGCCACACCTGGATAAGCAGTTTTCAAAGTGAATGGAGGAATGAGTGCTGTGCTTCTTAGGCCTATTTGTAGAAAGTTTGAAAGTGTCAGTTTTTTTTTTTTTACATCCGTTCTACCTTCTTCAAATGAATACAAGTGGCAAATCATACAGGCAGTTTTTGGTAGGGAATGCGAGAAGATCAGATTTTTCATGAAAGCTAAAAGTTCACGTATGTCAGGTTACTGTTGTGGTCAGACTGATCCAATTGCTCAAGTACTTTCCCCTATTTTCGGAATTAGGTTATAGGCTTAGACAGCTAACCTGTGCTCCATGTTAACTGTTATCCACAAAACATGCCACAGTATTAACACAGTGTCACGGGTAACAGAAAAATGAAGCAGGTCAGTATTCTGTTCAGAATTTTTGAAAAACTTTCTCCTCATGGTGATGTGGAAGAACAGCAGACCTGGGGGGCGGCACCCCTAGCCTGTATGCAGATTTCACTTCTGTCACCATTACACGTTAAATTGCAGTTAAAATTCATTGATTCATTAAAACTCATTATGAAAAGAAGTTGAATATATGCCTAATTTTCTTTGGTGTTCCATGTTCACATCAGACACCTGATCCAAGTTGTACTGTGAAATTGGCATCATGCTTTAGATTAATCCAATGGAAAATGTAAGAGAGTTCCATGTTTTCTCTAATGGTCCCCTGACAGGGAATACATATGGTTTTGGGTCCACTACTGCGGACACTTTCTCCTTCTAGACTGATAACTCATAAAATATTTGACGAATCTTTTTGAAACTTTGCAGACACATTGTTTGTGTAACAAGCTGGAAGTGATTAAATGCCAAGATAGATTGCACTAAAATTGAAGCACCTCCACATAGTGATAGCAAAGAAAATGGCAGATTCTAACTCTCGAGCCCGATAAAGTGATAACTCAAAAAATATTTTACAAGTCTTTTTCACACTTTGCAGAAACATTCTATGGGTGAAGAACTGAACCTAATTAGATTTTGTGACAGGCTCAAAACTGAAGCATCGCCCAAGATTCTGCCCAAGCCTACTGTAGACTGGGGGAGGAGTAGTAGCTATGGGAGAAGGGGTGACAGAGCCGTCCATGAATACATCGTCATCATCGTCTCATCAGCTTCTTTCCCGTTTGTATGCATGCTCACCTTAACCTGTCCAGTGCTATAATATGTGTATGCTTATTTTTAAAGTTAAAATGCTACTGTAACAATGTTTTGTTTGTTTGTTAGTGTTTAGTTTTCGCAAGTTTGCAATCTGGTACATTAATGCAGAATTTTTTTGCCAGTTAAGTGAGTCTGTTGTGTGAACAGACAATCTAAATACAAACAATCTAGGCAGCAGTAACATTTGATATAAAAAAACTATAGTGGGGTCTGTATGTGTCTGTATGACACATATGGTAGTTACATAGTTATATCATTGTTGTGTCTGGTACATTTCTTACCGTTATATGATTGATACTGCAAATGAGAAAGTAATATAATTATTTAAACATATAGCATATAGGGATAATATAAATAATATTTCAACACATGGACATTACCACTTACACAAAGAAATACAGTTAACCACCTAATTGGTGGGAAAAGATTGTGCAAACTGGCATGCAAGTGGAATGTGATATAAAGATATAGATGTAATTTCAGAGTTTGCCCATGTGTCACAACTCAGACTCATAGCATTCAAGTAAAAGCACATTTGTTGGTTTTCACATTTCCATTTGATCCATCCAG
>JAODJW010000007.1:12057057-12072749 GCA_026777045.1 Hyperopisus bebe
GGGGGAAGGGGCCCCCCCGCCCCCCCCCCCCCCCACCCCCGAAACCCACTGCTGCAGCTGTGTTTACAGCATCCGGACATCACAAAAGAGGTCGTCATATTGGCTGTGATTGATGCAGCAGTGAAAGAATTGTTAAATTGTATTTACATGACTCCCCTGGGAGCTGGGAGGACCTTCCCTCCTCTCCGTCTCTGCTATTGTTTGGCACTAATGAAAATCACTGAAACTTGTGCGATATAAAGCATGGCATCACCACGATTGAAACAAGCCCTTGATCCCAGCCAGATCAAGGGTGATAGTCTACTGTACTGCCTGCCCAGCATTTCTGGGGTAAAAAACACACCACGGTGGTAAAACAGACATGTTAGTCAAGGGCTGGGAAAAATGACGTATTGGTCCAGGAGATGGCCCCAGTAATGTGTAAAATGTCAGATTTTGGTATCTGTCCCACCAGTAGTGATCGCAGAACCTCAACTTCCACCCCCACCCCAAATGGCGAGTGCCAGACGGAGAAATATGCCCTTAATAACCTCAGATGTAAACAGGCCCAGAATCCATGGCACCCTTAACAGACGCAGAGCTTTAGTTTTATTCGAGTGACGTGGCTCGAAGGCGAGAGGATTCCGCTTGACTCATTGAACTCGACCTTGTCTCAGCTATATAAATATAGAGTATCATAAACACTATGATGGGCATTTGCCGTAGAGTCACAGGCGCTCACAGAAGACCTTAACCCATTCTCTACCAGGAACCCGCCAGTCTTCATAGATCATTATGACCATCCATCATTTGGCACATAAGAATTAATATATACAGAAAGTGAAATCAGTAAATCAAAACCATCCATATGCAGGACTACAGAGACTGAATGTTTTTCCCTCTGTGAATGCCAAATGTAGGATTTGGGAATGACTCAACAGACTTAATACAGAATAATCTATTCCAAAATAAAGGACTGAATTGCATATTTATAATGTAAATAATTTTCGTTTCACCCACACGTTGAACAAATGTAATGCATTATGTTGTAAATAAAAAAAACAAGCATTTAGTTCAGTCTAGTTCATTAATAGCAAAAAAAAGATGCAAAAATAATACCCACAAGTGCTCCTTAAATTGATTATAACTGATTGCCAAGGCTCTACTGGCTTAGTTTATTTTTAGTGTGGTTAGTAGTAGTGACGAGTGAAAAGGGGTTCACACTTGGTTGGATTATCACACACTGTCTGTCAATCACTGCTTGGTTTAGCCCATTGGGAATCAATAAAGGACCGAATGAGAAGTGAATTAAAGCTCTCAGAGATTGACAGCATATGGTAATCTTACCCACGGTGAGTTTTGGACCTGGTTCCCAGAAGCACTAGTTAATTAATATTCAAGCCAACTTGTTTGTATTGTTTGGGTTTTTCTGAAAATGGCCAGTTGTCCACTAGTGGTTTTGTCGACACATATGATTACATCGTCGCCTGACAGCAAAAAGGACAAATACTATTCTATGTAGAGTTCCCCATGAAGATGCCTTCTATTCTATCCCTTTAACCAGAACGGAAACACTGTTCACACAGAATCATAATGCACAGTCAACACAATTTGTTTTCTTTTAAATAGGATACAGTGCCCTTTACTGGCTTCCTGCGGCTATTAATAGACAGTGCACCTAAACTGCGGTGAATCGCATAAGCTAGCAGAAGAAAGGTCAGCAGAACTGGGATGCAGAACGCAGAAGCAGGACAGAGCTGCAGCGCAGTGTCACTGAAGACCAAAGCACGCGGTATGGGAGCCTGCTAATTATATTTACATTGCAATCATTGAAATGTTTAAGTATCTCTGTGTGCTTTTTAACATATTAATAATTTACCTTAATGGC
The DNA here is from genome assembly GCA_026777045.1 of Hyperopisus bebe. Lineage (NCBI taxonomy): Eukaryota > Metazoa > Chordata > Actinopteri > Osteoglossiformes > Mormyridae > Hyperopisus > Hyperopisus bebe. Next base: position 12,058,925 of record JAODJW010000007.1, read on the forward strand.
TTTTAAGAGGACAAAGGATGCTATGCATTTTAATTAGGAGCAATGGCAAAGTAATCTGCACATTCTTGTAATGAGCACCGTGTCAATTCCTTACATTGTTTCTGGTATAAAATATTTAACGAATGATTGTGTTTTTTCAGTGGGAAGTACAATCGGGCGGCACCTCCAGGCTGGTGTCAGTCCTGCCCCCTGGCTGTGTGCATGTGCAGTTTCCATATTCTTCGCCGGTTCCTGCAAGTTAAACACGTGCTTTTTGAAAATCGCTCTTCCTACGTTTCCCATAGTGTGTGAGCCATGCAGTGAATCGGTATCCCGCCCACAGTGTCTCCATGCCCTGTACCCCTGCCTCTCTCGGCAAAGCCTCCAGGCTCACCGTGATTCTATACCGCATATGTGATTATGGAAGTTGGATAAATGTCGCATTAAACCCGACGGTTATCAAGTGGCATGAAAGACATTTGCAGGAGCCTAAGTTGTACCTGAGACAATTTTCTATAAGCACTGGGAATAAAAATTAAGCCAGAAAAAGGACACGCTACCACGTCTCAGGTCACATGGATGCCCACAGGTCACATGACCATGACATGCAGTCTGGGCAGGGAGCTGCTGAATGCACCTCCTCGAAATAAAGGCACTGAGTTTGAACTTGAGTCAATCCAGGGGGTAAACCTTCAGCCCGCTGCCCAGCTGTCGAAAGGTGCTGTTTATGGATAATGAAAATACTTTAATTGCAGCTTTCCCCCTGACTAGACCCCTTGGCCCCCAGAGTAATCAATATGCATTAAATCCCCTCACACTTGATGAATATTAGTGATACAATGAAGGGGCTGACGGCAGAAATGACACTCGCCACCTTGTTAATGCTCGGCAAAATAAAAAATGCGGAACGTTAGCTTTTGTCTTTTTTTCCCCCCATTTGACACCTTGACTTGTGTGTGTGTGGGGAGGGAAAGACTGGCAACTGCATGCATTTTGATTAAAATATAAGTTTCTCCAGTGCATTTCTTTGTGAATCATCACAGGATGGAAATATCTTCCATAAATTAAACATCAGTGATAGCCTTGCCAATTCCTTTTTAAAATGGATATGAATACTGTATGAGCGAGCTCTACTTCAACAGCAAGGACAAAGGCAATCTGTGATTAACAGAAGAATAATGGAACCGTAATAGAAATTAGGGTTTTTAACATTCATAATCTGTCTCTCCTCCTTTGTTTAAACACAAGTCCTTCAGGCTGCTGCTTTCGTATTCACTTTGAATAATGACACAGTAAATGGAGGCATGGAGGAGGTCACGTTAAACACACCCAGTGCCAGTTCAAACATCACGGCAGGACCCTCTGTGTTCTCTTATTAAGCAAGCCACACGTACCACATATTGATTAAGATGTGCATCCATTGCATATGCAAATCTTTACACCATACACCGCTTAACGGGATTTTTGCAGAAGTATGCTTGCACATGTGTGAAGGAGTGTATATGTTTAGCTCTGAAATTCATTATAAGCATAGTGTAGTATGCAAATGTTTTTGTGGAGATCCTTTGCAAAAGTCCTCCAGGGGGGGCACCATGGCTCCAGGGGGGTGATGTTTGTGGGGGTGGGGTAACGGTGGAATCCTGCTAGAGCGCATCCTACAGGCTTAAAGCGGGAACAGCTCAATGGAGAAATTCTTTTCTGTCTGTTCAGAAGAGCTGCCGAGCTCGTCTGGGTTATATCTGATGTTCCAAAGATCTGCGTTTCCTAAAGGTTTCTGTTGTACCCTGCACTCTCTGGACATGCATGATTTACTTTTTAGTAGTTTGTTACTTTGTCTGTGAGTTTATATATATATATATAGTTTGGTATCTCACTTAAAATATAAGCATATATAAGATTTTTTAATTACCTGCCCATCAAACCTTATTTCAACCTTTTATCCAGCACTGGGCAGCTTGGATCGGATGCCAGTCAGTTGCAAGACACTCAAACTGACATACATTGCTCAGTTATGCCAGTTCACCCTGCGGCAGGTTTTGGGATGTCAGCATGGAAACTGGATTACCGGGCAGAAACCCGTGCAACAGGGGAGAACGTGCAAACGCCACAAACACACTGTCCTGAGTGCAGCAACAGGGGAGAACGTGCAAACGCCACAAACACACTGTCCTGAGTGCAATAATGGCTCTTCATTTCATGACAGTGTTAAAGATTAAGATGAGGGGGGACTTTATAGGTCCTGGGGGGAAATTCTGCAAGTTTTTTTTTTTTTTTTCCCAGTTCATGAATGGAACTCAATGTCTTTGCATGACTTAAAATTTAGTACAGTTATAAGTTCAATAAGTTCATCAGGTGTGTAAGACTGGTGTTTCACCAAGCAACTGTGTATCTTTTTAAAAGTGATTATTATTTCTGTATCAGGAATGTTACCCACAGTTTTGGGAAATCACAAAGTTATTCAGCGTAATAGTTTTACTGGTCATTAAGATGCTACAGTACAGTGAGGTACAGGCATGGTGTGGACTGCAGGCTAGTCAGTACTGCGTCGACGCTGTATGTCTCCAGTAACCACTTGATGGGGGAGGTGATATGCACATCTGTTCCTGCTAGCGGGCTGCTTCCACCCTGAGATCATTTTCACGGCTGTACTGTTACGTACGCACGTTCTGCTCGTTAGGCCAGCGCGCCAAACTGCCTCCAGAACGGCACGTAATGGCCGCGCCTCTTAGACTTCATTACCGAGACAGCCGATGGTGATGCTGTTTGCTGCGTCGGCCGGCGCATAAATACTCCTTACAGTTCTCATTAAACATAAATGTAAAAGCACCATAAAAATATATTGCACACTCGATTTAGTGGGGAGATAATAGAAATAATAAATTATGAATGATCTAGTGTGGAGAAGAAAAAACGCACCGGTTTTGAACTTCTGTCCTTTTTAGCTAAACCGTTCTCAATATAAAAGGCTTTTAATTTGAATTTATAAAGCAAAGCGAGATGCCGTACAAAATTTAAAAGACAAATTACATGGTTGCTTAACGGTGTCTAGTCAGAGCAAATACGACTATAGGTAGTGTTTAATAATACATTTTTTTCACCTTTTGGATGCAGATGATCCCCTGGGTTAAACCTGCTTGTATGCAGCACCTAACGGGCACCCGTGCGATATGCGATCGGTGCGTTTGACATGCGTTTTTTCGGCAAGTCCTCCGTCCAGCTCAACACTAAACTCAGCTTAGTATGCAGTAAAGAATTATAGTTAGTACAGGATGAGGCAGCTGGAATACAGATTTTTTTCATAAAATATTTCCTGGTCTTAACGTTTTCCCCTCTCTGCAAAGTTACAATGAAATGACATCTAGTAATATGGCTGAAATTAATTTCATTCCCAACGAGTGGAAACATTTGAAGACTATAAAATTTGGATATTGAAATTTGATTTAATGCGATAGACGTGGAATTGCTTATTTGGGAGGCTGGAACACCTTCAAACATACTCCCACTGCAGTAAATCTTTAATGTGAGAAGGAACATGACTTTTGTTAGCGTGGCTCTGAGGACTTGATTTTTCTTATGGGCATAAAATAACGTTTCCTGAAAGCAGAATGTGACCAGAAATTCAATAGTGGAGTATACTATGTGTACATGCCAAGTGAACAGTGAAGCAAAGTGTATTTCAAGGTGCCGGTTAGAAACAGAACATGTGCTTGGAATTTCTCCTGCAGTATTATTATTGTTGTTATCATTATATTATTATTGTTATTATTATCATTTGTTGCTTTGTTTATAGACAGGAGCAGGACACTCCTGGAACATACTTCTCCGCACCCTCTCACGGTTAATTAAAGAGAGTACTCTCATATTGCAATTCATTAGTATGTGCTGAGTAGATGTCTGGTCTTAATCTGGGGTTGTGATGCTACCAGAGATTTATTCACTGGTGCTGTGCAGCTATCTCCTAGCTGCATTAAATTAATACACTTTTTCAGGTTCAAATTATAAAATAAAATTGGGGAGGAAATTGTGTCAGATGCGCACACAGGCAATCAATGTTGTTCTTGTAGGGAAATCGTACACGTAAAACGGCTTAAATGAATCACCCTAATGGCAAAGCTGACACACCAGTTCAATATTATGATTTCAAAACCCCCAAAGATTGATTGCATAACCTGCTTCTTACTCACTCTCAGGGATAATAGATAACCATGCAGTCTCCTAGAAACCCAGAAAGTGTGTGTGTGTGTGTGTGTGTGTGTGTGTGTGTGGGGTGGGGGGGGGGTCTAATTGTGCTGAAGTAGTGACGAGTCTCATGAAGAGAACAGAGAAGAAGAGTGCAGGATATGTCACATATTATGTGCATAAAGGCTGGATTCAGCGGTCAGTCCTAGAGTTCACGTTTCCCATATGATACAGTGCAGATTATAGCAACCTGCAGTAAATGCGATTCACCCAGTAGAAATACCAGGGCTGTGTGATGCTGGGACAGGCAGTCAAGGCCTTTCACTGTTACAGATTGCAGATGGTGTTTCATTATAAATGAACTGTGTGAAAAAGCATTTTAATTCAGTTTTATCACCTCTGTGTATATGTGTGTGGTGAATTGGGTGGGGGGTGTCAGATAATACACTGTAATGCTTTTTGCTTCTCTGGTTGCCTGTTTCATCACCTAAATGTGAGGCAAATTCCAGCTGTATACCTGCATGTTAGCATCTGAGCGGAAATGCACTGCAATGCCCAGAAGAATGAGCACAGTGACCGCATAGCTTTATAAAACATTGCCGGTTGTTGAACCAGAATCTTATCAATTTTATTTTATTTTAAACACAGGCCAGTAGCTAGTATGGTCTAGTAAATGTGCTTTATCGTAAGTAGTGCAATGTCTTATTTACCCTCAATACCAGGTTCGACCGATTGCAGTTCCCTTTCTGACCATACATATTGAGCAATATGTTTTTTTCCTCACCTTTATGCAGAAATTAAAGCCCGTTAAACAAACTCATTTATTTGTTATTAAGAGAAAGAGAGGAAATTAAATCTAAATGCCACGGCAGTATTAATTCATCACAATGAGAATTAGCACTGAAAGGATTATATTATTGGAATGTAATGGCAAACATAGTGCATGGTTATCGGAATGGTTTGTGATAGTCTGAGGTTTACCTTCACAAGACAGGGCAAGTAGAAGGCCTGGCAACTTATCATAAAATAATTAACAAAGTAAAAGACAAACAGCTAACATAAGAATGTCGCGCCTATTGGTGATATTCATTGACCAGCTACATTGCTTTTCTTATTTTTCTGTTTGTTCCTTATATCTTTAGACACTGCCTTTAAAATATAATGGTAAAACCCCAAAAATTTGTGTGTGTGCATAAATGACATTTAATTGATTTATAACCTCCTCGGTCAGTTATGATTAAGCTTGTAACTTAGAATGTGTTGGTACTTAAAGAAAATGCTGAAAGATGCTAAGACTAATATACTAGCATTCAGTTGAAAAAACATTTTTAATATTGCATAACAAAGGACAAATCAGGCCTAAACTTACTACTCATATTTAGCAGTTCTCACTTAACAGAATTATTGGAACATCACATGCATTAAATTCCATATTGTTTTAATATATTTCAAGTAGATTTTGTAGTGTTTTAAACAGAGGACCCTGTGTTAGCCATTCGTAATGCCTGCACATCATTCCTTCAGAAACTATATGAAAACAATACTTAAAATACGTAATTTGTAAAATACATGTTCATAATTTTATATTACTAGGCACCAGCCACTTTCAAGACCTTCTTACCACTCTTAGTAAGCCATGCCTCACACTTACACAGGCAATACATAATGATCTATAATACTCATGTCATGCCCATGAGTAGGTTGCTAGGTAACCATCTTTAAAAGCCTCTTAGAGCGCTTATGTTGGGCCTGATTTTATGTTGAGCGTAATATGTTTCCAGAATAAATTTAATTATTTTGGAAACTTTGAGGGAATCCAGTGATACAGTGTCAGAGGCCTCAGATTTGTGTCCACAGAGCTGTCGGCGTGGTGATTTTCATCATAATTAGTTCACCTGGATTTATGAAAGCCTATGTTTTTCCTATGGAATGCCGCAGTTGAACATGATTGTCCGGCAGCCAGGACGTGTGGACAGACTCCCCTTCAGCCACTGAGATAATGACCTACAGGCTAGGGAGTTAGACTTCATTCTGAGGAAATGACTATGTAACCTTGAATTAGTTTGCATCCGGGTCTTCAGGACCTCAGGGTCAGGTTGAATAATCCTTCACTTGGTTTCACACTCTGTCATAATGACCAGTAGCATTTTAATTTGAGGGATTTTCGTTGTATTCCACTAATCCATTTATAGCATTTCTCCAAAGACTAATGAGATACAGCTTTGAGCTGCTCTCATTTATCAAAGAGCACAAATGAAGAAATAAAAGCAGAAAGAGCAAAAACACAACAACCTATTTGAATTCAAGTGTTTATAGGCTTGGATACCAATTTATATCTAATGACAATTACACTGATTATAAATCAAATTAAATAACCAACATAAACACATTTCTCTGGATTTTAGGGTATATCAAATACAGCAAGTTAACTGAGATCCAAATGCAATATATCACAAAGAAACATCATTAAGTGTTTAATGTGTTTTATGTATTAATGATGCATGTTTTTATTTTAATTAAATGAGTCAGCATTGTTATTAATCAAATGCAAATTTAGCATTGATATTGAATATTCCATAATGGTATTGGTTATTAAATGGAGCTGAGGAAATTGATCCTATGAGGCATGAATAGGAAGCGTGTAATTATTTTTTTTACTTCATGCTAATCATTAAGGCCCAAATTCGCAAAATACATTGTATGACCGTATGGCTGCTGTGCACTTTATGGGCATATTTGTTTTCAAACCAGTCAAATTTAAAACAGAGTATTATGTTCTTATAATAATGAATCGATATGCATAGCATTCTTGGTGTAAAAGTTATACTGTAACTTTGTAGGAATGTAAATGCATATTAATATGAGCTGATGGGAATTTCTGAGTAAACACCTACAAGTTTTACAATATTACTTTTAATTAATTTTAACAAACAGAAAATATCAAGGTTGATGATTCCAGCTGTCTTCTCAGCAGAAGCAGTTGAAGGACTGTGTGTTTTATGTGATGTAAGTATAGTTTTTATATATTCAGTCTCATATAAAAAGAAGCCATACACTTTACTTGCTCGATGAATCACATTCTTTGAATAAATGACTGTCTTCATTATTATACTGAGCATCTAAGTATCTATGAGGAGATCCTGATTGGCTGATTGTTATTCATGGTGGAAATGCTGTATAAACCTTAAGCAGAATGTAATCTTTGTGAGTGCAATGTACTGGAGTACATCCAACTCCATGCTTGAAGGTCACCTGTCATCCTTACCATCTAGATTTTTAAAGCAAGCTTTTCTACAGCCAGACACATATATGGAGTCAGCTCTCCCTCCAGCCGGTGTCAAGATTACCTTGGCCTACTGACCTTTGACCTGTTACCCAGAGGTGAAAGTCAAAGGTCATCCACATCCTGTGCATGCAGCCCCTGGCAGTCAGGTTCACATGGTTTCACCTCTGATTTAGATCTACAATAATTCCTGGCAAAATGGACACATCCATAAACGAGTGTGGGAAACGGATATTCAGAAAGGTGATAAATTCAAGGAGATTATTATAATTATGTACGGCCATTACCTTGTAATGATGGTGTGTTTTGGAGGGACGGCACTGAAGGTGATGGCGACGATCTTGATAAAACTGAGGACAAGGATGAGCAAAAAGGATGGCTTTTAGGCCGCAGTGTAATGGCAAGGGGGGGAGCAAAAACTGGCTTGCATTAAAATGATTTAGATACAGTTGTCATAGGCAGCTGTTATGCTAATCACAGTTCTGCAGTTATCAATTGATAGACTCTGATGAGCGGCCCCAGCTAGCAAAATCGTTATTAGATCCCTATTGTGATAAACGTTATTTATTGCTGTCAGCCAGTATTAATGTTTAATTCAGTGATGGGAAATGGATACAGCTGACACACTCCATTCAGCCGTTCGCGGTCGACGGTGTGACAAAGGGGGCCATTGAACACTAGCCAAACGAACTTCATTTCGGAGAGGGGGAAAAAAGTTGGGGGAGGGGGGTGGGTCGGATAATGGGTTTCATTTGCATGTGTTTTAAAAGGGTAATGAAGTAATATGATGTTTATCTTCTGTGAAGAGATTAATTTCTGCTGGCTCATACCCAAGACAGCCCAGCCCCTTCTGAGTGGTCAGGACAATACTGGGCAGGACAGGAAAGAGCGGTTTTGAAAACAGCAGATGTGTCGGGAGGGCTTGGGTGTGCTGGGGGGGGGTTTGTGGGTGAGCAGCGGTTGGAGTGTAGGGATGGATGAGTTCAGACACAGGCTGAATGAGTCCCTCATTGGAATCGCAAATGCAGGGGCCTTGTTTGTTTGTGGACCCTAAGCTAACTGGGTTAACTGCATTATCAGTAGCTCCTCTCACAAAGGCCTGATCAGCTCATCCAGCAGGGCCCACAAAGGGCCCACAAAGCTTGCCTTCTCTCCCCTTACTGTTCCACCTAGACTCTTTTAAGGACCAGCTTTATAGAATCTTGAAACATTCTGGTGCGTGGAACCGCAGGTTCCGCGTTCTTGAAATAAAACGATGGTGAACTGCTAATCTTTATTCCCTAAGTAAAGGTCTCATACATTATGTAACGCTTTTGCATTTGTATTCAGGCTGTGAAGGCTGATGGCTGGAATTGGAGATCCACTTACAAATACAACTATTTGTTTTCATATCTTACACTGTAGCATAATGGAAAAACACACATGGTCGACGTTAATAATATCTTTTTATTGAAGATTAAAAAAAAAACCCAAACTAAAGCAATTACTTAAACTTTTATTGATGGTTTCTTGTCTTTCAAATAATATCTTCACTAATTAAATGTTCCCTTATTCACTGGTCGAAGGTTCCAAGGCTGCCTTTGTAAAATGGCTTTTGACTTTTGTATTTCATCCGGGGTGTAATGGTTGGGGAATTTTAAAAGAGAGTGATTCGATTTCACAGATCTTGGGCACATTAATCCTTGAGCATTCAAAAATATAAAACAACGGTCAAGGCAATTCCCTCAAAAGTCCTGAAAACATGAACTTTTACACAATGCCAGGGAATATGGAGTCCATTGAACAGAAAGTATGTATGTACCAGATAATGGTCATTATGCCAAAGCAGTGACAGGTTGCTAAACTGCCATAATGCGACTTTGCGGGCCAAGCAAACGCGCCTGCTGGGTGACTGGTGCACGCTTTGCATGTGTCCTGACAAAGGCGGGTCCAGCATCGCTGGGACTCATTTAGGGGCAGGTTAGCAGCTATTTTCCATCTGTAAGCTCAGCTCCGGCCTGATGTGCAGCCATTTGAAATATAGCTTGTTTCCCTCTCCTACAAATTAATAGCCATGGTGCCAGGGCATGAGGGGTGTGTGCGTGCATGTTTGTGTGTGTGTGTCTGTGTGTGCATGTGTGTGTCTGTGTGTGCATGTTTGTGTGTGTGTCTCTGTGCATGTTTGTGTGTGTGTGTCTCTGTGCATGTGTCTGTGTAACTGTGTGTGCATGTTTGTGTGTGTGTGTGTAACTGTGTGTGCATGTTTGTGTGTGTGTGTACACCTTCCTTTTGTGCAAAAGCAGTTACAGGAAAACTTTAGGTATTTTAACATGAGCTGCATGCATAATGTTTCACACACAAAGCCTTTGAGACTGAAGAAGCAAAACGTGTTTGAGGTCAAGGCCGTTTCCCCTCCTTCGTCTGCTGGGTTCTGTTGGATGGAATGGTAACTCCATTGCACAGTTACACCCACAAAGTAGACCCCAGTACTACTACCCACGTGTTTTTGGCAGCAAGAGGTATGTTAGGAACCTAAATGTAACAAGGTAATGTCGAGAGAACAGGCAAAGCTCACATATGCATGACTAGGGACAGTCACCCCAAACGTGTGAGACACCATGTGCTTCCTAATATTGGGAACGTTTTACTCTTAATAGTCACAATGTGTTTTTCTAAATAAGGTGATTTGTAAATATCAATGGGATGTATACTGGATTATGAGTATTACACATTCTATGAGAGGGTAGAAAAATGGCCAATATTGAAATTGGAAGGTTTAAATAAATGCCATTTGCACATGTATGCATTAAATCCTTAAATATATTTATTTAAATTAAATATATTTAATATAATTAAGGTGCTTCCATACATTTTCACTCATGGGACTTTTACTTACACAAAAATGTTCCAAGGGCAGAACAAAAAATGAGTGGTTTAGAGAGATAATGAATCAGGTGTAGAGGATGTGGTACCAAGACACCTGATTGGTTGGTCCCGCCTCCTCTACAATATGATTGGTTATCTCTCTGAACCAATCATTTTTCATTCTGCCCTGAGAACATTTTTGTGTAAGTAAAAGGCCCATGAGCTACATTTTCCTGGTGTTTTCGAAATGGAATCTTCAGAAACCCACAGTGAGTAGGACTTACCGAGCTCTGTCAATCACTCCCCGATTGAACCATATGCTAACCAATAATATAGCTAATAGGGAAGCAGGTCTGTAATCGGCCATAATCCTGCCCATTTCTCAGATCCCTGGAAGCAGCTTGACAGCATCCTGGTGTTAGACCAGAAAAATCCATGTGCTTGACAGAAGTAGGAGTCAGAGGTGGTGTGTTATAGATGAGTGGATGAGTGTTTGGGTGGGGGGGGGGAGAAAACGACGACCCTGACACGGGGACATCAGGATTAAACACAGCAATTTTTTTTCATCACTGCTTTCTACCTCTATTCGATCATCGTGACTCACAGGTTGTATGGTGAGAGGGATTGTTCCCAGTCGTGAGGATGTGAAAGTGCTCTATGCTTTGATTTACAGCAGGACCGTAATAGAGAAGGTGCTCTTCAGTGTTGGTTGACCTACAATCTGCAACAATCTGCTATAAATTATTAGACCAAGTACAAACTCTTGAACCTTACTTTTAATGAATAACAACCATATGAACATATATGAGGTTGAACACCTTTCTCATAAGTCTCATATTAATTCAATGGCGCTGGAATCCATACGACTGATTCGTAGAGTATCAGACCATTTTCTGAGATGGATTTTGTGTGGTTTCCTTGCGGGGATTTTACCAGACAGCACCTGGTGCGGAATCTTCTCAAAGCTCACTTTTTTGGGAGATATGTCACACAGCAGTAAGAACTGTATTAAACTGTGTGAAATGTTCAAGTGTAATGTGAGCTGACAGAACCAGGGGCCACGAACGGCTCTGTGAGCCCGGAAAATACGGGAAATCCAGTCCAGCCCTGTTTGTTTTGCAGGCTGGAGAAATTCGCTCGTTGCTTATGTGTGCTCTAATTACAGACAAGATTAGAACAGGCAAATTAAATTGCTACAAGCAACTGTTTGTAATTACTACAAGCAAATGTTTGTAATTATGAACAGATTGCTTTACTGTTGATAATTAAAACAACAACAAAACTTACTTAATGACTGTCTTGACATGGCAGTCCACTACTGGCAACATACAGTAGCTAATGGATATTATACTTCTCTTTTTTGTGTTTTTTTCTGTCTCTCTTTTTTCTATCTCTCTACACTGCATCCCTACTGCGGAGAGGGAGATAAACACGAGCTGGTAGATTCTGATGGAAAGGTGTACGTGCTTTCACTCATTACGGATTGAGAATGTTACTCATTAAAGAGGAGCCTTGACAATCAGTGCTAACTAAGGTTAGCATCTCATGCTGACTCACTGCTACCCAGGAGTGAGAATGATCCTCCATGCATGTAGCACTTAATCTCATTAGCTGTACGAGCATGTAAATAAGATAACACCTTATGCGTGATAGCTTACTGTATGTCTTATTTAACAGCCGTATTTTAAATACAGGTTTTGGTTTCCGTGTTGTTACAGTATTATTTGACATTAAACTGAGAAAGTACTATTGAGATTACATTATAATTTAATGTAACAGTACAAAAAAGATACAGTTTCAATGAATGTTTTGAGCCACAGCAGGTAGACCTTAAGCAAGGCCTTTAGCAATCCCCATTATGATCAATGTAAAGTGACCGTGTAACACAGTGGATGTGAAACTGAGTCCACACAGCATAGGAATCAGTTGATTAGTGTTGTCAAACCCTAGCTGTAGAAACAGTGAAAGCAATAGTCTTGTGAACATCAGGGTATCTTATTGTACTGCGTGAATATTTTATGTTACTGGAGAACGGTACTGTACAAGTGCTATCTGATACATTTGTGTGTGTAGAGATTATCTTTCAGTGTTGAGATAGTATGTCTGTGCTGTTTGCAAATATCAGGGTATAAGTATTATTTGAATCTCTTCGGTGTTATTTATGAACTTGCACATAGGCAGGTAAGACGCTTCCGCATGAAGAGGTTTGCAAAAAGATGGAAAACAGCAAACCTCCAAACTGAAATATAGGTTGTGCTTCCCTGTCTGGTTTCAGGGCTTCTTTCAGTGAGGCTGCTGTTGGGTTCTTTTTTCAGGTCATGAGAAACAACGATATAATTTACTGTAGTTGCTGAGCAGATGGTATTCTGAGTGATTTACGCGACACGCAGCTTTTCGCTTCTATACATTTATACAGTCTGACCCAGTGGTCTTTTGGCAGGAGGGCTGCACACGTGACCCAGGGCTGTGTATCAAAACCTCATGGTCAGCTCTGACCACACACTGTATTAGGTGGATTTTGAGGGATGTTCGGCGTCTCCTGCGATCCTGCCATTTTAAACATGTCATTATTTAGAGGCCCAGATTGTTCTAGATTGGGGAACCATAGAACAAGCATCCACCACATCTGAGTGCCTCCAATACATACACAGGCAGCCAGAAATTATACGTACCAGCTATGGTTTTCTGAAACCGCTGTGCATGGTGGATATCTGAGTGGGATCGCTGTCTTTCCGGGTATTGGGAAGAGTGTGGTTGAGGAGTGTGCAGAGCAGAGGACCTGTGAGAGGACGCTCTGATTTATCTGCTTTTTTCACCCCTTTGTCCCCTGAAATGGGATCCTTTGATATTTGTGTTTTAATATGGTGCAGGAAATAGTGTGCTGATTTTCCAGGGCTACACAGAGGTACTGTGTCTTATGATGTGTTTGATTTCATTAGAGCTCACACTTAATGCACGCGTGCTGCATTACTGTGACGGCACTGCCCTTTCTCATTGGCAGTGCAAAATGAAACAGTGATGAAATGTAATCCGCCCCCCCCCCTCCTCCCCTGTCCCACCTCAGGCAAAACTATAAGGACTGGGAATTGCAACACATTATATCTAATGGATACTACTGCAGTCAGCCCCTTACTCATTTGCACATACACACATACACACATGCACACACACACACAGACCTGTACTCCTGTGTTTGTGGGGACCATCTATTGATTTCTATGGGCAAAACCCTAATCCCAACAATAACGACCTTAACCCCTCCCCAGCCTTAACCATAAGTAACCAAACAAAATGCAAGAACCTAAGAACATAAGAACTATACAAACGAGAGGAGGCCATTCGGCCCATCAAGCTCGCTTGGGGAGAACTTAACTAAAAACTCAGAGTTGTTAAATTCTTATCTAGCTCCGATTTAAAGGAACCCAAGGATTCAGTTTGCACTACGTTATCAGGAAGACTATTGCATACTCTGACTACACGCTGTGTAAAGAAGTGCTTCCTTAAATCCAGTTTGAAATGTTCTCCCACTAATTTCCACCT
>JAODJW010000007.1:12113946-12127075 GCA_026777045.1 Hyperopisus bebe
TTGGTTGATTAGATAATTGCATTAATGAGAAATTGAACAGGTGTTCCTAATAATCCTTTAGGTGAGTGTATGCTAAGGAAACTATTTTTAAATCCATATTTTAAGTGTGTTGCAATCCCAGATGTTTGTTTTGGTACGCTTGGGTTAAGACTCGAAGATTGGTGCAAGGCTTGCTCTTCCCCCACTAAGGGTCACACTGTTCACGCTCATCCCAAGAAGACTGTCACCATCCCTGTCTAAAGATCTAAATGCCCCACAGGCGTACTTGTGTCTTGGCCTTCCCCTATTTGGTATTCTTGTTCCTCCAAACCTATGACTACACATTTTTTTAAAGGCTCAGATTAGTCATTCTGCTAAAGTACTGGATTGTTCTTAGGAATTATCAAGCACTAATTCTTCGTCTGTACAGTCGAACTTCCGACCATTTATCCAGTCTGGGCCCATGAGGTGATATTTATCTTTATAATAATCTTTAACACCAGCTTTTATGAAGCTATGTTAATATCTTGGGTTTAATCTTGGTTTAATACATTATAAAATTCTGGGATCCAAAATTATAGCCCTCTTTCAACCTGTTCCTAAATTCATTTATTGGAATCATGATAAGCAAATACATTTCTCACCCTAATAAAGTCTAATTAGTACCTATCAGTTATGCGTAGATTTTTTTTATTTTTTTCGTCCTGGCTTGGTTCCATTTAAGCCTGCGTTGTGGTTTCAGCCCATCAGTGAAATGTGTCTGATAATTGGTCTTTGCAATTTATCCAATGAGTGCTGTGAATACTTTAATTTTAAAATTCTGTTGTTTTTCCCAGTGCACTTTGTATTATACGTCTGCTAATTAAGTCAATGTCATAATCAATCCTGGGCTTTGACCTTAGATACAACCGTACCTTATCTTACTTTTTCAAGCTACTTCTGTTGAATATATTTCTGTGCAAGAGCTGACCTTCTCCAAAGGTTAAAACAACATACAAAAAAAGCTGTTTGTTTTGCAAGAACTGTGGAGTTGGGAAAAGACATGGAAAGACCTTTTGCAATAAGAGGAAATCTTTTAAACATGAAAAAAGAAACTGATTTAAAAATAAAAAAAGTTAAAAACCAAACCCAGCAGGTTGTTGGTCAGCAGGGTATAGTAGAGTAAATCCATGTACCCCCCATGCCATTCAGGACAAGGGTGAATTTTTGGAGGAGATAAAAGCAGCAGGTGTGTAAATATTTATAAGGCTCTGTTGGGGGCCCTAAGAAAATGGGAGGTGACAGTCTATCTAAACTCTCACAGAGGCTGGAGCACTTTCGTAACACGTTACTGTGTTTTTGTAACTCCCAGAATGCAGCAGTAATTTTGCGGAGAGAAGCACATCACTGTATGAGTGTATATATATACACATACATGAGTTAAAATATTGGTTGTATCTATATTCGAGCAGGATTCTGCAATACTATGCTCTTTTATATTCCTAAATTAATGGTCCTTCAGGGTTAAATCAAACTTCGTCTGCCCTCCTCTGTAAGGGTCCATTTCATTTCTTATTCCTTAGGCATCCTCATTGCTGAACCACATAGGGGTATCATTGTTATCAAATCCCTCCATTTGGTGGCTTGAGTTTAGGCAGTGCAAGGTTTTTTTTTTCTCCGGTCTTTTGATTCTTCTCAGCAGTAGATACCATCAGGATGAGTGTGGGAAAAAGGCAACAGCCATGTAGGCAGTTAGCACATGCTATGTGGTCAAGATTGCGGATTTACCTGTTTATGCTGAGGAGAGCTCTAATGGTTTGGAAAGAGGGAAATAATCTTTTTGTCTTATTGGTTCACTGTAGAGCTCGATTGATTATATCACTTGGCCAGTATAAAGTTTCCACAAGGTGGCTTGTTTTATATTTTGAAAAATGTTTTTTTTCTTTCTGATGTTTGGTCCAATTTACATAGTGCATTACAGATTTACATGATTATCTAAGTAAACCTATTGGTGTCTACTTTGTTGCAATTTATAATATCATCAGCTGTTGTTGACAGAAATCTTGGGTAATGACCGATCCAGCTTTGGGATCTCCGGAGCGTATTGTACTGTAGAGCAGTGTTTCCCAACCCACTCCTTGGGAAACCCCGGCCAGTCCACATTTTTGCTCTGTCCCAGCTCCCAACCAATCAGGAACACCGAATACCTGGTACAAGGTGTGGTGGGAGCTGAGAGGAAGCAAAAACGTGGACTGGCCAGGGTTCCCCGAGGACTGCGTTGGGAAACACTGCTGTAGAATGTAATGGTAGAATGTTCCATAGAAGACAGTCTGCAGAGAAGGTTCAGGTGTTCTGTGGGTTGTGTATATCAGATGTTATATCTGTGCCGTTTATGCAGCCTTTCCTGGAGAATGTCTCAGATGCCATTAAGATTGCACTGGACAAGCAGTATAGTAATACAACGTAGCGTTACTGTGCTGCAATCATTTTTCCAATCTGATGTTGTTCGAGAGCCGACCTTTTAAGGGTATTTGGTTCCACACCCTCTTTATTATTAGTTGTATTTTTATTGACTCCTGGAAAAAGGCAATCTTAACTTGGAATGTCATTGAGAAGATACTTTATGTCCATGGTTTATCTTGCCTTTTCTGCCAAAGGAAAACAATCGCAGCCTCAGCCTCTGCAGGCCCCAAGGACAAATTGTTTAAAAACTAGACAGTACATTTAGATGCTTTCTTTATGGAGCTTGAACGTGCAACCCAGGGCTATTAATCATTTGGCCAGCATTTGAAAGATGTACGCTAGGTGTTGGAGAACTTAATGCAACATAAAAGCTGATCCTTTTACCAAAATGATGCATTAATGTAGGGCATAATGTCTCAATTTTTTTAAAACTAACTGCAGATGGACACAGTTCCTCAGTCATTCCAACATACATTTTCTTATTTCTGGAGATGTTCTGCATGTTTTAAAATTTTAATATTCTTTAATATAATGACTCTTAGTCCAAGCATTTTTTTAAGCTATCCGTGTGTTTTTAAGCTATCCGTGTATTTCTGGATATACACTGAGAACCAATACAGAAAAATACGAGTAGATAACGAAACACCCACAGATATTACAGAGGATCTTCAGAAAGCCCTGTGCTTTCTCAGCCTGAGTAATATCAGCATGTCATTACTTAGCTGGGAGCCCTATTTCTTCCCTGGTTTGGTAGTTCTTTCATAAACACAATTGGGAGGTGGTTGCTTAAGACACGTGATACGTGTGTCTGTGTATATACACACACACACACACACACACACACACACACATTGATGGTAAAACCTTTATGGACAAAAGCATTCTTATAGACATAACTGAATGTCAAATTTGTGTGCGCATGTTTGTAAGCTCCCAATGAATGCCAAATAAAAGACTGAGACAGTTACCCTGATTCTGACTGACCTCTTCCTTAGCTCCACCTCTGTTTGGCTTTGAAGAGGAAATCGAGGCAAAATTACGAGCTGCTACTGCTAAATGACAAACAGTTGGATACCAAATTGCTCCCTGCTGTTCAGTGAAGGTTAATTTTATCCCAAAACTGTACAGAGAGATTTCTAGCTGCCAGTGATGCAAACAAGAGTGCAACTGTAAATCACAGTCTGCCCCTTGGGCCTGACCTCAGTGAAATATTTTGCAAATAAACACAACAGACAGCTTTTGAAAATTTAATCAGTGACTGTCTTGAGAGGTATTTGTATCAAGAGCGCTAGAGAGCGAGGGAAAAGCACAATTAGATGACAAAAAAAGAAAAGCAGTGTCCCCAAAGTGAAATATTAATTTGCTTTATGGTGCTATGAGGCATTGTCAACACATCCTGTTAAACGTCACGGAAATACATATGCACAACCTGAACTAATGTGAAGACGTATTTCCAAAGATCAGGTATCCTGCTGGTATGTTTTTGATCCATTGTTAGGAATTTGTCCATCCAGTTTCGAGGCAGGCCAATAACGTTAAAATCATTTTCTGGGTATGCCAAAGTATTCCCGGACTTACCGATTCAAAATGACCCTGCTGGCTGCAATTGTTTCTGCCTTCCAAACACTACTGTAAACCCTGGGCTCGCAGTGCCTTGTGCTGGATGGATGCCCAGACGGCTATTTCCTTGGTGTCAACATGGATGAGGTCATGTACAAACAAGATCAGGGGTCTCTAGTTCTGATTCTAGAGAGAGCCAATCCATCTGGTTTTCCTTGTTACCCTAAATCACTCCCCAGGATTAGAGACACCTGTTGATTTCTGGCTATTAAGCCAACTATTTCTGAGAGGACAGGAGATTGAGAGTAATTTCAGTGTAAACATCTGGATGTAATTTGAAGTGTCATGAAGAAGATGCACTGTCTTGGGGCTACTCAGTCAAACCGAATAACATTCAGACATCTATGATCATAGTCATCTAAAACAACTGTCTAGCTTGAGTTTAAGTAATCAGCAGGTGGCTCTAATCTTTCCACAATGTTGGGTAAATTATAAGATCAGCCAGACTTGTGCTCTGCAGGAACCTCTGGATTAGATTGTGTAGCTGATGCAGAGGGACATAGAAGGTAATGACAGCTTGGGGGGGAGGGGGGAGAGAGGCATCCTGAGGACATATTGATACCCCCACCCCAAGATGCTCCCTGTCTGTAGACTCAGA
This sequence comes from Hyperopisus bebe, assembly GCA_026777045.1. Lineage (NCBI taxonomy): Eukaryota > Metazoa > Chordata > Actinopteri > Osteoglossiformes > Mormyridae > Hyperopisus > Hyperopisus bebe. Next base: position 12,118,586 of record JAODJW010000007.1, read on the forward strand.
AACTAATCCTTTGATTCTGTTCCTTCTAACCACACTGGATATCCTGTTTCCCAGCCTGTAGAAGACCATCACCACAACCTTCACTTGAGGATCTTATCCTAGATGCCACCTTCCACCTGCAGCCAGAAAATGAGCCCTTTTAATGAAGCAATGATCATTCCTCCACAGCCCGATAAAGAGGAGAAACGGAATGATTATATTGTATTCGTAAGATTACAGCCAGCTGATTAAAATGTTCATTCGGAGTTATCTGAGGTTAACCTTCTATAATGAAACATTGTGAAAATAATGATATGCTGCCTGACTTTATGAAAAGGTTGTGCCTGCTTAATGGGCCCCCTGTGACCTTCAGCAGTGGGAGGAGTTTATTCTGCTGAGCCTTCAGCACTCCAGTATATTCGTGAAGGCTGCATTAGCCCCTAACCTCATGGCGGAGCCCTCATATTTTTGGGCTTGCCCCACATCGAGCAACGTTAAGTACTTTCATGCCATTTAAAATAATCCAACCTTTCACGTTGCAATTTTCAGGGCTTGCCTGCAGCGTCGGGTTCCACAGCTCGATGTATTACAGCTGTGATCCAGCAGTTTCTGGACCCAAGAATTTCACTTAATTACTCAGTTATTTCCATTAATATACATTTGGCTGCCACTTCATCAGGTGCACCTCGCCGGCACTGGGAAGCCTCCACTTCTGCCTCCAGAATTGCCTCAGAGGTTAATGCGCTGTGTGTGCAGAGGAGCCTTTTCACACACCACTGATGCATTGAACAGTATGTGTACCTGATAAACTGCCCATTGGGGATAGCTATGTGTTACAGGTCCTTATAAAGTATGTTACGGGTCCTTATAAATACTGTGTTTCGTTTGTGTGAAAAATACAACATGAATATGCTTTTTATATACGTGCATCTGTGCAATATTTCTCTTATGGTCCATCCAAGCCAAAATCTTCAGCAATGAGAATTTATACTAATTATATGAGGTAGAAATACCAATTTAATGTTCACGTTTAAGCTGGAGTAGAAAGGAGAATTCAAAGCTGTCTTGCAGGATGTCTGAGAGTACGCAAAACCTCGCAAACCCCAGGCTATCAATCAAGTCTTTAAGGCCGTGAAAAGACTCGGACCTTCACTGTTCTTCCTAACTGCAGTTCACTTGGTCACCAAGCTCTTCCTTTGCAGTTAATAGTACAAACATTTCAACCTCCACAGGCCATAGACAATAGTCAAGAACATGTTTACCTTACTTTCCAGTGTAGTAGGATGTCTCAAACTCGAATAAATTAATCTCCAATCTACTTATTGGCTTGTCCTTTGCTTAATACGCACAGTTAATGTAATTTAAGCCCCGTCTTGGATATCATGGTAATGTCGGTTTGGGGTGAATTAAGCACATGAATGAATGACTTTATCCATAAAGTAGGGTGAAGAATGTGGTGCCGTTTCATTTGCGTTAACTATATTCGTTCTCAAAATTCACGCAAGCTCGTCAATGTAAGTTAAATTGCCATAATTGAACCCAGCTGCGCAGATGTTGACCGAAAATTGGCATTTTCCATGAATGGGTTGTCGGTGTTTCTTGTCTCTAACTACACTCATACACGGCATTTCAAGACAAACAAGACTGATATGAATATGTACCATTTAAACAGGCCAGCTGTTAGTGCCAGATGCCATGTTTGAACGCTACTAGGCTGCACGGCATCGACAGCCATCGTTATTTGTGACTTGAACTCTTTAATCTTCTGGGACTTTGTTTTCAGTATGGTGCCCATGAGAAAGATCATTTGTTCAGCTGCATCTGCCTGCATATCCCTGCGCAATATCTGACTACTTTTTTCTAATTGGGGAAAAGGGCTGCTGTCTGGTTACCCAGAAAAATGGGAAGCCAGAAATTGTCCTTCAGTGGTACTCGGATAAAGCACTCTGTAGGGTTAGGGGATGTCTTGAGTCATGTGATATTTGGCATGCTTTACAAGTGGGTTCTGATGGTGACAGACCCTCTTTGGATATTTGCAAATCTTAGTGCCAATTAATGCTTTAAAAACAGCTTTTATGATTGGTGCTGCTGCTGTTGTTTAAAATCTTGTTTCATCCAGTATCAAAGCTTCTCTGTAATCAAGGTTTATGCCAGGCAAATTATTTTCTCTTTAATTGCAAGTAGGTGGGGATTGTGGGGAGAAAAAAACTTCACATTTAGCCTGCTGAGATGGGATTTTCCATTTCTAGCAAAACATATTTATAACGGGAACTAATTAACAAATAGTGCAATTACACCATCTACATGTTCTACATAAAAGGTGCCATCCAACTGGCAAGCCTCAAGCAGAAATAACAAAGAATGAATAAATCAAAGTGTTTCTGTAAACTGAGGCAATCCCCCTGGGAGTTACCTTAGTGCTTAATTAAAACCAGAAGGAGCTTGTTTTAGGCATAGGTGAGCGAGACTGGAATTACAATGAACCCCAGAGCTACTCTGTGGATAGCATTCTCTGTGTGGTACATCTAGAATGTGATCAAATAAAACTGGAAGAGCACTTTAAATTCTCACTAGGCAATTATTATTATTATGTTTATTATTATTTTATTATTATCATCGTCATCAAGTGTTAGTGTTGACTGGTTTGTATAGAGCCAGTAATACCAATGTAGCATTCGAGGTTGCAGAAGGTCCAGCCACCAGGAATTCTGTGACTTAGTGACTGACCTCAGAATGAATCGCACTGACTAGCAGATGCTGTATTGCTGAACAAGCATGAGTTATGACTGTAGCTGGATGCCGGAATGTTGCAGTATATTCCACCAAAGGCGGGCAACTGTCATGAAGGTTAAGGAACTTTTAATCAGGAGTTAAAGATCTGAATTTCAGACTGACTCCTGCATCCCCTAACTTTTGAGTAATGCAGTCAACTTGAACAGCTTTGGCAAACGTAGATCAGGTGGAACGGTTGAAGGCAATGAGTTGTGGACTATTGTGTCATATGCAGTAGAGTGATTGCTCAATTTAGAACAACTTCAAGGCTCATTTTGATCTTGCCATATGAAGCTTTGTAATGCTTATGCAACAAAGTACTCATTGTAGAGGAGCAACAGTAATGATTGCACATTTTAACTTGCTACCTGTGATGAATTAGAGGAATTACCTAGTGCGTGTATAGTACCATATGTGATTTGCTGGGTTCTGATTAGAGAATCAGTGTATGACTCTCAGGTGCCCCTGCTCATATAGGTGGAGACAACCTGATTATTTGAATGAGTGCTCTTGAGTTCGTTTCACTGTGCTGTTCTAATGATGGTGTGAAATGCCTGTTATTTCTCAGTAGGTGGAGAAGGAAAAAAGACTGCTCTCAGTCGGTGTCGTGTGAGCTAATTGGGTTAATATCCTTAACAGGGATGAATGGAGAGATGAGCAGTCCCCATCCATGCAGTGTAACTGCCCCTCTATCTGTCTCTCCGGGTGAACCAGATGGCACGAGCTGTACCCCCCCCCTTGGTTTAACAGAGATGCTGGCTGGCCTCACCATGTGTGCCCACCCCCAACATGGCTGCTTATCACTACGTTACGCATCGCTGCTCATTCTAGGGAAACCCTGGGTTCTGATTAAGACCCATTGGAAAGACCGTGTTGCCGGAGATTCAGACTTCAGGCTCACTGCTTGCCCACAGGAGTGCGAAAGGAAAGGGGCAAACTAAGGTCTCGTGTTGCTGAATGGAGAGGAACAGCACACGGTGTGGGTGTAACCGCTTCCCGTAGTCAAGAAGAGACCTGCATTTCTGTGTTGTCATAAAGGGAAGGTGTAGTCTTTTGTCATGTTGTTTCTTGCTGTTACATATTGTCATTTATTAGACACTGGAGAAACATGCTCTTCTTGAAGGGGATTTTCCTCCTCGAAATCTCAAAGTTTACCAGGGATTTCAAACATTCTCGGTGTCACATACAAAGCTGCGATCCCGTTGCGTTGGGCTTAAAAATCAAAAGGTCAAGGTGTAAACTTCTGATGTTGTCACAGAATTAGCCTTTGCTTGACACCTGGGATGAATCTCCAGTTGACACGTTACATGGTTTTGCTTTTGACCATTTGGGGGGAGAAGCCTGCATGATATCTTGTGAGGCCCCCACAAACACCACCATAGTTGTGCATCAGAAGGCCCAAAAATATGTGTGTTCCACTTAATGTGCAGTGGCCTACCATCTTCTTTTATGGCGATGGAACTTTTGATGGAACTGAATAGAAAGACAACAGGATGACTTCAGGTTTCCTGTCACCAATTATTGGACTGCCACTGGAATGCCTCTTTGCTAGACAGGTTTATCTGATCTAATATGACTGGAGGATCCATTACTGAGCGGTGAAAAATGTCTGACTCAATGTTTTTCCTGTGGGACGTATGTGCTTAAAGTAAAAGGATTTTGTAATAATGGTTCACTTTCCATTTGCTGTGCCTTCGCTCTTTATAATGAAAGCCTAGATATCCTTGCTAATCCTCTTCTCTTAAGATCCCCAAAACACAGCTGGATTTCGTTGATAACTCAGACTGGCATTTTGCAGGTGGCTCTGATCTTTCGCAGTTCTTTTCCCTCCATTTTTTTGTGTTTAGGATTGGGATATCTACACCCTGCGGCTATCCATCTGAATCGGAGACGCATCTTAATTCTGGAGCTTCTACCTTGGCCTTGCGTTCCAAAAAGGGAACAACGGCTGCTCTTTATCGGGACAGATTAACGACCTTTTTTCCTGGCCGTGCCTTTCGTCCGAAAGGCATTAGCAGCTATACAAAAACTGAAACACTGCAAAAGACATTAGTGGAGTGCCTGGCTAGAGGAAAGGCAAAAAATCACTCCGTGTTTCAGTCTTCTTTTTTTTTTTTCAAAGCTTTTACAGAAGAAGGGATGAAGGAGGAGATAAGGGAAGATCAGTGTCCTCAGCTTCGCTCGTCTGTTTTCATGGTTTGATTCTTACTGTTCAGGCTTTAGCTGAAACTAAGAAAAAGTAACAAAGAACGCTAACCAGCAGTGAGTTGGTGTCCGGTACAGACATCAGTCACGCCCCTCTCTTCGCCGGCCACAGACACCGCGACTGCCGCGTGAAGGCAGGAACCTCGTGAAGCAAGAGGGAGGACATCCGCCCCCGTGTGTTCCCGTAATTGAAACTAATTTGCCGCAGTCTTACTTGTTAATCTTCGCCGACTTGTTGATCTGTGGATTCCGGGCAGATTTCTGGAAGGGGGTCCGAGCATGCTCAGAGCGGCACCCCCTTCAGGAACGCCAGCCACCGCAACCACAAATTGGAGTCTTGCACAGCTCTGGGAAGTGAGCCAAGATTTAAATTAGACAATAACCTCTGCTCCCCAGTATTGGGTCCCTCTTTCCGCTGCAGGCAGCTCCATTTGTTTAATACAGTCAGCCCTGCAGTGTATAATAGACTGACATTTGAGTCACCACTCACCAGCCTGCATTGCTCAGTTGTATAGAGATCGAACTATCATGTCCTGATAGTATTTACAGTGTAATGGTGCTGGGGAAAAAAAGAACGGAATAAATAAAACTGAAAGCTGGCGGATTTTAATTGAGGCCAGATTTATTTGCTGTAGTTGCAGCTATATGTTGAGAAGGGATTGCGGAATGCTTTGTTGTACCCAAAGTATTGAAATAAAGGTCTTTTGTGAATATTGCTGATATTATGGAAACACACTTGCCAGGTTGTGGTGTTTGAAACCCGAATACACATACATGAAAGTGTCTGTAATGTGTTCTCAATCCCTTCCCCCAGCACCCCCAGTCAGTCAGTCCACGTTTTTGGTGCTACCCAGCCACTAGCACACCTGAAATTTCTTGTCAGCTAATTATAATGCTCTTGATTACCTGGCTGCAGATGGTAGACTATAAGGAAAATGTGGACCGGCAGCGGGGCCCGGGGTCGCGCTAAAGACAGAGTTGGAAGTCTCCGCTGTAACAGATCGAGTCGCAAATCGCACTGCGTTTTCAAAAAAGTGCAAACGGAAAAGATACCTTGGCTTAATCTCCTTAACAGTGAAAGGTAAGCTTTGGTAAATGTTTACCTACAGGCAAGTAGCTGCATGAAGCTGGATATTCCCTCCTCTACTCGACTTGTCTGCTTTTGTTAAACCGATGGATGAAAGGGTATGTTAACCCGGCTATTGATGTGTGTCTACGGCCGCCGGAATGAGGGAGAAGACCGGGCCGTAGACGCTGTTTATTTAGGCCTGTCGTCACCTGGAGGAATAAACATGAAGCTTTGAGGGATATCAACAAGTGTAACAAAATGGGGCCTGGAATTACATACCAGAAAGTGTTGTTAACAGAGAAAGACCCTTTGACTTGCTGCCATGGAATATCAGGCATCCTTCATCATTGGGCTTTTAGGCGGGGGCTGTGCGAGGGAGACAAAGGGTGTAGGCCTTAGCAGGGATCCTGCCTTTCTATTTTTGAGAGGGACAGAAACTAAAATAGCTGCAGCAGAGCTCTTTGAAGACTTCATGTAGCTTAGACGATTTCTGCTAAGTGACGGCCATATTTTCACGCTGTTGAAACCTGACCTGACCCCGACGTTTGGGGGGGGGGTGGAAAGGCGAGGGTTAACCTTCACAAATTGCAGGGTACAGCTGATCAGGAAGGAACAGCATGGCTGTACAGTGGCTTAAACAAACTGGCGTACTCAGGGCTACAGTGAAGTAGCGCCTTGGGGCCAGACGGTTCAATTGCCGGATGTCACTGCATGTGTTTCCTGACATTTCTAATGGAAGATCTCTCTTCTGTGCTGGAAAATAAAGTGCCGCAACACAGAAAATGCGATGCATTCATTTTTCTCTTCAAATCCATCCTTTTCTTGTGATCGACGCACTAATTAGAGGTTGTAGTCTAGTATTTAACCCTGTGGGCTCTTCATGGAACCTCCGTGAATCCAGTTCAGTCAAATCTACAAAGTGATCAAGACCAGACAGAATACCCATCTGGATTTCTAAGATAGCCCCAGCTGATTCCATACCTCTGAGTATCGGTCGTAGCGCGACACCATAAAGTTTCTTACCTGGCAATTTACACACCATTATGCCATTTATTCCGTGAATCTTGAATATAAAATTAACAATTCAATTCAGTTAATTTTTATATAGCACCTTTCACAACAGTGTCGCCCTAAGGCGCTTTACATGGGTGTGTTGTGATACATTCCTGCATCACTATGGTAACCAATGTGAATGTTCCTTAGGAGCCTCTTGTAACAACTTTATGAACATATGCACATTAAAATCTTAATGGAAGTGTAATGATTGTTGGCTAGCTGTGAACATGGAGGTTTTCTTCCTGGACTAGAAACAATTTTTTTTTCTCCAGTTTACCCAGTTTGCCAGTTGCTGTCAGGCTATGGAGATCTTCACCAGCTTTATTATCTACAGCCATAATGAATAGTGGTGGAACACGCTGTGGAAATTTGAGCTGGAAAGTGAACATGCAACGTTTAGTCAGATGTAGGTATGAAGTAAAGGGGCTAAGGGTTGTCTGCAAAAAAAAAATGCTTTCACTGTCGGAAAGAGACATCATTTCTGGGAAAGAAATGACTGTATTTGATTTGTCATCAGAGCTCTGATGCAGAATATGGAAATATGACGACTGCAGTTCCTTATCTTGCGTCAGAAGGCGAACTGCAACTGACAGTCCTGTGAAGTCAGACAGTCATGGAGACTTGGGACTTTAAGCACTTGGACAATCTCCAGTATCAGATTACTCTGGGAAAAGACAATCAAGATGTGGCATTTCCCATTGTGTCATGGGGAAAAAAAACACGTACCGCTGAGAAACAGCAGATCAAAGCCCAGAAGCGAGGAAATAATGGACTCAAGTCTAAATATTATTGGTAAAGAATTAGAGAAACTGTCGGGGATTATTTCTGCAAGGACTGTCATATTATTATATAAGAACAGTGCAGCGTTTTCTCTCTTGTCTGGCAGTTAAGTATGAGGATGCTGAATCCCTAATACCGTGTCATACCGCTACTAAGATCAAAGATATTTTTATTGTCAATTCGCATTTTATGTGCAAGACATACATGAGTACCGGAATGCCGTTTCTTGCTCACTGGTGTGCGTGCCATCCAATTACAAAATTATAGGCATTCTATACAAAAAGACAGATGGACAAACTGACAAGGTGAGAGACAAATCGACAAAGTGCAAATGGAACAATTTACAAGTCGGTTGTGCAAATGATAACAGTTTAAAAGGCAGTTGTGCAAATGGTAAAAGTAGAAGAGGTGGTTGTGCAAAGGGTAATAGTATTAAGGTAGTTGTGCAAATGGTAAACATAGATAAGGTTTGCAAAGTGATGTAAAGGGTGAACAATAGAGTGCAACATCCATCCATCCTTTAGGACAGGGGTGCCCAATCTTATCCGCAAAGGGCCGCTGTGTGTGCGGGTTTTTGCTGCAACTCCCTAATTAGATTACTAATTAGAGGACTGATTGGCTGAAGAGTC
>JAODJW010000007.1:12131880-12151773 GCA_026777045.1 Hyperopisus bebe
AGCAAATGGGGTGTGTGTGTGTGTGTGTGTGTGTGTGTGTGTGTGTGTGTGTGTGTGCGTGTATGTGTGTATGTATGTATGTGTGTGCGTGTGCGCTCTTATGTGTTCTCATGCATGTGTGTTTTCTTGGCTCTGCCGAACCGACACCCCAGGCTACTGCAAGCTAATAGTCTTTTCTCAATCCTTCAACCTCTGCATTACAATGATAATATGATTAGCTCTTGCATGTTGTCACTGCTTTGTATTGATCTGGCAATGATAAGAAAGTCACACAGCAGTCTTCAAATATTAAATGAAAGTATTGCATTAATTAAACAAAATGCCGGGGCCAAAATGGAAAATGTGGCTCAGAATGGTAATTTGTTTTCTCCCTGCAAATAGTTCATAAATGCGCAATACGATGTCAAACTATAATGGAAATTTAATGTTGGCTTTGTACTTGGCAATGCATTCAGTAACACTTTTTTTTTCTTGCAGTTTGGTAACCATAATAACTACATGAACATGGCTGAAGCAAACAGTGGCCTCCTCTCAGCAGGGGATGTAAGTATATTGTCGAGTCCGTCCCCATTCTTCCAGTTTAGAGTCTTTGTGTTGCCCCATTTGTGACGGACAGGCAGAGCTGACGAATGGGACCCTGAGACTTCAGGTTGGATGTTCTGACGTAAAAGGGGAGGTGCGTGCAATCACTGGGGAATGGAGAGAGTGGGCGGGGAAAAAGCAGCCAATAGGAATGACCGCAGAAGGAGTGTGATGGGGGATGGACTGAAATCTTTGGAGGTCGGACAGTAACACAGAGCCAAGGTTAGAATTGGTCCCCACAAAGAAAAATTAAGCGGGGGGCATTCTGTTTAGCCTGCACTGAAGCAGTGGTATGTTAACTTTAACATGCCGTCGTATGGTTCACTCGCTGAAAGCTCTTCTTGTTAACGGTGACCAAGCGTTTCCGGTGTTTGGTTACAGAGAGCCCCGTGCTGTGACCTTTGGCCAAGCCGGCAGTGTGGTATAAACAGAAGGAGGTCGTGTCAAACTGCTTGACCCCTTTTAGCTGACGCTTCAGTATGGAAGGATGTTGTGAAGTACAGCAAAGATCAATACGAACGGGACTGCAGTCTAATTTGTGGCAATGCTGCTTTGTGTCACTGCCCACTTTCCCATCCTAGTTTAAATCAGAAATGAACAGCACTTATCATATTGATCAGTTGTCTGATGGTTATAATGAATTGAACTGGAAAGCTTCTTAATCTCTGGATAGGTTGGACCAGGTCACGATGATACTGGTTCACTCACCAATCTCATTTCGGAATGAACCATAGTAGAGGTGTTCAGGTTTTTGTAGAAAGCAACTTGGAATAATAAACAAAGAGTGAGCGATAAATGACCGCTGACAGTCGACAGCAGGGCTTGGGTGAAGCTCCACAATGTTACTTGAGACGTGGCAGGGCGGTGGGGGTGCTCTCGGCTGCCAGACACGTGGCAGAACGCGTTGGTCGTCTGAATGTGTTGGGTGTGTGCAGGGGCTGCACGGCCGCTGGATCGTGGGGCCAGAGCTTCTGCATCCTCTCACATTCAGCATGAGCTGTCCCACCCCCCCATGGAATAACACCAAGCCTCGCACAGTGGCCCTTTGCTCCCTCACCATCGCCGTCCTCTACCGGTGTCTTCTGAGAGATCCTGAAGGTGCGGATGTCCAGGAGACCAAGCAGACTCTGTAAAGGTCGATTAAAAGAGCTGCCCGTGGCTGTAGATGTTGTGGAGCCGTCTCATGGACAGTCGCCCTCTCACGCCCCCTATTCTATACAGAATATACTATACAGGCTCTTTCCTTACTAATACGCAACGGTGCAAAGCAAAGTACAGGTCTAGAAATCCAAACGAAGATTTTTTCTCAACCAATCAGTTGAGAATAAAGAGTCAGAGTCATAGGGTATTTACCTGGATGATTGAAACAAAATTTTGCTCTGGATTTGAGCTTTTTGGACCTGAGCTTTCTACCTTTGTTAATATGTAACTACAGTTTTTCCCAGCAACCAAAACATGCGATGTTGACCAGTGACAGAGGTAGATGGCTAGTCTTAAATAATCAAAGGAGGTTAGGAGTGTGAGTATTTTCTTAGCATTCTTCCGTAATCCAAAATGTTGTGCTGTCTGTGGCAGTTCAAACAGTGGGATTTACCTTTCAGTGCGTTTTCATCATCATCAGTAGTACAGTAGAAGTGGCCAGGTTTTGTAGCTCCACCTACCATGACGTGCTCCTTCCACAGTCCCAACGAAAAGTTCCTCTCTGGCCTCTTGGACCAGCACGCTTATCCATTGGTCACAGGGCATTCCAAGACCCCGATCGTGGGTTCTAGAGTAGTCTGAAAACCCAAACTACCGACGGCCCCGTTGCGTTCTCCTCGGCACGTTCCCCCGAATGCTCGGGCAAGGGGGCCCAACACGCGGCGGGCAGCCCAAGCCGACGCCAGCTGTTTGGAAGCTGCTGAATCCCAGCTGTGGAGGCACGGCAGAGGCGCCCTGGGGCACTGGGAATCGCCCCGACAGCGTGGCCCATTTGCATTTTATCAAAAGGAACAAATGTTTCCAGTGCCGTGGCACAGATGGTGCAGTGGTGGAGCTCAAGCTTTAGGAACGGACAGCATAACTGTATCATTTACTCTCTTGATTTTTTTTTTTTTTTTTTTCTTCCATAACCCCCCCCCCTTCCCAAATGGAGCAACAAACCTGAGCTGGGTATGAATTAATGTGCCGTTCCTCCCCGAGTCTTGTCATTTCACAGCGAAATGAGTTTTCTTCTCTGGTGAAATGCTAAATTAATCTGCTGAATGTGTCAGTTCCCCCCTCCCCCCACGGGACGCGGGGTTGGGGGGCTCGCTGTAGCAGCAGCCAAATTCTGCTCCGCTCTGTCAACAAGGGAGTCATTTCAGCAGCAAACCAATTTACAGAATAATAACACATCTTTGTCACAAAGACATTATTTTTTAATCAGTATATTATAATTAAACCTTTTCCTTTCCTTTGTTTTTTTGTGTTCAAAATAAAACACAAAACAATTTAATGCTGCCATCCTGAATGTGAGCCTAGAGCGGCCAGTAAGGATTTTATCGTCCCTAAAAGCTTTCACGTGGAAAGTGGTCGTGCATTTACATTTCCCCTTTAATCAGGATACATCAGCATGGAGGTTATTAATTGGATGTGACTTCTAAAAGGCTGGTTTCTGATATTACCATATGACCCTGTGATGTTGCACAACCTCTGAAGTCGAAGTTTATGGAGACTGTCACAGATGCATCCTTGTCTGGACCAGGTGGATTCAGTTCTATCCTGAGGGTACCACTGGACTCGAATCAACATGTAAAAATGGGATAGTTTTCCTCCTGCTGACAATAAGTGCAAAACATGCATGTATCCAAGCAACCGTGTTTATTGTTGTTGTCGTGCTGCCCTTATCAGGCCTAACAGGAAACTTATGTTTCTGTTTCCAAACTTTATTTTGGGTATAATTCTCAGTAGTAGTTCCTCCTTGCGTGTCACACACACACTGGCCAGCGGTACGATCCGATTCGGCTACTGGATTTAGTGGCGGATTATGACATGTTACTGTCAAGCTCCTTTCTTTGTCGCCGCTCCTTCTGCTGGGCAGTGGCGTGTCGGTCCTGGCGAGGGGACAAGCCAGAATTGGAATGTGGCGGTAATGGTTCTGGAACGTGCAGATTGTATCTCCCAGCCTTCTGTTAGCACCATCGTTCTAGAAGGATATGTCAGAAGGGTTCTCTGAGTTCTGAATACCACCGCTGCCGCAAAAAAAAAAAAGGCATGACAGCATCATTTATACTGAACTCTCAGTGGACTCAACACGGTTTGCCGTTCTAAGGAGTTGCCTGTAATAGACTCACAATGGATGACCTGGAAAGCAGAGTCCATCGTTCACAGCTGTGGATGGGGCTGTTTTCTTCCTCTCAATGATCCTTCTACCGGGGCAGGTGGCTAACCCCTTTAGCCTGCTCTGGCACGCATTTCACCACGGGTCAGTCTCAATTAAACTCTGCCCCACAATCATGCTCACCACCCACATGGTGTAACTGGGCAGTATCCAAACAAGCGCTTTAGCAATGGCATTGGCTGGAGAGAATCCCCCCCCCCCCCCCGCTGGACCTAGCAGTGAGTTTCTCCTTGCCCCCTGGCAACCCTAGTGGATGTCTGTTCTGAAGCTCGGCTTGGTGGAGTTTTAAGAATGACTTGCCATGCAAATCAGGCTGCCTTCCTCCCCAGCCCAGGTCTGAGAGTGTGTTAGAAAAAGGCTCTTCTAGTGCAGAACTTGGTGAATTCTATATGAGGTGGTATGAGAGAGAGTTACTGTGTGCTGTGGGTCCATGACCTCGTCACTGCGGTCAGTTCCTGACTAGAAACGGCAGCTGATGCACTCTAAGGTGGCAGATTCCTGCTCTCCTCCAAGGAGTGCTGCTTCATGCCCTTCCTCGTCTCTTAATTGCTAATTAAAATGTAACCAAGAACTCTCAGACAGTTTAGTTAGTCGCCCTCAGTCGCTGATCCATTTAACCCTTAGCTAACAACACTGTGTCGAAAGGATTGCCTCCGTAGATAAAGATGTTTTGCCCTCTTTGCCTCTTTCTTCATCAATACCATCCTACGACTTCTTCCCTGAGGGATATTTCAGTTTCAATTAATGGTTGTTCTTGCATTTAGCTCATGTTCGAAAAGGAAAATAATGAAATATCAGGGAAGCCCTAAAGTACTGTGACATGACAGATCTGTCTTGATGGCCTTATAATGCTCACAGAATGATGTTACAGAACCATAACGGTCTTACACAGATACTCTTCTTCACTGACTATCAAGGGTGTAGCAGTTCAAAGTCAGTGAGAAATGCTTAATCAACGACCACAAGAATATTAAGTAGTATTAATCGAGCTTATAGCTATATTTTCACTGCTGCCATGGGTATAGAGCATGGTACTGACAGTCATATTGCCTCTTTTTCAGGTAAACATGCACTTGCCGTTAAACGAGAAAGCCCTTGGTTTGAGTCCTGGATGTGAGATGACGCACAGTTTCTGGTTTATATACTATGGAACTCATTCCAGTAGGGAATGAACTTCAATTATAAAAGACAGTAGCCGATATATAAGAGAAGGTAGCCGTTCATTCATCCATCTTCCCTAGCCTCTTATCTGGTACGGGGCTGTTTAATTCCACTTTTTAGCCAAAATATGTGACCATGCACCCGGTACGGCTGGGGTCGCTCGGCATGGATGCATGATGCGTTTCAGTCACATGACCTCACACCACCATCCCAAAAAGATGGGGCAGGCAAAAAGGGGAAACGCAGGCGGAATACCCTGCCAGTTTATCACTGAAACAAGCTCTCATTTTTGCGGAAAACTCGTTTCCGAGGTCTACCGAAATTCCGCAGGATGGAGGATGTGATTCGAGTGGGTTCGGTGCTCCATCATGAAGAAGTCAAATAAGCAAATTATCTGTGACCGAAAGCTTTAATTCTGAGGCAGAAGGATTAAGCTCTTTGATGGGCAGATTTAAGGGTAGAAGCCAGGAGAACAAAGGCCAAGAGTGATAATCTCTGGAAACGTTGTATCGCATGTCCCACAGAGGTTTATTTTCCACACTTCATCCAAACATCTTGTAGTCCTGAGATTAGAAGGTTTAATTATGGATTTCCTCACCAGTGCTTAGTGGTCGATATGGGGGCCAGTATGTGTGCAAGTTTTTTTGGCTCAAATGATGTCAACTGATCTTTAGTTTCACTAGCATTTAGTTTGATCTCTGGTTATGTGTATTGTGTGTGTGTGTGTGTGTGTGTGTGTGTGTGTGTGTGTGTGTGTGTGTGTGTGTAAATTGTACTAATAAGGTCAGTTCTCTGAACTCGACTGAAACATGACTGGAGGTGCTCTTATTTTTGCTTTAGCAAACGTTCCACACCCCCAGTCTCGGAGATGAGGAGTTTGAGATCCCGCCCATCACGCCCCCACCCGAGGCGGAGCCGGGACTGGGATTGGCGGAGGCAGAGTCGTCGCCCTTCCCTGGGCTCCCAGAGATGCCCCCCTCGCAGAGGTCCCAGTTCACCCCCCACTTCCCACCTCAGAGCCTCGATTTGCCGTCCATCACCATCTCCCGCAACCTCCTGGAGCAAGAGGGCGCTCTGAATTCCAGCCTTCCAGTGGTGAGTCCTGCTGGCATCAGGTTGTATGTATACTCTAGTCTCATCACTGCTTAGCTTCGCTTGCTTGTAAATATTGTACAAGGACGGATTCAGGAAACTCCTTTGCAGTGTTCAGGTTAAGTGCCTGGCTGAGGAATCCTGCAGTTAGATCCCCCCCAGAGGTTTGAACAGCAACCTTACTGGTCAGAACTCCAGCACCTATTTTTGCAATAGTATCCTAAACTGCCACATCTGATCATATCTGGCCTTGAGACATGGTCTAAGTACTAGATCCAACAGAAAAAAACAATCTTTTTTATTATTTATCTGCTATCCCTTAAAACATGGAACAAAACTGACAATATTAAACTGAACATCTAAGCCGATTGATGTACTTTTCTCGTCTTGGGCCCTGAACCTTTCAGATTTTAACATCTCACTTAAGCACCCTGCGGACCCTTCCGGCGTTATAGCGGTTAAGGCAGAAGCCAGACTTTTCCCCATTACTTTTCCTTCCCATCTCATCAACGAGAGAACTTCAAGTCCATCTCAGAAAGTGATAACACCTGATGAGATGTTAGATAAAGGCATGTAACCCAAGTGCTATGTGCCCTTATATCAAATTGTAGGCTGAAAGACCATCTCTTGGATCAACACTTGGTCAGCTCTGAACATAAGGGCTTTTTCCTTTGGGGGTTCTGTCTGTTATATTTGTATCCACATGTTTTCTAAAAGACATTAGCCTGCAGCCCCAATATCCACCTATAGTAACATGTTTGTTCATGGACCTTTCCCTTTAAGAACAGTTCTGTTGTATGTATTCGAATGTTGCCATGGAGATTATCTGTCATCAGATACAAGAAATGTACAGACTCGTTTTGTCCTTCTTCATTAGCTGCTGTGTGAGCTGTTTGCGTCCTACACTGGCAGTCTCATGTTGGTCGAGGTTTATCGTGCTAATTAAGAGGGACAGTGATTTGTGGCGTGTGTGTCATCCCGATATTGTTCAATCAGATGTACCGCAGTACAAACAACCTGAAACTCACGAGACGCACCTGTTCCACAACTGGAACCGTCTTCAGAGCTGGGAATGCAGATGTGCTGGAAACACTATCTGTTCACACACATCTGTGCTAGGGAACAATTAGAAGTGCTCTGAGTGGCACAGGTGTTTTCTGAGTCTGAGTTATTCATGCTGCCCCTGGAGCCGTCTGTGAAATGCTGATGCGAGGTTGAACTCTGCTGTCGCGTGAAGGAGTTAGCAGACACACGTCTGCGGTCCAAAGTTAGTCCCACGGCATCAGGGAGGAAGGGGTTCATACAGACCCCAGAGGTTCATTTTATTATTTGTCAAGACATACTTCCAGTTTTTTTTTTTTTCATTTTTTCTTTGTTTTAGACGTGACGTGCATCTGGGGGATATTGAGGCTTCAGTCAAATAAAATGCAAATAATGCGGCGCATTGTAACAGAGCGCAGGGTCTCGTCCTCATCAGTCGCGGGTCAGTTGTTTCTTTCAGTGGCGGCTGTTCCGCGGGCAGTGAGAATGCGAGTGAGAATGCGAGTTCTGCCGACCGTCGCAGCATCTGCCTCTTCCCGTTCGCCGGACAGTTTGTGATGGCTGAAACAGGCTGAAATTAGAGAGGAATGCTCAGAGTATTTGGGGGGGGGGGAGCCTGCTGTTGATGATGGGACCGTTTACATCCTCTCTCTGCTCTTTCTTTGTCTCATCCCCTCCACCCGAACACCCAGAGCAGGTGCACAGAACCCTCTATGTGCCCCTTAGGCCTCCGCCACCCTCTCAGCCTGGCGTTTGATGCACAAATTCCAGCTGCTCTCTGCATGAGTTTATATTCACGCTGTTTAATGTGTCGCCATTCATTTTATTCTGTTTGCTTGAATTTTGCCTAAATATGGTAATTTTCACCTATTATTCCTCACGATGCCAAGAGGTTACTGACAGTCTCCTTTCTTAAATTCCTATACAGTTATAGATTATTACAAAGCCTCCTTTATAATGAAATCCTGCATAATGATAGTAAATGAAATGATTACATGCTCGTATTTTATGGGTTTTTTGCACTTACTGCCGTTCTCGCAGAGCCTGTGAGGAATGATGGCATCTGCCAAACGCTAAACATGTGGTTAATCTCATGACAACACCAACAGGAGCCCGATCCGGATTGGCCTTTCAAATGAGCAGCATTAAAATATTGTCACTGGGAAGGCAAGACAGCGTTTCTGTTCATCCTAACCAATATTATCATTCCAATCTATCCACATGGGGGGGACGACAATTTTGAAAGTAATTTTATTCCGATTCTGGCCTTACTATTTAATTGTCTGCTGTTAATGTTCTGTAATGTTTGCTGGAGAAGTCACACCATATCTTGAGCCAAAGAAGCATTCACTTGATAAATGAATATTTTTACGACTTCCAGATTTTATAATGGGGGGGGGGGGGTAATAGTGTCCCGTCTGTCACAGAGCCAGTAGTAGTGCTGTCTTTTGCTTGAGACGTGAAGAAGGTCCATCCCTGCAGGAGAGACACAACAAGGGAAGGTGACGCTGAGCTGTACGAACTCTAAGCTATTTTGCCTCACATACGGACAATTGCTCCGATATTAAGAATATACCGTAGATTTACTTCCCAATTTGTGCATGGGCTATAAATTTTTATTGCCTCTTTTCCCTCTCCTTAGTGCTGGCACATAAAATAATTGCCACTTTTAAAGTATCCTCACAGCATAATTGATTCTCGGAAGGTTTTTGTCTAAAGAATTTTCATTTCATGGTCAGTTAAGCATTCTACATCTGGAAGAAATGTAACCTTTAAACAATTATGGTCTTCTCTGTTCTCATGACTTCATAGAGCGTTATCAGATAATCGTGCCTCTTCTGACTCTTGGTAAAACTTTGCTTAAACAGAGGGGAGAATGTGTTTGAGTGTGTAGTGGATGTGTTTTGGACGTCAAGTGTGTTGTTATTGGCATGCTACTTGCATTGTTTTAGCTTGTGCCAGAAAAGGAAACTGGCAAAATTTAATTGAATTAATGCATGAGATGGTGAAGAAGTCCAAGCAGATGTTGTTCCATCCATTTGTGCTGTTAGTTATGCGCTTATGTGTTAAAAAAATAAAAGCCTGTAAAATTCCACTACAGAAGATAGTTTTTATGTATATAATATCAAATGAGCATAAAAACATGAATTTTTAGCAGAAATGCATGGAAAATAACATTTTGTTTCTTTAACCTAGATTGAAAAATGTGACGATTGAGTCACTTGTAATAAAAACCAAGCAGCCTGTCAGTCAAAATCTGTAAGGAGATTCCTGCAGGATTAGGAATGATTTGTGCTATTTTCACGTGACCCCTTTGTACCCAGCCAGCCAAAATGTTGTGCTAATTCCTCTCCCCTAATGTTCTGTGTATTTGTCCTGCGTATGTCTTGCAAATTGGCTACAGATGCTTCTGCTGCTGCAAAGCAAAAGTCCTCGGTGGCAGGATTCCCCCACAAGCCCGCGAGTCGAAAGTCATCATTTATTTAATCTGCTCGCCTAACAAGCTCCTGACCCGCGCTTTTGCCTCCCGGCGTGCAGCCCTCGGCCTGTTACACCGACAGCCCTCTGATTCGGTTTTCCATCGTGCCAAAATGCCGTCGGGTGCGGTGCCAGAAACGGGCAGCGTCGTTTCATGCTGACGTCCCTCCAGGCTTCTAGCATCACAAAACTCACACCTGCAGCTGCGTTTTTATTTTGATTTTTTTTTTTTTCTTTCCCCAGGCCTCACTCTAACAAATCATACCTCAAAAACTAGGGTTTCCAACTTGTATGGGCCATTAAACAGCTCAAGATCATGGCCATTAAAAGCGGTTTATCTATTTTATTGAATGTCTTTTTTTCAAGTATTTTTCTTTATATTCCACCTTTTAGTATTTTTTTTTTTTCCACCAGAAGAATACTCAAAGCAAAAACTTTAGAACGAAAGGACTGAAATTGCTATAAAAAGTGTAAAAAGCGGTTGAAGGTGTTTCGATATCTTGCCTGAAAGCCTGCCTGAAATGTCCGTGTGCAGAGTGGTTTGGGCTCATTGTCACGGTCTCTGCCGGTGTATAGGGGGCTGCTGCTGGATTTACTCACGGCACTGTGCTAAAAATGAAATCCCAACTGCGAGGCTTCATGAATCACAGTCAAGGTTTGATGGGGTCTTTCATTTAGCTTATTTTTCATGTGATAAAAAAACTCTCTGAGAAAATAGAAAATATGACCAGTTTTGTAACACTATTTTTTTTTTCTTTTCCTCCATTATGTTATCTCCCTTCCAAGCACTGACACGAGTTGTACATCAGTTTCAGAAAAGGGCCTTTGTATATCCATTTTTGGTAGAGGGGGATCAGGCAGCTATTGTGACATATTGGGTCAGTCAGAAATGAAAGATATTCATGCAAGCATGCAATGCCTGTAATGAAGTCTCGCTCTGACCTTCTCCTGTGATTGATTCTGAAATTTAGTTTTCTCAGCCGGTGCTTGAAATGAAATGAAATCATGTTGAACAAGTCTTAAATACCCACAGTGCACTGGGAGACATGTGTGGGGGATGGGCTGGGTTGGCTTGGGCGATTGGCATGGAAGGAGGGCTGGGGTGACGAAAGAAGAGGTTGAGAAAGTGGAGTAGGAAGAAAATATGAGCCAAGGATGGATTTATAAATTAGGAGATTGGAGCAAGCTTCAGCAGGGATAGAGGAGTGAATGGGAAGAAGAGGAAAAACAATTTATCTCTTATACTATTATAGCCTTTGCCCGCATTCAAAATTTCATTTTTCTTTTGGCTTAAGTACTGAATTCTGCAGGCAGCTGTAAATGGGAAAGTAAAATTGTTCCCATTTAAGAGCACAGTACAGGAATATGTGCCGGGGACTGATAAACTATCTTTAATAGGACTGACCTTTCATGCTGGTTAAAGTTACTGGGGGATTCATCCTCATAATTACCATATAGATGATTTTACTCCTCTCTTGCAGTGAGACTTTTCCAAGAGCAATGTTGGCGATTGAATGGAAATTGAACTTGTTAACATTCTTTTCAGCCAGTTACAGCTCGCATAGTGCTGCTGCTAATAAATTCCAGCAAAACCTTCCCCAAATTCCACTTTCAGTATCTGTTGGAACAGACGTGTCGCTCCTATCATTGAGATTACCCGTCAGATTTTTATCCGGTGTACATTCGGACACCCCATATTGAGTCCCTCGCGGGAATCGTCCCGTTTTGTTACTACGTGTGTTGGAGTAACGTCAGAGGTGTTCAGGATGCTTTAGTGCAGTGCTTCCGAAAAGGGTCCTGGGGGACCCACAGCCGGTTTTTGCTCCCTCCCAGCTCCCTGCCAGACAGTCCACATTTTTGCTCCCTCCCCGGGAGTTGGAATGGAGTAAAAATGTGGACTGTCTGAGGGTCCCTGTTTGAGCAGCACTGCTTTAGTGCACCTTCGGGTTGTTCGTCACTTTCGGGTTGTGCAGTCGAGCCAGAGGCGGATAGGACTGATATGATGGTGTCACCCCACTTGTGGTGCGGTGGGTAGTCTCTGCCCGGTGGTCTGTGTCCTTTCTCCAGCGTCCAGATGAAGCAAATTTTGTTGTTCTCAAAGCAGCATCTCTTCAGTCATTATATGTTCATTATGCATTGTTTAAATAATCTATTCCAATATAGTATGGGGAAAACAATCTCGCTTGCAAATTCTGATTGTGATTGATTTATGTTTCTGTTCCATGTGCATTCACTGGTACTTTGTTGTTGTGGGGAAAAATATCTGATATTTAAATCGATTGAAACAGATCTTTCCATCCTCTGTTATTTTTTTTCCCCTCAGCTTAGTGATGCGAGTCGATAAGGCCAAGCAAAGCTAATTAGATCCATGGCTACTGTATACTGATAACACTTCATTCATGCTAATCGGCGGCACTAGCAGGGCCCTTGACATCCCCATCTCATCCTGATATACCTTCTGGCTCTCCACTTAGCATTGCTCATTACAGACCAGGCTGACTGAAATGAATCTGTCTGCACTGTTGCTGCACCACTATCCTGCGCCCTGGGTATCACTTAGAAAGGTTGGAAGTGCCCTTTGGTAAGGGGAAAGTTAGCATTGTGCAGTGGGGCCCGGCCATAAATCACTTTTGTGGAAATTAAAATCCATTCTTTTGTGCAGCCCACAGTTTGTTTGTTTATTTTGTATAAACAATATTGTAATGTCTTTTTCAATGGCCCCTCTGGGATCATGTAAAAATATTACTAGGACGAAGGCTATTTCTGTGTGCACGTGTGTGAGCGTACATATAAATCATTTTAGGGTGCTAGTTATGTAACGGATACATAAGACAAGCTGGAAAATCTTTGTGTGTTTCAGTAAAATGGCAGAACACTTAATCGATAGCCCTTAAAGGTTTTGCTAACAGACACGGCTTCCTGGACAATTGTGCCGTCATCACCAGTTGCAGATAGGTGCCCCAGGAGAAGGGGACCAGTCGGCTTGTTGTGTTTGGTTACATCCCACCACTACTTGTCAACACTCTCCTGTTCCGTCTTTCTTGCGCGAACCCAACACCACCTGCAGATTCACTCCCCCTGCATTTGATGCGACCGAGGCCAGACTTGTGTAGAGGCTAACCCCGTTTGTAGCGCAGTGCCCCAAGTTGTGCGGGGCGGTTTCTTCTAGATTGTTACGGCAGTATTTTATATTGCAGGTGGGGCCCTAACAATGACTTTAGCCTTAGGGCCCCCACCCACCAAAATTCCGCCTCGGACGTGAGCCCCCTGACTGGCTTTCACCCAGACGTCTCTCAGGGACTTCAGCGAACCTCATGACAGCGGCGTGATGTTCCTCACACCATGGGAGGCAAAGGAGCCCATTCCATTCCACAGATTCGCCCCTCCCCCTCCTCGCTGGGTTGATTTATAGAGTTGATTACATAAAAAATATTTTTCTGCTCTTCAGCTGTTGGAGTGTGATGTATGAAAGCTGTCAGTGGGTGAGGCTTCATTCTTAAATATGCTGGCGGGATCATTTTGTGTTTCCATCATAGCGGGCTGTTTAAGATATAAACTTCAAAATGTCAGACTTTACAGAAGTGAATTTAATTCCAATTTGCCAGGCATTTTTGCTGGTTATTGTTCATACATTCTGCCACGTCCGGCATGGTTCTAAGGGGTTGTTTTGGTTGGGGTTCCTATCTCAAGAGTGCCTCTGCTTCCTCTGCTCCAGAGATGCCCGTTTCTGCTCAAACCCACTGATCATCCGCTGTAGCTCAGTTCAACAAACCTAATTTATTTGTACTGCACCCCCTGCTTATTGGTGGAATCTGTCATCTGGTGATTATAAAGGGATATATGGAAATCTGGGAAACTGCACAGTGATTTCAGCTTGTTGCATGTGAGGTCTGCAGGGCGCAGAGGGAATGCTGTTTATATTTATGGTTTGCAGTGTTAACATTAGCTCAGATCGCTGGATCACCAGTTTACTACCCTATAAGGCTAAATACACTGTGACCACTTTCCTACGTAGTACCATGCAGTGTCTAGAATGTTCCTGAACCACTTTAAAGGTTGACAAGATGTGTGTTCAGTGAAGCATTTCTGCCCATCATTGTTGGACTGAGGTGTTATTTTTGCACTTACGGCCTTACTGTTCGCTTTAACGAGTTGGACCATTGTCCTCTGAGCTCTCTCATTAACAAGGCGTTTTTGACAGCAGAATCTTATGACTTTATTAGTTATCACAACATTTTCTCTAAATTTGCACCACTATGTGAAAATTCCAGGTGGTTGGCTATTTCTGAGGTGCCAGAACCATTAAGAATGGTACCAACAGTCACAGATTTAAGATTGCTTAGGTCATGCATCTTAGCCAACCTGATGCGGTTCTGCAGTCTAACCAAACCTCTTGACCTTGTCAGTGTGCTGTGGATTCATTTTCAGCCATACGATTTGTTGTTTAGAGAAGCAGACTGCTTGCCTTAACAAGCAGGTTTACCTAATGTGTATTTACTGAGTACCTATTTTTGCTAACACTACTTGAGGGGGCACAAATACTTAGCAGTAACTGAGTTACTACTGAAGTACAAATCATGAGCAGATATAGTAGCTAATAAATGCGTTACAATTCATTAATAATGAACAAATATGAGATCAGCATTTCACTTGTTATTCATTACTTGTTCATTCAGTAGTTCCTTCAATAGTTCACGATAATTTACAGAATTAAGAAATATAGTAATTGCCTGAGATGAAAGATCCGCAGATGCATCACGATTCATTAATGAATGAATATAAGATAAGCTAAGTATGTAACTAAGACGTGGTTTGTGGTTAATACACAACTAATAGCTGGAGAGTTACCCTATTTTCTTTTCTCTGGTGTAGAACATTGGCCAGTCCCACCTTCGGCAGTACCACTCCAATCCTTCAATGGTTATGCGGTCAATCATCAACATGAACAACCCTTCCGGCATGATGTCAAGAAACCAGCTGACTACTATCAACCAATCCCAGCTGAGCGCTCAGCTGGGCCTAAACATGACCATAGCCAACATTCCCCACACCTCCCCCTCGCCTCCTGCCAGCAAGTCTGCCACCCCTTCTCCCTCCAGTTCCATTAACGAAGAGGACCCCGATGAAAGTAACAGGGTGAGTGAGCGAGACACTGCTATAAACGCCCATGTTACGAGTCTTCTCAGAAAATAGATGGTGGATGTTCTTCTCAACCTCTGTTGGGCTGTAATAGATTTTTGCAGCATATTCTGCTCAATAACACATCGTTGTGGCCGACGCAAGGTCAGCTCAAGATCAAATCAAGCTCTTTTCAAAAATGAAAAGCAAACGGTGTAAATGGTGACTGGTGACTCAACATTGATTCAAATTATTCTGCATTCTCACAAAAGCAGCTCACGATTGGTCCATTCCTCATCTTTTCTCCAGTCTGGTTCCTCTTAGGGCTTTTGATAGCATCTAGTCCAGCTTCCTCACCAACCCGTCTGTGTCCCCTGCAGGTAATTGGTGAGAAGCGTCCTGCCCCTGATGCCAGTAAAAAACCAAAGACACCCAAGAAGAAGAAGAAGAAGGACCCCAACGAGCCGCAGAAGCCGGTGTCGGCCTACGCGCTCTTCTTCAGAGACACCCAGGCGGCCATCAAGGGCCAGAACCCCAACGCCACCTTCGGCGAGGTGTCCAAGATCGTGGCCTCCATGTGGGACGGCCTGGGAGAAGAGCAGAAGCAGGTGAGTTTGGGGCCCATCCATCTTGTTCACTGTATGAGGCTACGGCATTCAGAAATAAAAAATATTTATGTGAAAATAATTCACACAATTGCTCTTTTATTTAGCTTTCAGTTATAGACCTTTCATTCACTATGTAGAGAAGAAACATTATTAGTGTATTCAGAATTAAATTAATATTTTCAATGTCATCTAAATCTACTGATTATACTGTCACGTTTTAATATGAATTATTCGTTTTTTTTCTATATAAATGACTGTTGTAAGTTCCTTTCATGCAAATTTCAAATATCACCCCCATACATTTGATCATTTTGGTGTGTTTATCTTTATTATAAATAAAAATGAAATTTTCATATAAAATCTCTTCATTCACCAGATACCATTAGACAGTTTTTAAATTATTCCAAGGTTTCCAGACTTACCCAGATGCAATTAAGGCTCACAATGAAACACCTGGGTCGTTTCCAATTTAATGTCCCAAATAGGCGCCACTTTTTCAAAAAGCAAAAGTCATTAAAATTTCTCAGCCTGTCATTATGGCCACAATTCCAATGAGACGGATCTTAACACTGACTTTTCTGCAGGTGAATATCTTCGCAAAGTAGCTAGCGAACATTTTTCTGTAAAATCATTGGTTGAATATCAACAGTGGTTCTTTAGGTAGGGCTTAGGTAAGGTTTTTTGTAGGATTTCATGTTAATTTCGCAGTTTATTTACCTGTCTGTTTTTCATACCAGCTACCTTTCTATTGCAGGTCTATAAAAGCAAGACAGAAGCTGCCAAGAAGGAGTATCTGAAAGCCCTGGCAGCTTATCGTGCCAGTCTGGTGTCAAAGGTAGGACTCCAGGGTCTCCCTGTCCTCCAGCTAACTGAGAAACCCACGGTAATATAAGCTAGCATGTTACCTCACCGCCCATGCAGTTCTGGAGAAGCGGAGAATCAGACGCAGCAATTAGCAAGTTTGTATGAGTTTTCCCGTTCAGGGGCCCGCTTTTATCCGCATGTCCTCCTCGTAACCCGGTTGCCCGCTGAAAGCCATAGAGCGCCGAGGGCAGAAAGGGTGCGATTATCTGTCTGATCTGGATGGTCTTGCCAGCCAATGGCTGCTTGGCACAATGTGAATGATGAGGGACTTCGGCGGAGTGCTTCTGCTGAGTAGAGGAGTAGCTCATTCTTTTACGCTGAGGTCAGCGTAGTGACCTTGGCCAACCCCCTCCCCAAACACACACACACACACGCGCAGCTGGTGGCTGCAGAACTGCTGATGGTGACTGGAGCAACTCCAGGGCCCCTGTGTTGCAGTAGCATTGGACTTTTCCCTTGGAGAATCTCCTTGACTCGTTTAGCCTCCTAGGCCATCTGCTTCCAGATGGAAATGACTCCCGTGTCTTCAGTGCTCCACCGAAATTCCAGCAGGATGCCTGGGTTTTTCACTTGCTGCCTAGAATGTTCTCACTTTAGTTCTAGTGAAGCAGAGGATTACTAAAGTCAGAGTGTTGGCTCTGTCCTCACTGCACACTGCCCTTTTTCCCAGTAACTGCAGCCCTGTTTTTCCCGCTTCTCCCACTAGGCGGCTGCAGAGTCGGCAGAGGCACAGACCATCCGATCGGTCCAGCAGACACTGGCCTCCACCAACCTCTCCCCCTCGCTGATGCTCTCGGCTCCCATGGCGCAACACCCGTCTATGTCGGCTGCCACCCAGGCCCTGCAGCAGGTGCTCCCGCGCGCCATCGCCCCCAAGCCACTGCCAATGCGGCTGGCAGGCGGCCCCGTCCCGGGCTCTGCGGCTGGAGGAGTGCCGCATGGCATGCCCTCGCAGCTGATTGGCCAGATGGGTGCTGGGACGCCGGGGAATGCCCCTCCCTCTGCGGTCACCCAGATGAGCCCTCCCATGCAGCCGCAGCAGCAGCAGCAGCAGCATCACCACCAGATGCAGCAGCTGCAGCAGCACCTGCACCAGCAGCAGCTGCACCACCAGCAGATCCAGCAGCAGATGCAGCAGCAGCATTTCCAGCAGCACTTGAAGCAGCAGCTGCAGCAGCATCACATGCAGCAACAGCAGCAGCACGTCCAGCAGCAGCAGATGCAGCAGCTGCAGCGCATGCAGATGCAGCAGCTGCATCAGCAGCAAATGCAGCAGCTTCAACAGCAGCAGCAGGCATCCCAGTGTTCCCCGCCCCAGCAGTCTCCCGGCACCCCGCAGTCTGTGGGGGGCTCTGCCTCCCTTGGCAGCCCCCAGCCCCCCTCCCAGCAGCAACACCAATCCCAAATACAGTCCCACTCTCAGGCCCACGCCCAGGTCCTGTCCCAAGTTAGCATCTACTGAACCAAAATCTATTTCATAAAAAAAAAGGAATTTAACTAAAAGCACCAATCCTGGCTGCTTTTCTAAGTTGCACTTAAGAAGTGTGTAAAGTATGTTTTACGATGAACTTTCCACTGTTGTAGATGGATATGCAGAAATATGCATAAAGGAACAAATATCTGAGATGGATTTTGTCTATAAAATAGGCTGTATAATGCAAAGGCGTTTTTGGGCGCCTGCCTAATTGCTCACTTTTTCTCTCTCCTTTTCTCATAACCTTCAGCTGAAAATGGACCCGAGGCGCACTGTGTTAAAACATGCTGTAATGTTCACAGGGAAAATGCCCCATATTATTTAAAGGCTTTATTCATAAGCTTCACACCGTCCGTTTTGCCCTGGGACGGGGCAAAATCGGTGGATGTGAAGAGCATCAGCGGAACTTAAAAATCAGTGCGGGCGAAGCTTGCTGCATATTAAACCTTCAAAGAAACACTTTAAACTCCGGAGGGGACCTTTAGACTCCAATGACTTACAGTTCTGGAAAGCAGTATCCGGTTCATGATCCATAAGAGGCCAGTGTGTTATGGGGGCCCTTCTGCCACCCCCTTTCCCTGGTTATGTTTGTTTCGTTTTGCTTGCCCCTGTCTGTGTAAAGCCCCGGATCATATGCTGCCGCAGAGGCATGTTGGACACGTGTTTGGGGTGCTGTGAACACCAACTGTGAACCTAAAGGACCCCAAAATATCTTGGGAGGGGGCTTGGTTCAGAAGACGAGGTTGATGGAGGGCAAAAAGAAACAATACCATAGACCAATTCACGTCATTGTGTGTCTTTAAACTGTAATGGAATCTGCTGTATGTGTCTGTGACAGAGGGCAGGGAAATATCCCTCAAACTCATCCGCGTGAAAAAAATACACAGTGTACAAAAGGCACTCCAAAAAAAGGCGGGAAAAAAAGGAAAAAAAAGAAAAAAAAAGAAATCACCCTTTGAAGTATTTGTCCTTACCTCAGGCTTTTAACATGCTCATAAGTTATGTTTTGTTTTATTTTCTTCATGTTGTCTAATAAAGTGAATATTTTATGGTTAGTGTAAATGGCAGGATTTAGGTTGAAACTGTCATTATTTTTCACCATCCCGTGATTAACAAAAAATTTAAAACAAAAAAAATTATTGTGATGAATTTATTCTGCCACGTTGTCGGAGGCGTCAGAAATGAGGGTGGGATGTTTGTGCCAGTTACAAAGAAATCTGTAAGAATGGAAAGAGCAAAGATGTACATTTTTCATATCATATGTTCTAAAGTTTTAATATGTGAGGCTTTAATTAAAACATTGGTAAAATTACCTGTGGATTGCTACATCGCATAGTGTATTTCTGCTGTTTTGTACTTTTTTATGAGTTACAATAGCAGTAATTAAGTCGTTTGTATTTTGCTTACAGAAAACGAATTCAACTGCCTTTTAAATCTGTCTATAGAATAAATGCATTTCAGTATAAAACTCTATCTGTTTTTGAGCTCTTAATAGGCAAATTTATTGAGTTTTGCTTGGTCAATGAAGTAAAAGAACATTCCATCAGTTATATTATATTAGCCATAATTTTGTATGAAGCATTATATTTCTCAGTGTCCACTTGTTTTCAATTAAAGACGACGATAACAAATGTTTATTTCAAGGAATCGATTCATTTCAACAATTGATTGTAGAACCAAAGGTTTTTTTTATCTAGTCAATGCAAGGTTATATGAATCACTACAGGAAAATGAGTATAAACCCTGTTTTACATCATTGTTGTTTTTGCAGTGATATGATTTGAGCAGCCACTGTACTATGCAGTGTAATATGTAAAAAAAAAGGATGTTCAGCCTCTCAGCTAATTTTCCTTTCACACCTATCAGCAGTTGAGCTTTTTTAGCTATGTGCATGTTGTCTGAATTGATGCATTGTGAAGACCCTCTGGGTTTATTCATTCTATTTGAGAATCAAGTGAATCTGTGGGGCATGTAAGGGGGTGGTAGGAAGCTCAGTCAGTTATCATAAATCTACAATGGGATTGCAGGGCAAATGGACTCCAGACCTAAATGTCTAAAACAAAAGAAATGACAAGGTGTTTGTATGTATGTATGTATCTGCGTGTGTGTGGAGG
>JAODJW010000007.1:12151783-12174815 GCA_026777045.1 Hyperopisus bebe
CATAGGCATGTTATAAACAGGATGGATTGTTTTAAAAAGTAATTATTTTTAGCATATTGCTATATAGTTAAATTTGTCGGAGACCTGCAGTAATATTTCTCCCAGTACAGAGTGACTCAATTCCCATCTCTGTTACATGATTAATTACAGCATCTGTCCTGACAGAAGCAGCAGAGAAGAGGCCTCTAGGAAAACTGCAAATATGCACTGGCAACAGTCTTAAACCGCTTATGATGAAATGAAAATTAAAAACAGCAAGTGCTGTGCATGACCTGAATCTCAATAGCACAAACAAGAATGCTGAAGGTGTCCATGACTACCAAACACAAGATTTAAAAACACACAGTAATGAGTCTCTGGAAGTGCCATTTATTATTCAGAGAAATATTTTCAGGAAGGGACATTAATAATGCATGCTGCTCTTGTTATTTCCCAGCCCGTTAACATTGTGTTTACTGTGTACAAATATTTCACTGTTTGGACCGTTCACTTGAAGGTCTTAGTTATTTGCTTGCTTTTTTGATACATTTATTGTGAACCATTCAGAAAACATGATAATGAATGCTATTTTTCCCAGGACTTGTGCGGTTAAATCCTGATATTAACCAGGATTTTAAATTTGCTCTACTTCAGGGAGTTTTCTTAAAATGGTTATGTTTGACAAAGCAGAAGTTCCCAAATTACGTCTTTAATTCTACCCGGTCAGCGATTTTGATGTATATCAGTATGACCCAGATTGTCTTCTGCTGCTCTGTTCCAATATCTCTCTGCGCATGACGGCCGCGCAGGGGAGACAGCTGCGCTGCGCTACACGCGCACAAAGCAGGTATAACAATAGGTTTGCAATGACGTCGACCTACCCGTCGGCCCAGCTCACGCCCGACTTGTCCGCACGTGGCGCGCGCGGCTTCCGCCCGTGGACTGTGCAGTGTGGCGCTCCCATCTATACAGGGGGAAATAAACCCAACTACAAAGCTCTGTAATGTATTCGTACGGTTTAAGGCGATTTTAAACGACCTCAGAGTTACGCCGACGCGATGGTGTAGCCAAATCGAGTTCTGCGTATCCCATGTATTCCCCCAAAGCTGCGGTTGATGAATTTCTTATGAGCGTGTGTCGGCCTTCACTACGCGTAGAAGGAGGCGATTTTCGGAAAGGAGGCAAGGTGCGTTATGGTGTCTCTCTATCGAATAAGTGCCAACTCTGCCAGGCTATCGCTACGAAACTACAAAGGCGCTGGCCGTCGTACAAAACGAAGGCATGTCTGCCAAATCAAACTTCTGTCCACCTGGAGCGATAAACTCAACGCGTTAGTGTTACTGCAAACCGTCAACATATTTTCAACCGTTTACACAACTTGGCTGTGTTGTTCCTCCAAACCGTTACAGATGGATACTGGCAGTGAAGGGCCGATCCCACGACAGCTTGCTGGCTGAATAACCATTACCGTACCGTTACTCATGAACCAGAGCGTGTCAGACTGGATAGACCGGTGTGGACCGAACCCGTAGCGGCCTGATGCGGCTAATGCGCTGGTAGCAGCTGGAGTGCAGTACTTTTTGCTTTACTAATTACGAATTCTCCCGTTAAATCATTCACAGTGTATACCTGCCACGATCAATTACAGCATTTCCAATTAAGAAGTAGATTAATCATTACACTATTAATGTGCATTTAGTAAGATTCCTGTAATATGAATAACATATATAAATAACGTTGTATTAATCGATTAATTAAAACGTGGCTTAATCAGTTAAGTTCTGTTCTAGAATCAGACAAATGTGAAATCCTATTAAAGAAATCTGCCAAATCAGTGTATGTCAAAATATTGGGCCATCATATAGATATTCAATTCAACAAACTAATTATTTCAAACTGTGCATTCTTGACAAATCTAACAACATAATGCTGTGTAGTGAATTTACATAAATTTATACTAAACATGAAAAGGCCTCACCAAGGTCATAAAAGTTGTTAGGAATGCAGTGCAAATCATTAGTAATGTTATGTATCTGTTTTAAGTCTTTGTACAGTCATTTTTGTGAGGGTGTTTAAATCCATTGTTTTTCTTGGCCAGTGTCAGTTTCTTAAGAGTATGGAGTCCTGTTGCGTTAATGTGCAAGGTCAGCTGGTTCATATTGCACTGTGGAATCTGGAAAAAGTGCAGCAACATTAGCAATTACCATATTTGTCAAATCGGTCGCCTTCATGACTCAGTGAGAAGGTGGCTTCATTTCCATCTTGAGTTAAATTCTCTGAAAGTACTGCTGCGTTTTCATTCTTCTGACCTCTGTGTCAGCCTGGAAATTTGTACTGTACAATTTTTGACAAGTTTAATAAAAGCAAAGGACACTCTGTCCTTTAAACGAAGGGAAAAAAAAACATTAAACCTCATACATCCACTTAATTTTTTTGGTCGTTTCAGACTGCAGAACTCCAGCATTTTTTATGAAGAGGTTTAAAGAGAATGAAATATGTCGAATTACTGGTGTATTGCAACGCAGTGGTATTCAACCACTAAACTACTTAGTAAGCAGGTGCTACATTTGTTCCAGATCAGAGTCATGGTTTGAAATTGTTTTTTTTTCCTTAGAGCTATGTAGCTTGGTTATTGTATCTGAAATTTGCATGAAGAGAACCAGTTGAACTGTTCTTGATTTTTTTCCTGTACAGGGACTTTTTGTTTGACTGATTCCTTTGGTGCCATTGCTGTGATTTTATGGTATATAGCGAAGGTAAGTTGCAATCCACACCTTTAGTGGGTCTGTCCTGGGCCTTTTCACTTGAGTATAGAAGTGCTCACTGAGCCTACACTTTTTCTCATTGTCCATCCCTCTACTTTGAGCAGCCTGCTCCAGTGGCCTGTCAACAGGAAGCACTGGGGAGCAGTGCGAGGTATACCCTGACTGGTGTTGGATGGAGGACTCCTACAGTGTGTTCACAGGGACACCAGTACACACGGAATGTGTCTAGAATATGTGGGGGTGTTGCTGGAGCAGACAAACCCCTTTTGCTCTGAAACAGGTCTGGTTCATTACCTGGGAGTTATGCGTCAGCAAGCCGAATGACTTAGATTCTGTAAAATGTATAAATGCATTACACACTGCGGTAACCCTGTTATTGAAATTGGTTGGATACATTTTCAGTGTTTTATCTTTCTGTTCCTGGGCCTGCCTGAAGCTCATTTTCCTTTGACTTAGATTTGCTAGTTTAACCCTCTGGTGGCAAATTAATATCACTTTGAACCTGGTCACCTGACTGTCCGTCCAAAGACAGATACGCTCCCACTACACACACACAAACAAAATGAAGAAATCCCAGATTTATGTCATTTTATGTGGATCATGTTGAACCATGTAATAATTAATCCTGAGAGTTTGATTTGTCTGAACCTGACACAGTTTATCTATAATTACGTTATACCGCATGATGACTTGGATTTGGATATGGGATATACCACATGATACATTTTGTTTGTTATGAATGTTTTCCATTCTGGATGTATCAAATGAGAGGATGCGTCATGTGTGTTGATTTGTGTGCCTTATTCCAGGACTTCCATTGTGAGACTTCACTGTCTGGGCTTTTGAAATTTAGATTCAGGGACAAGTGAATGCGCAGAAAAGGCATTGAAAAGGTCAAGAGGCCATCCAATTAGGAAAAGTGAATATTTCTGTTTGCATGTTCAGCTACAAAGGGGAGG
Organism: Hyperopisus bebe; assembly: GCA_026777045.1. Lineage (NCBI taxonomy): Eukaryota > Metazoa > Chordata > Actinopteri > Osteoglossiformes > Mormyridae > Hyperopisus > Hyperopisus bebe. The sequence goes on from JAODJW010000007.1 coordinate 12,155,487, forward strand.
GAACAGAAAAGAAACTTTCCTGACTCCAGCCTTCACCAGGCCCCTACATAAGTGACCTGCCTTTAAATGGCCTTTTCCGAATGGCTTTCACCTTAAAGGGATTTACAGCTCGCGGAACTTGAAAACCTGGCAGACCTATTTATTTTGCCTCGAAATGTCAACATAAACAAGGTACTTCATTGCACAGTATCAAGTCATGCTGTTTCAGATGTGCCTCCCATATGACCATGGAAGTAAGCAACATTTCTAACAATGAAGACAACATCGATAAAGCTTTAACAATTATAGTGTAGTACAATTATGTCCAGTGCCACTTCTAATTTGCTGTTATTATTTTTGCTGTTGCTATTACAAGTAGTGACTAAAATCCACTAAGCTTACTCGCCTTCTATTATGGCATTTAAAAGGGTTATTTAGATTTTGGTACGAACTGCCAGTTTCAGTGACCATTTGACTTTTGTGAGATTAAAATTGAATTTGTGACTGTTTTACTTGCCTTTCAGTGAAAGGCAACAATAAAAGAATGGGGAGAAGCCAGATTAAAATGTAAGATTATAAAAAAAAAAAAACACCTTTCTGTTTAGTGCTGCATCCTTTGTTAAATATTTCTCCACTTGATTCAGTGCGGGGGGTTCTGTCATAAGAAGCACATTTAATGCTACCATTGTAAGATTTATACAGCACAGGTCAGAAAAATTTCAGAAGTACCCGTCTACTCATTTATTTTTATTTCCACATAAGTGTATTTTTAAGGTAATAAGTTTTACACCTTTAATTATTTCTTTTATGACTCAGAACATCTTTATTTTATTGATTGATTTTGCACTCAATGATTCTTCAAACTTTAATTAAGTTAATAGGCAGCGTATTTTATTTCAATAATGGGCTAGATTAAGAGCCAAATGCTTATGGAAAGATTGTGTGCAAAGGTTGTTTTTTTGATTAACAGCTGAGTAATTATTTAATTTGACGCCCATAATAAAATTACTCATCCATTTTTCAGGCATTTTTCTTGACCCCAGTGGAATGAGTGCTAGCTGTTTGCATTGAAGATAAAAGCATCTTGGGCAGTGATACGTCACAGAGCAATTTACTGCCATTGTGTCACATTGTAACATGGCTATAATCGAGCACTCAGAGCACAGTGGTGGAATAATGATGTCATCACGTGCTGGTTGGTTGGTTGGTAAGGTGAGCAAGTGGTCGGGGTTCCAAGGAGGTCCCCCCTGGCTCAGGGTCTGCGTTTGACGATGCCACACCCTCCTCAGGGGAACGGATATGTGTGCACAAAATACAAGCACCTTTTGCAAGTCAGTTACTAAAGTGAAGGCATGTCAAATAAATTTTATATCTGCAGTATTACAGTTTGGGAAGCAATGTGAGCGGTCCCTTATTGATTGTAGGTCCATTCCTCAGAGCAAATGTGATTCTAGTCTTTTTGATCTGAAACTACAAAACATAAACAACGCTGCTAAATTAGGCTCTTTATTAAGTAATCAGTGTAAACAATGATAAATACAGAGACCAAGAATGAGAGCTTATGGCTGGTGTTTTTTCTACTGATGTTATTTAGATATTTACTTTACCATATTGATTTGTTTGCTCAGTGATGTTTTTACAATCGCTCTGTTAGGCAGTACAGGGAGGAAATTAAGCTGTATCGGGTAAAATGTTTCTTTGCACTGCACTGTGGAAAACAGCTAGTTTGATGTCAACATTTGAAATGATCTTATTTCATCTTTTTGTAACTCTCCAGGTTCTGTGTGTGTGTGTTTTTTTTATATAGAATCTTGTTCTGAATTGGCCTTCTATTGCATCTTACTTACCGTGCTAATGCTAGCTATTACTGATCTCCCATGTTTCTATGGCAACAGAGCTGATAAAGTGTACTGAGAGGGAAAAATGATAGATTATATGTGCATGCTGTGTCATATCCAATTAGCTCAAATTGACTGTACGCCACATTATGCGGGTGCTCTGAGGAAGATCGATAAATATGGACAACGTCCAGAAAGGTTCCCCCTCGTCTTCTTTGTCTTCTCCCGGCCCGGATGGCAGGGGAAAACAGAGACGGATCATGCTATGATGATGTGCTCTCACTGCTGAAGGGGCAGGTGCTGCATAGACACCATTCAGGCTCGGCCTATTCAGCCTGAGCTCCTGTAACGCTCCATTCATGCATAGCAAAACACCATCTGCTCCTGTTTTGCCTCAAGCAATCACAGCTGACCGAAAAAACCACCATAACAGCTGCTGCAAAACAAAAGCCAAACAAAAGATTGTAGCGAGAGGTTAGACGTGCGTCCAACACTGAGAAATATTCCAGGGAGTGGGTGAAGGAAACAGTAGGGTTTTCAGGGGGAGGAAAAATGGAAATCTACTGAGGAACGCCAGGAGAAGGGGTTAAATATAAGACATTCAGTCCATCTGTCTGAAGGAGCCTTCAAAATCCGCAATAGGTCAGGTGATGAAAGACGAACAGAAATAACAGAAATAATGCCTGCACACATTCATTAGCAGTCTTTGTACTTTGCAGATTAAAATGATTGGTTAGTGGAAAGGAGGCCCATCTAGCTGTTCTTGTTGCTTGTTGAGTTAACCGGTGGGAGAGCCTGGTTAGCAGAAGCACAATAGGGAAGTAAAGAGTAAGAGCACATGGAAAAAGCAGGTTTGTCTTTGGATTAGGGACTCCTTAATGCTGAGGAATGGACCACCTGGACATCCTGCTGGCATACAGGCAATTTGCATTTGAATATTCCGTATTTACAGTAAGTTGTTATACAGGTATATAGTAGAATGTGTCATATTATTTAATGAGAATACCATCAGTGTTTCACCACTGTCAGTTAACACTGTGCGCCATGTGCTTAAAATGTTAATTTTATTTTGTTATTAAAAAGTCAGGACCTCTCTCTAAAAAATACAGTATTGTATTTCAAACAATAAGCTGCTGAAATAGACGTTTTTGTTGAAGAACTCTGTGACACGCTAAGGCTATTTGAAAGATGAATGAAAAGACGGCCCAAAGAGAGTAGTTCCTCTTTCTTGGTTGAGGAAGACAGATGGCGAGGGTGCCAACTTCTGGCCACCCGTGGGCATATCGGCCTGGAGGTGTGGGACAGCCAAACAGGTCGCATGTCTTCAGACCTCGCTGATCATGGGTCAGTTCTGTTCCTGCATTAGGATTTTCTTTGGACGCGGCTCCCCACCCTGCCCCAAACCTCACAGATGCTCTCAGTGTGGCCGCCCCCTCCCCCCATACACGCACACTTCTGCCGTCGGCATATTATATTTTAGTGATTTCTCCAGTGTTGTAATCTATCATTATTGTATTATGTGAGACAAAACGGTATATCTCTGCCATACTTCATAGTATGAAACACTGGGATCAGACAAGTCCCTTAACTGAAATGTTTTCATGATGCATTTTATGATCAGTTAAAACATTTTTCTCATACACTGGTCTCTCAGAAGAGTGTTCTGCAGTGTCATTTATAAATGTCTGTCCTGGAACAGCAGTTTTCAATAAATACTGCAAAAGATAAATAATAAAGCCATAAGGAGACAAGTCCAGCTATTTATCTCTGTTTCTGTGGAGATTTGTCCGGTGGGATCTGGCCTTCTCGTCCAAGAATGATTTTTTAGTTAGTTAGATAACAAAGTATTACTCCTTCCTAACTACTTATATCACTTGTGAATTTTTTTTTTTTTAGCTTTTTAGTTGACATAGACCAAAGGAACAAGCTATTTAGTCCAGCTTTAATTTAGCTTCTACGTTTAAACCTAGCTAGCTTTTGTAAATATTCTTGTATTATGATTATCTGTTGTTTTAATCTGAAGGTATTTATATACCATCTTGAGAAATTAGTTTTTGCTACAGAAACTAATAATTCTAACCGGGCTAGCCTTATGAGAATTGCTTTGTAACTACGGCAACACCTTACAGTCAGTGGGTGGGTCTGGGTCTCTGCTTATAATGAGAAAACAAATAAGCCAAGAAAAGTGAATCGACCTCATTCTCACTGTACAATAGTGGAAAAAATGGGGTATCATTGTTGGTAGGAACATCATTGCTGGCCTGTTTCTCAAACCGTCTCTAAAATGCTTTTGAGCACTCAAAAAATAGATAGAACAAATCATTTAAGCGTAAGCTAAACCATATTCTTGTCTTTCTTAATATTAGCTTTCTCCCTTACTGTATAAACACATCAGAGATGAGAGAGAAAAATCATAGCGCTCCTCCATCACAGTAATTTGCCCCCCCCTCCCTTGCAGAGGCAGCATTTATTTATTTATCTTTTTTTTTTGCTGAGAGGGTCAGCCTCTCTCAAGGAGAACAAGGGTTGGCTGTGTTTCTGTCAGAAGGGGTTTAGTGCTTGACCTGTGAGTTCACTCGCCACTCAGAGTGCTCCATTGTCTGTGCGTCTTCATTGTGCGTGCGTCACTTGTTTGGGCGGACAGGGTGGGGGCGGGGCGGGGCGGGGGCGGGCGGCAGCTCGGATTCTCCACACCCCCAGAGCATCGGCCGTTGGAAAGAAGATTCCACGACTGAATAGGTTTCCTCACTTCTGCTGCAGTCTTTCATTTCCTTGCGAAGAGCATTGAAATAAGAAACTGAGAACAGGATAATTACATATTTATTAATATTTAGCAATTGAAAATCTGGCAAAATAGTCACAGGATGAGGAGATAAAGCGAGCCTTTACCTTTTAAAGTGCTGAGTTTCTTAAGCATTCCTTTGCTGCTGTACTTTTGAGGTTTCATTCGTTTACCCCAGGGGCACGGAGTACCAAACGGCGCCCCCGTGAGTGTGACGTGTGGAGAAGCCCCCAGCAGTTTGGCACAATCTTTGTCCTTGAGGGTGTGGGCTGATGTTTCATAGGCCTGCTCAGTGCTGCCTGATATATAGTACTGTGCAAAAGTCATAGCCAGTCACAGAATATGTTTAAAGCTATTTATCTGGATACTAAGTGTATAGTAGCTCAGGAAACAAAAATCGATATTAGAACACATGCAAATAAGCAACACAATAAAAAGCTATCAAGAATCTTACTGGTATCTTGTTGGGTGGAACACCGTTTCAGTTCCCAAAGCTCACCTCAGGCGCCGGCCAGCCATTCCATGTATTGCATAAATTTCACCAGCAGGTCACTTAATTAATTCACTTAGTCGACCCAGTAAGATATTGATTAGCCAAATAAACTATGCTAAAATTATAGTTTAGCTAAAATCACACTGAAATGACTCTAAAAGAAGTTATGAAGTGGCTAAGCGAACACGCTTTGACCAATTGTTTTTCAGCAGCATGAAGAGCTTTCATGCATCTTTTTCTTTGATTCCCAACAACTTTTGCACAGTACTATAAGTGTAGTTAAACAACAAGGCTGTTTTGTCTGGCATATTGACAGGCTTGCGTTCACTTTGAGCCCCTTAATGAGCTGCCAGCTTGTGTACAACGCCCACATAAAACCGAACGATATTTAGGTGCTATTAGTACTTGCTAATCAAAAAGCGTAAGTTCAAAGTTCCAGATGCGCAGCCATCTTCTCGTTGTGAAGCCTGCAGCTATTTGTGACATTGTATATAATGTATATAATGAGTTACATTTAACACCCCCTCCATGTTGTGTTCCTCCTCTCCCACACGTGTGTGTCATGTATAACGGATAATGAACATTGGATTACCGGTACCCAGTAGTGAATGAATCAGCACCGGGAAGGGAGTTTGATGGGGAGGAAATGGAGGGAGGTGTGCTTGCAAACATTTCAGTGTACATCTTCCAACAGTTTAATCAAGGGGTGCTGGCAATCTGTCTTCTCCTTCATTGTCATCCAGTGGGGTTGGGTGGGGTAGGGGAGTCTATTTATCATATGGTCTTAATGTGCTAATTCTGTGTCCGTAATCTCTGGCAAGATCATCAATCAATGAAGACATTGACACACGGCTCCTAGCATCCTCCCTTCCTTCACACACACGCCATGCACGCACACACACAATCACATAACCTTCCCACCTTCCCAAACCCCATCATGCAGAAAACAAAGGGGCCATCTCTTTACATGTCTTTAGATAGAGCTTGTGCCCCTCCCCACCTTGCAATACAAAGCATGGCACACTGTCATCACTGATTAATGGAAGAGTCAGAGCTGTAGCTTAAAAGCATGTCCTTATTTTGTGCCACTGAAGATCTCCGGTTTTTCAGAAGCAAATGTCAACACATTTTTGTATTATTCTTCATATGCCTGCAAAGGGAGACAATTTTCTCAGCAGACCAGCTTCTAGACAGATCTACTTATGTGCACTTGTGACAGTAGAAGTACTTTACGGAAAAAACATTAATATGTCTTCCTGCTTTTGTGAAATACATACTAGTAATGGTTTTAAGATTTATGGCCTGCTCTGCACGATACTAATTCACATGTCCGTCTGCAACTTTACCCACCGTTAACTGTTATTTGTCGAGGGCAGACGAATGTAATTGTCATTGAATCATTTACGGCTCTGGCCTTGTACAGTGAAATCCGTGAAGACTTTCCAAGTGATTTTGTATAATAAGAAATGTGTGTTTTCTGAGGGCAGCCTTTAATAATGCATGCTGCAGTGTGAATTATTTAGGAGCGAAGTCTCTTTTTTTTTTTTTTTTTTTTTTTTTTTTTTTTTTTGAAGGAAATGTGCCCTGCTGGAGAAAGGAGGTGAGTGGAGACTCTATGGACTCTGATGGCTTTTTGTTTTAGTGTCAAACTTTTACACTGAGCGGGCAGTTGAAAGGGAGTTATGGCACTTTAAGAGATTAGAGGTGACAAAGCTAATTCTGACGGCGTAAGTCGAACATGCACGCCTCTTTTGACCTTTACTCAGGCTATGAGAAGTAAGTGGCTCACAAGAAGAACCCCATTAAAAAATAAATAGAGGTGTTTTATGAAAAGGTCAGGACACATGTTTCTGAAAAAATTTATTAATCTCCCAGCCAAGAGCAATAGACTTAATTCTAATTTGTAAAAGGGAAAAGGAGACAGGGTAATATAACATGTTTGTTTCTGTTCAGGCACTTTTTCAATATCTCTTATTTACAACATGAACTGTGTTTCTGTTTGGTATTTGCATAAATATCGATATGTGTCACTGTGCTCACTGTCCTTCAGCCAGGCCACTTGAAGGCGGGTAATGCTCCTGATATACCACATTATACCCTAGTTTAATCGCTGCAGATAGTGAGGTGTCTCACAAAGGCTCTCCCTTCTGAGCTCTCGTGACTTGTTCTTTACCAAGTGCTGTACTATAAAGGACAGCTGTGTACAAGCGGCCCTCATAGTGTCCGTCTCACTCCCTAATTCTTTGCATGCTCTTCGCAGTCACAGAGGAAATGCCTGTCTCACAATTTCAATTCAGGCCTTCTATATGAATGCCAGCAATGTGCTTTCATTGAGCAGACTGTGCTTATGTTGGGTTTTTTTGTTGTTATTCTGCATTATGAGTTCTAAAACCCCACTGCCTTCAAATCGCACGGCTGGACAAACAGGAGCCTCAAGAATGCCGTAATGAAGACCAAGTTATTCATACACTTGTTGGTATGTTGTTATTTCAAAATTTTATACAAGGAAAAACTGGAAATGTGAGACAGTCATGAATTTGGTTTTCATGTAAAGCAGTCATATCCATAATATTTATTCATAATATCTTTTTCTCACTTTATAAACTTTTCTCAATTTCTACTCCTGCTTTACAGAGTGGCACTAAAGTTTGCCTTATCAATAATAATGTATTAAATCTACCCATATAGAGGAAAGAAGTAATAGTCTGCATCACACATCCAAACCACCTTCTACTCTCTTATCGGGGGGGGTGTGTGATGCCAGTCACCTCAATATGCATGCCTTATACAATTTCTATGTGCTAGGACTATGTGCTGGGACTTTGTGCCTATATGACCTAAAACTGCATGTACTACGTGGTTATTGTCTGTATGTAATGTAATGACTTCCAGGGACATGCATGCTACTTGTTAGGTCACATGACCTGTCGGTCACGCTTTATTGGCTGGAAAGTTCATGCACCTAATTAGCATCGGCTAAACACCAAAGGGACGGAATGCTCTCCTTTCCACCCCGAGCCTCTCCTGGAGATCTCAGCCTTCGAGGCGAGGCGTGTAAATCATGTGCTGGACCGGGAAGGGTTGAGGCCCGTTGTCCGTTTTGATTCTCCTGTCGCCTGTTGCATAGGTGTTTGTAGCAGACAGGGCCATTATGATAAAGTGATTGGATTCAGGGGGAATTGGCTGTACTTTGGTAATGATGTAGAGCACTATCCGTCTTGTTCACACCTCGATGGGAGGTAATAAAGCTGTGCGATATTGCTGCTTGTCAGAGTGGATGTTCTGTGTCGGTACTGGGGACGGAGGGGAAAAAAACGGAGCTCTGTCAGTGCATCATCTGTGTGGTGATTATATTTTACTCACAGTGAGCTTCAAACCGAAACCATTTCATAGTTTTCTGCTGGAAAATGCCTCAGGGAATCTGAGAGAGAAATAACAGGCAGTTCTGCAGAAGGAGGGGGAGGGTGGCCCCACCACACTTTCAGAAAGATGACATTTGTCCCCCCCCCCCATCAATTTAGTTCAAAACAGGTAGGTGCTCTGTGATATGTGCCTCCCTGCTCCTCACACACTTTTTTATATCAGTGCAATGCCGCTGTGTGAAATGGTCTCTGTCTTGGGATTTTATTTTGCTTATTTATTTTTGATAAATAGTGGGTCCAGAATTCTAGGAAGACAATGAATGTTTTAGCGTGAGAAAGCCCAGTGTTCTCTGTGAAATAGGGGTGCCGTGGCAGGTGTAAATCCACAGGACTAAAGGATGTTTGTGCCTCTGTCATACATAATAAGGTAGTTTAACATTTCAGAATCCTTGCAAAGTCATCCAGGATAATAAATAATATATCCAGCCTTGGACTTCAAAACCCCTAGCAGCAGTGAACAGTAAATATCAGATTAATGAATCTTTGGAGAAATTCCAGACTTGAAGTGTCTGCTTCTTGGTGGATTTAAAGCTAAACTATGAGGATGGATTGTCTTTGCCCGGTCAGATTTGCTTACTAGTCTGTTGCTTTGCTAACAAAAAGGGAAAATATTGTGTTTCAGGACGTGGAGTCGATGTATCACATCACAACTCATCTAAAACCACATGGAAACAATATCTTGCAATCTCCTGAAAGGGTTACAGATGCTGTATTTGCAACAATAAAAATTAATTGGTTTTTCTGTTCTTTTTTCCCTTCAGCCGTCTTTTTTTTTTCATTTTACCTCTTAGATGTGATGACTCACTGTAATGATTCTGAACAAGCTGATTTTAATTTGAATTTTTTTGTTTCCAAAGTAATAAAAACTGACATGACAGTGTACCTCGAGCAGACACAACTAATGAGAAAATGAAATTAGTTTTTCGGCTGGTTGATCAGAAACATACTATACATAATAATCAAGCATTTATTTGAGGTGATTGTGTGTGTTTCACAAACCCGGGAAGATCAGTACCCAGTCGTCTTTGTCTGATGTCTGATCTAGCAAAGGATGTATAATACTCTTTGTATACATAAATAGCATGGGTTCCCACAGGTTTTGACCTTCTTAATCACTGTACAAAATCAGTCTGATGTTTTTCATTTTGTTTTTGATTTATACAAATAATACAAGTTGCACCTAATGATTTCTGTTATATAGACTCACTGCTCTTTTAAATGCTGCATTTTATGGGACTTCGAAGAGATGCATAGATTAAAATTGCAGGTTTTATTGTTTACTAAACCAGCTAGGCTTCGGAAGAAATGATGGAAAAAAAAACAGGAGACACACAGATTTCTGCAGACGGAGTGTGAGACCCCTGGGATAGAGCTTCTGGAAATTTCCAGTCTTCTATTATTCATACACAGTGGAGTCTGAGGCCCAATTAAGCAACACCCAAATGCTGTTAATTTCATGTACGATTTGCTTGACCATCCACTGGGAGACTTTAGTTGAGTTAGCTGATAAAGGAGGCACAAGACCTTGGAGGATTGGTATGAGAGATGGGTACATTTTTAATACCTTGCTTAGCAACTAAATTAATGAGTGAATAAATGAATTCATTAACATAGCTGAGGTATGTGAATGTTCAAAAAGCATCTCTACCTGAGATGTAAATATATGTAGCTGCTATCAGTGTTACTACTGCTTTGGTAGTGGTTTACTTGAGTGATTATATGAAACCTGTTTCATAGTCATGATGCTTGTACTGTAGCCTTCCAGATGTTGCCTGGGGAGTGACTAGGAAGTAGAACTCATTGTTCTTGGTAGCCTGAATGTCTTTGTCCCTATTCCATTCGAACAGAAAGCTGTTGATTTACTCAGTAAACAATATGGGGGTTTTCTATCCTTGATGAGTGCTAATTGCCCCCCCCCCCTTGCTTGCCGCTTGCTGTCTCTCCCTGCTGTTCCTGACAAATGTTTGGTTAACAGGTTCATTAACTGCAGATCTGAGCTCCGGTGGCGCTCAAAGTGGGGATCATCCCCGGATCAATAGCAACAGAAAAGCCTTGATATTTATGTGTTTCTCCTGCTGCCAAAGTTGCCATCATTTACCATCAAATGTAACAGATCCTGAGAATTGTTACCACTGTTTTTCATGCCATCTCATGCAGTCCTCTGTGAGGAGCCTGTTGAACAACGACAGCCAACTTCAAGAGGCTGCTATGGAGACCGATGCATAAGATACTGAAGCAGATTGCTGGAAGGCAGACTGAAGGTGGTGAACTCGTACTTGCCCAACATCAGGTGACCATGTTCGGTCATTTAGGACTAGACATAAGCACAGTGGGTGGGCTGTCCAGGGCCAACGTGACATGCCACGGTGCATCAGTTTTGTTTAGGTCAGACTCTACCTTCATTCCTTTGGCTCTTCATGCCTGGATCCACATTGGTCAAGGGTATCTTGGCAGGTAGACTGACGACCAGGGCGGCCCTTCATAGAACTGGGGTTCTGCTGTTTGCTACTGGTTTGAGGCTGATTTTGTGAGAAGAACAGGACTCTGGCTCCCGCCAGTTTGCAGTCTGCGTTTGAATTTTTAAAAATGCAATTTCTCTTTTCTGTTCCAGCATAATAAAAGCCACAGTTGAACATAATTACCTTTACATTTGAAATAAGTCACACTGTAAATGAAAAGGCCCTTGCATTCTGAACCGTTTGCTAATACATTTCTAGTGGTATTGTCAATGCATTCTAAATCAGATAGCCACCCGTTGAAAATCATTTCCTAATTCATTTCCTAATGCATTCTAAGGGAATTATCAATGCATTATGGATGGATATTCAATATACGATTAATAATTCAAAAGTTGATTTAAATAGATTATCTGGATAAATTTATGGTTAAACTGGATTTACTACCTCTACAATCAGGTGAAATTTTACATCAGAACTAAAAGTATTGTTGATGCATTTCAGAAGAGTTCAGAATGACTGCTAATGTATTTCTGTCTGCATTTTATATTACATTATGAATGATTTGATAGAGCTTTATAAAAATTCTTCTGACTTATTGGATTGTAAATATTATAATTAAGTTACTTCTCATAAAGCATTATTTTTTTTTCCAAGGATATTTAATCTAAACCATCATATTTGCAAGTCCGTAATACTGAACAGCGAAGGTTAATCTAAAGCAATCTTTTAATCAAACACAATTCCAAGATTAACCTTGGGTGGTTGTAATGAAGGCGATGTTGGCAGACCGGGGACCATCAGTCTGTTCATGAACTGAGTGCTTCACATGTCTTTCAACTCTTAGTCGGAACCCTTGAGGAATCAGTCACAGCATGTGAGGAAAAACGGCCCTTTCAGTTGATGCTTTCATTGTGATTTATAGGAAAACCTGGCGATGACAGCAGTTATCATAATGCATTATAGCTGCCTTCAAAATGCTTGATAATGCAGTCATAAAGTATTATAAACACGGTTATAACTATTTATAAAAAGGCATAACACCATAGCCATGTTTGTTATGCATTATGGATGCTCTTTGATGCTCTCATCTATAATGCACTTTAGATACCATTATAATGCATTATGATGGTCTGTATAAGCCATTGTAATGCATTATGAAAGTATTTATAGCGCATTATAGATGAGAGCTTCATAGAGTAAAGTGTTACCAAAAATCTTAATGGTAACCTTAACTGAATGCTTATATGGACTGATAACTTGCTTTTGTACTCTCGTGCAAGATGTTAAATGGAAAAATATCCAACTGGATAGAATGGTTAAAAAATGTCATGGCTGGATAGCATAGATGGGCAATTCTGTTAGGTAAGTGCTGGCTTTTGTTCTCGCCTGTAGTGAAAAACATATGAAACTCAAGTGCAGTGTAGACTGGTTTAATGTTTCACAGTGAGGAATGACTGGCCCCCAAAACTGTTCCGCTGGACTATATACTTCCCAGTCAACAAATCACTAAAGCTGCCCCTTTAGAAATGAGATTCCGAAAGTGGCACAGAAGGAGTAAAAACCTGTGTGCCACCAACATCGAACAGGGGAGAAGGCTCAGTGGAAACAGTCGTAAAATATGGCTGTCGCAGTGAAGGAATTCCCCCTGCGAGGATTTAGGGTGGCTGAATACCACGATATGCGGTATTATCTCAATTTTTTGTGCTGTTTTTGTAAATTACTTAATGTATCCTGATTTTAGTGCTATATAAATATGTATTACTATTAGGCTACTATTAGGCTACTATTAGGTATATTGTTGCATTTTATATAAGGGTATTTTACGGCCCATCCGCGGTTCTAGAAGCTGATCATAAATGCAAAAAATCATAAAACATTGATATTTCAAAATAATCAAAAAGGTTCTAAAATGATAAATGATTTCCTAAATGGACAGCTTTAAAGCTTTCAATGGCAGCAAAATTGAATCGATTTATCCAAGATTATCATCGATTGCTACCAAGGGTCATATCGCACCATACCAGGCTAAACGAAATTAAATTTAAATGCTGGTAATGCCAAAACAAAGCATACAATCATTTTGGGCAGAAATTTTATAGGTTAAGTGTTTTTTTAATTATTATTTATAAGTAGCACGTTCAGAAATCGGTTTGTCTTATTTCGTGACTGTCAGGATTTAAACCAGCCCTTATTTGTGAATGCAGTAGTGTGATTGGCTAAAACACTTGCCAATCAGTCAGAACTACAGCTGTTGGCTTGGCTGAGGGCTCGTCGTGTTCCTAAGACTCTTTAAGCACTGAAAGCTGTAAATCGTGTGTATAGGAAGTTTATGTGTTGAAATACAAGTAAACACAGATTACTACACTGACAAGGAGTAAACTGGGGTAGTTTTCCCCCATGTTTTCTCAATTTAGCTTGTTTTTTTGAATAAAGGATTATGATGGGTATCAATCATTGGACCCTTACGGAGGTACCAACGCCAATGTCAGCATACTTTGAGTGGTGGGTGCTCTGTTACTCATGTAAACAAACTAGAAGTGAAGTGCACATTTGGACTGGCATCCATGTTTAAATATTACAGATTTATTTCTTATAAATTAAGGGCCAGTGTGTGGCTCAGTGGGCTAAGCCTGTGTGCCTGTAATTGCGAGGTCGTCGGTTCCAACCCCCCCTCAGCATGTCTGTGGGTCCTTGAGCAAGGTCCCTAACCCCCAGCTCCCTAGGTGCCCCCACATGTGGCTGCCCTTCACAGACAACTCTACAAAGAGGAAGTTGAGGGGGGCAATTCCCCACAGGGATCAATAGAAGTATTGATTATTATTATGATGATCGGAAAATGATCCAATTCCTAGGTTTCATTTCCCTGAGGAACAAGGAAGGTTTATACTCTCCCTTGTGGAAGCATTATCTTCAAAAAGGGGTGTACAGGGGAGTTCTTCACAAACTCTGTCCAGCACTCTGTCCCATCTGCTTGATTAGTAATGCAGTATCGTATGACTAAAACTCAGTTTCTTTATTTGGCTTCTCCATTTTCCGCTTGGACTAGGAAGACGGGCTGATAGCAATTCACGTTCACCTGCAGAATGCTTTCCATACCCGTAAATTGAATTCTTCAGCCGAAATGATGCCCTCAGGTAAACCATAAAATCTACCTGATTGAAGAGGCACACAAGCTTCATAGCCTTAGGTAATACTGAGAATCAAGTAACAAATCTTGGAAAAGTGACCCAATATAACTGAAACCGTAAAACCATCAAAGGCAAGCAAACCAGTTATAAAATCCATAGCAATATGAGAGGTCGGTGTGGGATTGGTTCCAATCAACTTACCAGTAACTTTCTTAGTACCACTGGCTGCATACATGGTAGGACAAGGCAAGTCCTTGATAAGATAAAGCAGCGTCTTAGGGACACGATGACATAAGACAAAGGCTTTAATATTTGTGGCACCAAATCCACAGCAGCTCCGGGATAGGAGTGGATTCCAGAGTAACCACCATGCCTGCAGTGTGGACCCACTGCAGGAGCTGAGGGCGAATAACTGAAGGCACTGAAAAGTTAGGAGGTGTTTTTGGTGGTGGGGTCCATATGGACTACCTGCTAAATGGCGTCTTTTATTTCCTATTTTATTGGTCCTACATTGCAGAAGGAGGTTAAGATAATGTCAGACATCAAAATTGAGTTTGGCGGTTCAGAATTTTGAGACAAACCGTCTGTCTCGATATTGTTTGGTCCCAGATGATATGTAACAATGAATAGAAATCTTGTGAAAAACTATGCTCACCTAGTCTGCTTGGGGTTAAGCCATTTCGCCTCACAAATGGATTTTAGATGTTGGTGATCAGCAAGGACCGCAAATGGGTGAACCACTCCCTGTAACCAGTGCCTACATTCTTCTAAAGCTAACTTGATGGCTGGTAGTTTGTGGTTATCTGTATCATAATTCTTTCTGTGGGAAAGCTGTGGGAAATCTGTGGAGATAAAAGGCACCGGGCAAGAGATTAAGTACCTCATGGTTCTGGGAAATGACTGCCCCTCCCTCTAACAGAGGCATCCACTTCCACTACAAAAAGACGAGATGGATCTGGTTGTTTCAAAATAGGCGAAAAGCAGCACAAGTTCTTCAAACACTGAAAGGCTGAAACTGTGGCCTGGCGAATTTGTTTTAGAGCAGCAGGGATCAATGGGAGCGGGAATCTGAATTTCACAGTGATGTTGTTCAAAGCATGAGAGTCTATACACAGAGACAGGCCACCATCCTTCTTATCTACAAAGAAAAGCAGATACCATAGACGCTGTAGACAGTCAGATGGTCTGCCAGCTTTTCATCAATGAAGTTTCCTGCTAAACTGGAATTTATCAGGGTGATGAGAGACCTGGTCACAAATCATTTGGAAATCAGGGCAAGAACAGTGATCTGCTTTCGAGTTACATTAACTAGAACCAGGATCCACACCAAGGTCTCAAAGGGTGCTTTTCTCTCCTGGAATAGACCAGATAACTTGCCTATAGATGCCCTGCTTCTCCACAGTATATATACATATGCTTTTGATGTGGCATGAATGTTCCTTCAGAGACAGAGGTACAGTAACTGGCCCAGTTATATCGGTTTTTTGTCCAAAGATTTGAGTGGTAAGGCAGGCAAGACTCTGATTCCACAGACAAGGGATAGACCTGAGAGTGTGGACCACTCTAACAGCAAGTTATCGATTGCTGTTGACATCTGGATACACTGGACCGGATTGGAGGTATATCCCCAATAGGCTAATTCAGACTGCAGGGTGGGCTGTACCTACATTAATACATGGTAAGCATGCAGTGTACGGAATTCCATAACATATTTGGTGGCAGTCCAATCTCCCTGCCAGAGTTCACATACCTGATTAGCAATATCTGTTACAGTAGCTGTATGGTCAAAGGCTTATTGGATGAGTATGGGGAATTCTTGTTTGAGTTTACCATGGTGCTGTTCTGATGCCAGAAAGCTGTTGCCCACTCCAGGGTGCTGCCCATAAGCAGGGAGATAACAAGTGAGTCTTATCTGTACTAGACCGAAATCATTCCTGGTAGTGGGTCATGTATAATGAACATTGGGAAACCCTTGCACTTATCAGGATGTCCGTCATGTCACTCGGGCATTGAGGTCAATACAGCTGATGGAGGAGATGGAAAAGTGGAAATGGCATGAGTGGGCAACAGCTCTTCAATTCCAACTGGATCTGCTGTGATGAAAAACTTCAGAGATAAAAATGCAGGGTTGGCAGGTTACATGATGTACAATGAGAACTGATCAGAAACCAAAACAAAATCCTAAAACAATGGCAAATCAAGAAAGCAGTCCAAGGAAAAGAGGTAGCAAGCCGAAATACCATTCAGCAAATAGGCCAAAAACAGGCAATAATTCAGAAACCAGTCAAAGACAATAATTAAAAGAGCAAGTCAATATTTCAGCAATGAGGGTCTCAAAGTGCTACTTAAGAGAGGTCCTTATACCCTTGGTTTAATCGTGGGATGTGTTACTGGTGTGTCCAGTATTCTGGTGAGGTGGGACGTTTTTTAGCTAGGGACTGCTGGCTGGAGGTGTGCATTACATCACGGGTACATTTTTATTAATGTTCAGTAGTTGTATTGTCATCCCTTTTTATACAACAGCAGCAATAATAACAATAATAAATGACTGATACACTTTGCTAAGAAATAATCCTGTACTTGAGAACTGCTTGGAATGCTAAATGCTAACGTTTCATGCAGAATGTCCTTACCAACTGATTCACCAGTAATTTATATTACGTTGTGGAAATTGCAGTTATAAATGCAATGCAAATTCTACTGAAATGGGTACATACTGTTATCCAAACTACTATGCTTTGACAGAGAATGTATATTGAAACTGTTTAAATCAGTGTTTCGCAATCCATTCTTTAGGGACCAACAGATAGTCCACATTTTTGCTCCCTCACAGCTTCCTAGGGAGCAAAAATGTGGACTGTTTGGCAGGGAGCTCAGCAGGAGCAAAAATGTAGATTGTTTACGAATCCCTGAGGACCGGATTTGGAAACACAGGTTTTGATGTTTGGACATGCAGGTCCTTGTATGCATATGAGAATGTAGTAGTGTGCAGCATGGATGTGTAAATCCATGGCTCCAAGGAAATTCAGCCACAATGGTTCAGGGAATGGCCTTATTAAGGGTTTTCATTCATGCAGCCGTTCACCTGCCTACATCTTACACAGGCCTCCCTTTGTCCTCTCCTTTCCCATCACTCTCCCTCTGCCATCACTGTGTGAGCAGGTCAGCATCCCTCCTCAGGGGCTACTTTGGGTCAAGTCGTTGGGCCCCTGACCCTTCCAGCTTTGACCTCTGACCCCCCCCCTCAACCCTGCAGGAAGCCCCTTGCATCGCTTCCATTTTCAGTCCAATGTCTAGATAAGCCAATTCCTGGAGTGGCCATTCCAGGCAGAGCTTTCACTGTAAACAGAGCACTGCTGAGTACGTAGAGTGTGTCATCAGACAGCTACCCTTTGATTTCAGCTGCCAATTACTTTCATAAAGTACACATGGGTCACAATGACCTAGTAGTGCTGGCTGTCAACTTAACAGTAAAATTTGCACAAATGTTTAAAAGCAATTCACCTAACTGCACGTCTTTGGACTGAGAGTCTTTGGACACTCCACACACACAGAGTGTTACACTCTTACCCTTCAGACTTCCTTTGATATATTTATTTATTGTTTAGTTTGCTACAATATATAGCACAGTTATTATATGGATCTTGAGCCTGCACACAATTGCAATGGCAGGCCACTTACATAAACACATTGCATCATATAACTGAACAAGAGCATAACTTTGGGTTGAGCAATGGAGGGGTTGAGATCTCCACCCATTTAAGGGGGTCCAGGCGGTTGTACTGGCTGGTTTAGATTATACCCCTCCCCCACCCCTCCCATAATTTACGCCCATGTAACTGAGTATGTCTGTCACCAGATTAGGGCTGTCACTATCAGTTATATCAAAAACTGAGTAATCTACCCATTAATCTGATGAATCATCGACTAATCATTTATATATAATATAACACCAAGAGAACTAACCAGCCCTTACAGACACTCAGTAACACACACAGTCAATTTAGGCACTACAATTCACTTAAGTTGCGTGTTTTTGGACAGCGGAAGGAAACCGTGAGGCGACAGCGCTATCCACTGAACCGCACACACAGGGTGAACATGGAGACTCCACACACAGAGCGGTGGTGTGAGGCGACAGCACTATCCTCTGAACCGCCCTCATTTTATAGGATTGCCACATGTGCCATGTTAATATCGACATGGCATTTTATGCAAATGCAATTGTCACTTCGCAAGGACCGTGATAGTCTGCTGGGTTCAAATAATCAATAAACTGCAAGGAAACATTTTTACTCAGTCATAGGAAACCAAACTTAGCAAGCTTTGCAATTTTAATGATGGTCCTTTTCAGCACTATCTAGTATATGTTTAAAAAAATCAGTCTCAAGTTTACTGCTGCTTTTGCATGAGCTCTGTATGTGCTCTCTGAGACAATCATAATCAAAATCATTCTCATCCTCCCTGTTGGACTCACTTGTGGACCTTGTGGTGCGTTTGAGAGAAATTAAACAGAAATGAGTGAAGAAGAGAAAAGCTAACAAGAACTGGTCACAAAATGACATTCATCTTCCGCTGAATGGAAATATGTTGTATTCCACAGAGATGATATTAAGCAAAAGCAAGTGATTTGTCAACACTGCTTTGTGTCTGCTTGCACAACTTGAGGCAACACCACCACCTTATTTGACAGACCTTGTTCATAGATAAGTTCTAATTGGGTAAACTGGATTGTTAATTTTCAACTCCTACATACAGTTGAACCAACTTATAGTGATCACTGTTATAGTGATCAACCGCTTATATGGATCAAAAAACTTGGGACACAATTATTCCTTTGCAAATACTATTTCAATACTTCACTTATAGTAACGGGGGAGAAGCTTGGTCCGCATTGCCGGTTATAAGTCGGACGTGTTCCCAGTGCGGGTTGGGCTTCGCCAGGGTTGCCCTTTGTCATCGATCTTGTTTATAATATTTATGGACAGGATTCCTAGGCGCAGCCAGGGTGTTGAGGGTGTCCAGTTTGGTGGCCTCAGGATTGCCTCACTGCTTTTTGCAGATGATGTCGTCCTGTTGGCTTCATTGGCTGGGGATGTCCAGCGTGCTCTGGGGCAGTTCGCAGCCGAGTGCGAAGTGGCGGGGATGAGGATTAGCACCTCCAAGTCCGAGACCATGGTTCTCAGCCGGAAACGGGTGGATTGCCCTCTTCGGGTCAGGGAAGACGT
>JAODJW010000007.1:12174915-12196929 GCA_026777045.1 Hyperopisus bebe
GAGGAGGCCCCGGGGCAGACCCAGGACTCGCTGGAGGGATTATATCTCTCGGCTGGCCTGGGAACGCCTCGGCGTCCTCCCCGAGGAACTGGTAGAGGTAACTGGAGAGTGGGAGGTCGGGGCATCTTTTCTGAAGCTGCTACCCCCGCGACCCGAACCCTGGACAAGCGGAAGATGATGATGATGATGATGATGATGATGATGCTTATAGTATTCAAGTAGTCAACTTACAGTGTTCTTTTAGGAGTTTTTTTTACATATGACAACATACAGAAAAATTAAAATTATTGCAATTTTTTTTTTTTTTTAACTTTACTTTGATAGCCCTGTTTTGCCTTGCGGTAACCCGCCTGCTTCTGGCAAGCTACCTGAGACTAATACTGCGTGCACAGAAGACATGACAGGAGAAAGACAGTCATTTTCTCTCAAAGACAAGTATACTCATCAAAGCAGCGAAACTCAAGCTACAGTATATTTTATGTACAGTACTGGGCTGTATTATAGCATATTTGAAATTTACGCAGTTCAGTAATTTTTAGTGCTGTAATATGAAAAGCGTTTGAAACAGCTATACAGTCAAACCTCAAACTTGTTTTGTGAGTGTTTTGCAAAACGAGCAAAACTTTAAAATAAATTTTAACTTGATAAACGAGCGAGGTCTTGCAACACGAGTATTATGTATACACTTTGCCAAGCGTCATGTGATCACTACTGAGCCGATGATTCTTCTCTCGCTCTCGCTGTGGGATTGTGGGTAATCGTCTCCCGTGCTCGGTCCCAGTCGGCATACATCACTCGTATAGTCAAAATTTAGTAGACAAGCACCAGCCGAATAAGGGTGTAGCAGTGCAAGCGATGAATCTGTTCAACAACAATCCAATGTCCACATTTCCACGAAATCGAAAAGGAGACAAAAGCAGCTGTCATTGGATAGGTTCCTTGTTAAAGTCGCACAAAAAGAACAAGATTCCAGTGAGCAAACAGATAGCAGTGATTCCGTTAGTTATAGTGAAAGTCGTCCTACAAAATAACCCTCCTCCTGTCTCTCGTCTCCCTCACACCATCCGCAATTCTTTTCAAAGGTAAAGTGCAAGTTAATTTGTTTTATGTATTTTTACTTTATATTTTGTATTAATCATTTTCATATTAATATTTTTGGGTTGCGGAACAAATCATCTGAGTTCCCATTTTTTCTAATGGGAAAATTTGATTTGATATATGAGTGCTTTGGATTACGAGCACGTTTCCGGAACGAAATCCAAGATTTTACTGTGCTGTATTTTGAGTCAATAAAATTCAGTAAATGATGACGCTGTCCATTTTATTATCTTATATTCATGTAATAAATATGCCTATACAAATGTCAATTAGATGGTAATCTGCCTGAGACATAAAGAAAAAGAAAAAAATCAGATATAATGATCATCCGCTTATAGTGGTCACTTGAAATACGTTTCCACTATATCACAAAAACTTCATATATTGCAATGTGAACTTTTTTCCCGTATCGTTCAGCTCTAAAACACATTAAAAAATATATATAAATTGGTTACGTGTACCTTATTATGTTAAATAATGCAGCTAAACAATGAGGATAACCTTCATTTTAGCAGCAATTATTCTGACATACAGGAATCCTAGAAAGTAAATTAAGCAAAATAATTTAAGTTAAAGTGATGACAAAGACAGACAAGGCTACTCCAAGAGTCTAAATGTCACATATCTATGGCTAACCTCACATTATTGGGTGAGTCCATCAAACCTGAAGGTCATCTTTTGAGATCTATTTGCACTGCAGTCGTGCTGTGGTGATATTTAAGTTCTGCTTTACAATACTGGCAGACTACTGCCTTTTCATTGACTTTAAATGTGAAGTTCTTCCACACAAATTATGTTTTTGACTATTTATTTGGACCCTCATCCTCTATGCACCGTCTTTTTTCCACCAAACTGATAAGTAGTCCATCCATCCATTTTCTTTACCCACTTTTCTTATTCAGGGTCACAGGGGGGGCTGAGGCTATTCCAGAGGCTATGGGTGCAAGGCAGGGAACAACACATGCACACACACAAATGCTATTCGTTCACATCTATGGACAATTTGGTAACTCCAATCAGCCTTAGCATGTTTTTGGACTGTGGGGGGAAACCCCACGACGACATGGGGAGAAGATGCAAACTCCACAAAGCAGAGCCATGACAGAGTATCAAACAGAGTCTCCCAAATGTCTGGGGCAACAGTACTCACCATTGCGCCACCATTGCCAAGTAATTCGGAAGAAAATGTTTTTTGATGGTTTTTAATAATCAATCAATCTAACGTTTCATTAGTTAGTTATGATAATTTGAGTGCTCAAAGGAGTCTGTGATGTCATTAAAGGAGTGCTTGCACTGAGTTGGCCAAACAAATTCTGAGGATTAAATTACACATCTATTATCTTGCTGCACCTGTTTCTCTTCTCTGTATTTTTGGTCACCCGGTATCAATTCATATTAAATGCAATTCTCTTAAAATGTCCTGATCTTAACGTTATCTTAGTTGTGATAGCATAAGCATGCATATATAGACAAAGATCTTAATTGCTTAATTGAAGGCCCATTGTGAAGAGACTTCATATTTAATTATTGGGTGTACACCCAAAGCTACTACAGCAAATGTAAAATAATAGACTTATTGAACTGTATTGTAATTCCCTTTAAACATAATATTACTGATTCAATTTCTCACCTGACATTTTTGGTGGATCAGAATGCCAGAAGTGCATCTGGCAACCCGGGCCTGTTTGTTTCCATGGTAGCATTTTTAAAGGAAAACCCCTAGTTTCCAGTTGGACCGCAGCTACTGTTACATTTATATACAAATGATGTATACAACTGTTACTGGTGCAGCCTTTTGTTCAATGATTTAGTTTTTAGCCTTAAGCAATAATTCCCCAGTGATTTCTTGATTCATGGCAGTAACCTGAAATAGAATACGGCCCCTTCACTGCATGCAGCTGAGTATTAATAACAAACTCAATTAGAGTCGGCTTAATCGCCTATCAGTTATTAACTTAATCAAGATGAGTTAATAAACCTACTTTTATAGTGAGTACTTGTATTATACAGACTAAGCTCTTATAGAAAAAGCTAATATACTCCTGTTATTTAACCGCAGACCTGTTCCTACTCTAGTACCATCCCCCGTGTTTCCTTACACTGTCGACCTTTTGTACACTTATTAAAAGTGCTGTCATGCTCCAAAATCCACTACGGTTTTTCAGTGTCAAGGATTCCTGAATTTACTGACCAGAAGGTTTGGTATAAGGTCTGTTTTGTTGTGTTAAATATACAAACCCCCTCCCCACCACAAAAACACACACACACAGTGTGCATGATGAAATTGCCCCCAGGATGTAAGTATAACTGTTTGCTCTGCAGAAAAAAAAGGTTTCAAATATGGTTTTACCCCAGTGGGCCTAACCCTTCTAAATAAATAATCAAGCCTCGTGCATCTGGGTGTCAGATGTCTGTCGTGTCACACTTGTGTCCATCATTATTTTGTTTGTCTTTGTCTGCTTTGTTTTTGTGGGACTGTAAGGAAACTTTTCACCGGGGGATTCGATTTGGTGTACTCAAGCCTAATTGAGCTGCTGTATGGCTCTCAACCAACCCCAAAATGGTGCAAAGCTTCCTAGTGACTTGTTTTTGCTGACCTGAAGGCCGAATTGCATTTATTGGGTTTAAAAAGGATGTTGCATGTTAAGGATTGCCTCTCGTTCTGGAGCCAAGACCAAACTGGCAAAAAGAAAGGGCATACAGCTCAGTGCTGGCCAAACTTCCAAGCCAGGGATGTCATTTATTTCAGCAGACATATACCTGTGCAAAACCTGATGCTGTTGTATCTTCACAGCTAGTTAAAGCATTTCACATTTGTTTCCAGCCATTTATGTTTCAGTGAAACCTTTAAGTAGAATGAAATTGTGTAGTGTAGTAAAAAATAATATCTTGAAACAGCTAAATAAATGGAACAAGACCTTTTCTAAGATGGTGTACATGAACCAAGGTATGGTATGTGGCAGCTACAATGTTACCATTGGCTTTAAAGTCCTTTATATAAAGCCTTATTAATAAAAGTACCATTGGCTTCTCTGAGTGATGGATACAATATTAAACCTTCTGTTATTTCCATATTTTTAATGGGCCATTTACTATTTTTACCACTCCCATTTATGAAAGTGAAAATGTAATCAGCCAAATGTCTAAATACTGCTGAACTGCTTTGAAGTTATCTACAAACTCCATTTGAGTTCCAGCACTAAATTAGATAAGTAAGTAATAAATAAAATAATACATTTTAGCACATGGCAAGTGTCACAGCTTGGACACTGAGTACTAAATGGACCTTGAGCGCTTTCACAAAGCATCCCAAACCATGCCATCCATTCACAATGCCCGGATTTCTGCCCACTGGTCCCCGAGACCTTAACAGCACACTGCAGGAAGCAGGTCACCAGGGAGACTTGGGGCTCCAAGACGAGGTGCACAAAAGGCAGACTCAAGTGCAGAGGACTGGAAAACCAGGAACAGGAAGCAGGACCCAGGAAACAAGAAGTGGGGCTGAACCAACAAACCAAAATAACTACAAAAAACTAAAAACAAGGTAAAATTTGCCTGCCACACTAGCTCTGGAACTCCAGGTGATCAGGACCATTACCTCAGGAACATGTCACTGGCAAACCAGGACCAGATACTCGATAAGACGCCAGCCATCAAGATCTATGGGCCAGGAAACAGCAAACCAGCAACAAAGGTAACAGAGCTAGCAGCCCTAACAAAACCCCAGGAATAGCACAAAAGCTAAAGCGAGTCCCATGACCTAGACTCCAAATCAGCTAGAGCTTTGAGCCTTACGCTCTAAGAGAAATGAACAGTTTAAATAAGATTGACAGCTAATTACCGCTGCCTGAGAGTGAGAGCCTACAGACCAGTCTCAATTACCTGATTGTCGATGGAGGACAGGTGTGACAGAAAGGATCGTGTTAAATTTGCATGTGTCTATAATGGCAGGCTAACATTGCCTAAAATAATGACACAACCAAAGTGTTTCATGCATTTCCTATTTTGAAAAGTGATTTGTGAGTTCTGCTTGGTCTGATGATCCTTTTAGGTTTTTGAAATTAATTCAGGTAGTGTGACCTTCATATCGGGTTATGCAAGATTTGTTATTCACACACACACACACACACACACACACACACACACACACACACACACACACACACACACACACACACACACACACACAGCGTGTGCTAGCAGGTAACTGCTGCAGGAGCATGAGCACGCATAAAGCTTCCACTCGATAACTCTCCTCTTCTTTGGACTGAAATCCTCAGAGGGATGGTTCTGTGGTTTTGCTGTGCAGTCAGTACACGAAACTGGCACTGTGCAGCTTGGCTGCTGATTTAACAGAGCTGTCTGCCACAGCAAAGCTCTTCAAAAACCAGTGAATAGCAGAGAATTTGTTTGACCTTTACAGTCCATGGAATCTCTCAGCCCACAGATGCAAATGTGGGGAATCGGAAAAATGATTAAGTGTGTCTATAGAGTTCAGTCTGTGTGAATAAGTTTTTTTTTTTTTTTTTTAATCAGTCCGGTTGGTTGCTTTACTTTATTTCTGCGCTTGTTTTCTCTTGACGAGCCAGGTCTGTGTCTCAGGAGGTTCAACTAGAGGAACTGGAGGCATCGGGCTGGGAACATTTAACAAATCTGCTGCTGCTATTTCCAGCCGTTCTCACAAGACAAGACTCCTTTCAGTGGCAATTAGGGCTGCCTCGTTTCTGTAGCTTCCTGGTTTGAAACACAACCTTTTGGGCAGAGTTATTCCACAAAGCTTGGTGTGGGCGTATGAACAGTTCGGATGACATAACATTACTACTAAATACTATCTTACCACATTTATTTTTTATTATTTAGTGCCAAACCCTTTTTGCAAGGCTTCTTATTTTTAATGTTTTAATTTTTAATGCATTTACTGCATAATTTACATGCCAAAGTCAATCCCATCACATCTGCCCCTACCAGAATCACTATTTACTATTCCAATAACTTGGAATAGGACTACAATGATTTTTCATTTTTTTCGTAATTAGATTTTAGAAGGTAATCAATCCACTTAGTATTTAAAAATATATTTTTTTATCATTGTATTAGCAGTTTATCAAATATGTTTTCTTTCTCTTTATTAGCTGTGCATTTCAGACTGTCTAATGAAAGGGGCCTCTTATGAACAAAGGGAGAATTGAGGTAGGCAGAGATGTACGATGGTACTCACAAGGAGCAAATAGGGAGTTCATCAATCATTCTTTTCTTTCGCAGTCCTGACGTACAAGACAAGGAAATCTCTGTGCTATATGGGGCTAAAAATAAACAGCAGCATTTGGAGATGATTCCCCCAAGACCAGTGAACATTTCACAGAACACTTCAGATATGGGTTCGGTAGCTGAATGAGCTGTACAGTCATATGGGTTCAGAGGTCTGGGCAGTACCGGGCTACTTGTATAAGTGAAGGGAAATTTTCTGTTGAGAGTAATTTGATTCTTCAGCTGTTTACATTCCTATAAGAATTACAGCATGGTGAAGAATGTATACAGGTTAGAGTGTAGCTAAGAAGTTTACTTTGTGATAGTACTCTTTTACTATTCAGGCACGGTATAGGATCACTGGTTTGGGTTAGCGACAGCTAAATGTTTAAGGAAGATATGAAAACCTTTCCCAGATATGAGCTTTTTACATTAAGGCAACAATGTGTTTAGAGTTGGAAAAAAATCTATTTTAAAGGCAATCTCTTGTATACCCCTCAAATTTCTCTTGATTGCACCATGGAAATGAATTATTGTTGGTTAACCCTTATTTATATAAGGTATGAAGTACACATATAAAGTACTTTTAAAGTACATTTATTGTTTACATTTTAAAGTTTGGCTTCCTGTGACTGACTTGTTCATTTTCCTCTTGTGAATTACACACGTCTGCCAGGCTGTGAGTCTCCTGGCCCTCAGTGAATGACCCACTCTTTCAGATGTTTGAATGGTTTTAACACAACTGCTCACTACACTGTGGGCCTCAGCTCTCTCATACTGAATGTATAGGTTTCAGTCCAGTCACACAAAGCTGTTACACCAAAAGCTGAATTTCCCAATAAAAATTTAAACAACTTGGTCATAACTTTGAAGTGAGGTTTGCTTTATAAGTTATCTTAGTGACTTTAATTCCTCTCCGGTGGTGTGATACCACCAAAATGATGAAATAAACATATAATTATAGTAATATTCAGTTATTTCGTTACATGGATGGGGAAAGACCCATCCATCCTTCCATCATTCCATCTATCCATCATTCCATCTATCCATCTTCCAACCACATATCCCGGTCAAGCTCATAGGGAGACCACAGAGGTTCTCCAGTTTCCCCCCGCAGTCCACAAACATGCTAAGTTACCAAATTTCTCGTGGGTGTGAATGTGTGTGCGAATGGTGTGTGAGCATATACCCATCCTGGGTTATTCCCTGTCTGGTACCCATAGCTTTCAAGACCCCCGCAACCCAGAATAGGATACTAAAATTGGATGGATAGATGGATGGCATGTGTTAACACAAATTAATTTAATTAAATGCACAGCCTAGAATCCTGTTAATTCACTAGACATTACATTTTACCTTCCGGTAAATGTGATGGTCATAAAATTTACATGCTCACACTGAATTAAACTATAATGACCTTATAAAATGACCTTACAAAATTTGTTTGAAACAACTTTTTGTTAAATGCTTTTTTATGATATTTTCAAAAATCCTTTTTACTTTGTATGAAATATTTGAAGTATTTTGGTTGTTCATTTGGTGTAATGATGAGAATCAACAGTGATTGGACATCCTCTGTGTATTCCCTGTGTATCCTCTGTGTATCCCCTGTGTATCCACTGTGTATCCACTGTTGGCCATAGAAGCTGATACACTATATGGAGAAAAGTATTGGGGCATGCTTCTTAATTATTGAATTCAGGTGTATAAAATCAAGTACCGAGCCATGCAGTCAGATTTACAAACATTTGTGAAAGAATGGGTCTTTCTGAAGAGCTCAGTATATTCAAGAATGGTGCTGTCATATGAAGCCACCTTTGCAATAAGTCAGTTTGTGGAATTTTTTCCCAGTTAGATATTCTGCAGTGAACCGTAAGTCGTATTACTGCAAAACGGAAGCGTTTAGGAACAACGTAAACTCAGCCACAAAGCTGCAGACCATGTACAGTAAACTAACAGAGCAGGGTCTTCCAGTGCTGAGGCACATAGTGTGTGAAAGTTCTGTTGATTCAACTGCAGAGTCCTAACTTCCTCTGTCATTGACCCCAGTACAAAAACTGTGCACTGGGAGCTTCATGGAACAGCTTTTCTGTTGGGTAATTTAATGGACGAATCTGGGTTTGGCACATGCTAGGACAACGTTACCTGCTTGACTGCATTGTGCTAATTGTAAAGTTTGGTGGAGGAGGAAGAATGGTTTGGAGTTGTATTTCCCTTAGTTACAGTGATGGAAACTCTTAATGCTTCAGGATGCCAAGACATCTTGGATAATTCTATGTCTTTCAGTTTTGTGGAAAGAGTCTAGGGAAGGCCGTTTTCTGTTCCAGCATGACTGTGCCTCAGTGCACAAAGCAAGGTCCATAAAGATATGGTTGGGTGAGTTTGGTGTGGAAACCTGACCTCAACTGCATCGAACACTTTTGGGTTGAACTAGAATGAACATTGTGAGCCAGGCGTTCATGTCCAACATTGGTGTCTGACCTCACAAATGCTCTTCTGGGTGAATAGGCAAAAATTACCACAGACACACTCCAACATCATGTGGAAAGCCTTCCCAGACGAGTGGCAGCTGTTATAACTGCACTAGGGGGACCAGCTCCATATGGATACCTTTGGATTTAGAATGGGATGCCATAAAAGTTCCTGTAGGTGTAATGGCCAGGTGTCCCAATACTATTGTCCATATTGTGCACTTTGACTGACAAGTCTTAAATCTTCAAGGGTGCATTGGGACAGAATTGAATTCTAGAAATATGCCTGCATAAGACCCTTAGAAAGCCTAATGAAGCAGCATTGGTGCTGGTCATTTCTGGGGGTGTCGGCTCAGGGTAAAGTGATACGGAGCCCACAGAGGCTGCTGACGGTTCTTGGCCTCAGCGCCAAGCCCAGGTTGCTCACCAAGCAGCTGCTGCCTGCTCTACTTTCACACTGACTCAGCATAGGACAATTATTAGCTCCTGTTCTCTTATCTGATTCGCACATGAAACCAAGGCGCCATTTCCCACTTTCAATAACTCCGTTCGTGGCCATTTTCTGACGCAGAAAAGTGGAAAAAAAAGCAGGCAAAGAAAAGGCCGTTTTCACAATAAAGGGCTCTTTTGTTTTGTGCAAAGAAACAGAGTCATTCTGTATTTTCCCATGCAGTTTCTACAGTAAATAGTTCATACAATCACTGCCCTTTGACAAAGCTTGTATTTATTGTCAGAATAGGTGTATGACTGAAAGAGCATCTTTTTTTCATGGAGATTGAATGTATGCTGATCTGTTTTCAGTCTTTTAGAACTTTGTATTTCATTCAAATGACCATTTCCTACTCCAGAAAATTCAATATGACATCAAAGATTTTAGGTATTTATATTACAGTTTGCTGACGTTACTGAGGTTTCTAATTTAAACTGCTGATGAGATTATTGAGAAATTGTGGAAGCGTATTACTGCCACGACACAATTAAAAAAATGTATTCTCACTATCACGTTATAACGTGAAAATATGACATTATAAAGTGAAAACATCACGTTAAAATGACAAATGTTATCACGTGAAACCGTATCATGTTATAAAATGAAAAATTATAACGAGAAAACCTATCCGGATAGGATTAAAAGTTAAATTGATCGGGGGCGGTGTTATGCCGAAAAAGGCATCCCCTTTGATTTTGCATTTCTGCAGCTCCTATAATCAAGTACATGAGAAATATATCCCCTCACCGACTTCATTACATTTACACTGACCCCAGCATGAAGCACGTTTTCTTAATACAATTTGGAGAGAAGTGTAACCTGAGCTATGTGGTGCAACACCATTTACACTATTTTAGTGATGTTTTCACGTTATAATGTAATATTTTCACGTTATAGTGTGATAGTGAAAATATATTTTTCTTATTATGTCGTGGCAGTAATACGCTTCCGTAAGAATTAAAGCCCCACAAAAGAATTCTATTATTTTCTTCATTTATCTCTTTAAGCCTGGAAATCAGGTGTGTGTAACATGGGTGTTTTATATACGCATGTATTTTTGTCTGTGACTCGCACGTCAAAGCACACAAGCAGAGTGTTGAATCTGAGCTTTACAGGCTGCACCCGAATTGAGCTGTGAAGCAGCTCCTTGCTGGTTTGCCAGGTCCAGCCTGAGCCTGAGCAGGTAGGGATAATTTTAGTCCTGTGAACAAAGCAGGATTGTCCTCAGATCTCACAAGTGTCCTGTGTTAACATCCGTCAGTATTGACTGGTTAATGCAAGCTCCATGCCGGAGTCGTGTTATCGCCTCACTGTAATTAGGCTCGACTGCAGGAATCTACAGTATGTATGACACAGAACAAAGGATTTATTCTTTCTTTTTCTTCCCTCTGTTTTCATTGATTGAACCTTTCTCTCTAATCTCATGATTCAAACATGACCTGTGCATGACTTTGCTTCATTGTAAATGTATGTTATTTTTATTCAACACAGTCCAGTTTTATCCATCTATCCATTTTCTGAAACTGTTTGTCTTATTCAGGATCACAGGGGGTCCGGAGCTATGGCCACACAATCCAGTTTTAGGGAAACCTAAAGGGCGGCATGGCGGTGCGGTGGTTAGCACTGTTACCTCCGGGACCCAGGTTTGAGTCTTTGCCTGGGTTATGTGTGTGGAGTCTGCATGTCCTCCCTGTGGGGTTTTCTCTGGGTGCTCCGGTTTCCCCCCACAGTCCAAAGACATGCTGAGGCTAATTGGAGTTATTAAATTGCCCATAGGTGTGAATGGTGTGTGAGTGTTCCCTGCAATCAGCTGGGCCCCTGTCCTGGGTTGTGCCCATAGCTTCCAGGATAGGCTCTGGAGCCCCAGCGACCCAGAAGGATAAGCAGTTTGGAAAATGAATGGATGGGAAACATAAATAAAAATTTAAATAATAATAAATAAACAAATAAACTGAGTGAAACCTCCAAGCCTTAGCTTTACTGTGTTTTTTTGTTTGTTTTTTTTACAGTGAAATACCTGTGTGTCATGTGTGATTGGTGTGCATTTTAACATCTTTACCAGTGGCTCCGGTTTGTTTTCAGGCCCCAAGCATGCGAAATAAAATTGCATTGGAAATCATACATATGAAGCCTTCACTGATCTTGATTTCCATTATGTTTTTTTTAGTGGCTGTGAACTACAGACAGCCCTTGGGTTATAACAAGATTAGGGAGGCACTCTTTGTTTAGATGTATCAAAACGTGATAAGAAACTGATTAGAGAGTGATTGTCAATTGACTTCTGACTAACCTGGTTTTTGGATCTGGTTTTTGAACCTGTACCCCCCCCCCCCCAATATTTAATTTGAATCCATTCATCCTCCCTAATAAATAGACCTTTGTATTTCAGTTATTAAGCATCCCTCTCAATATCAAACTGTCTGCTACAATGGCAGTTTTTCAAACCACAGTTTGACACATCAACAGCGGCAAGGCATGTAATATTACTGTACACATTATAGAGAAAAAAAGTCAGTCGAGGTGCTCAGTTTGGCCTTAAAGCTGATTTGTTTCATGCCTTGAAGTGTGTTTTCGTTGGAGTGCAAAGCAAAAATTATCCACGTCGAAAGACCCTGAACCGTCAGCGAAACTGCCTCCCTTGAATACTCTTTTCAGCAGGAAAAGAGCTGGACAAATAAGCAGTTTTCCCCTTGAATATGATCCTGAAATAAGCTGTCAAAGCTGGGCTGTGGAGTCTGTCTTTGCAGGAAGCACTTAAAATTTTTTTGTTATTTTTTCATCCTGCCTTGGGCACAGAGGAGTGGCACAAGATGGAGAAATGTACAGAGATTAGAGAGAGCCCCTGTCATTGTCGTGGGCGGGGCCAACTTGCGGGGGTGCTGCTGTACACTGGGGCGACTGAAGTAGTGTTGGGTTCTCACTACCCATGCAGGCCTGCCATCCATACGCGTGTCTCACACACACGCTGTGTGTGTAGTTTCAAGGTTCGAGAAAGACTCACACTTCCCCCTCACGCAACCCACGGTATCCCAACCACAGAGAAATAACAGATGAAAAAATAAAGGGCTACATTAGCTGAAGTAAATCAATTCTTCAGACGCAGCCGTTGGGCATAGGTGAGACAGCAGATTTCCGGCACAGAGCTCTTGCCTCAGCAGTCACAAACACCTTGGTTCCCTCCTGGACAAAACCAGCTGCTTTACATGGTGATGCTGGATCCCCCGTCCAACATCTGCCTAGCAGTGCGTCGTAATCAAGATTGAGAAATGGGATTTTAATGATCCACTGTCTCCTGGTCTTAAGTGAGGAGGAAACAAAAGATGAAAGGACCTTCTTGTAAGATCTGTAACTGATGCAATTAGAGTGAAAGGAAGAAGAAAAAAACATGGACCATCTGCCTCCATGTTGTCCGACTGTCAAAAGATATTGTAATGTGGAATGAGCTACGGAACACGTTAATAAAAGTTTTATATATATATTTATAAAAAAGATGATGAAGCCTAAAGCAGGGAAAGTTATTAACACACCTAAGGGCCATTGCTGTTTACTTTATGTGATTAGAAACCGGCTTCCTGATTCTGGCCAAAACCAA
Organism: Hyperopisus bebe; assembly: GCA_026777045.1. NCBI lineage: Eukaryota > Metazoa > Chordata > Actinopteri > Osteoglossiformes > Mormyridae > Hyperopisus > Hyperopisus bebe. The sequence goes on from JAODJW010000007.1 coordinate 12,187,814, forward strand.
GTGGGCAAACAAGTTGTTTTCCTTAGGTTAAGTGTACAGATGACTCTCAGAGTCATTTTAGATGTTCATTATACCACTGAAAATGTATAAGCAAAGAGAGATGTGACTGCTATTTCTATAAAAATAAAATATTCAGAATCAAACAATTGTCCGAATACTAGTTTTTAGGGGATCGTTGCTGTAACCTTTTGTCGTTATTTTCCACATATAACACCTGGCCCTTCACCTTAATCAACAGTTTTTTGTAACCAGATCCTAGCCAGGCTTGAGCTATTCGCCTTCAGCAAACCTACTGCGTCCCAATCAAAATAAGGTAGGCCTACCTCCGTAATGACATTCTAATTAACTCGTTCACTGCTCCGGCAGTGATTCACCCTCGTCAGTGCCTCCCTGCACAGACATCGTTTTGCCCCTGAAATTTGTTTCCTTATGTTGCTTTTGGGTTAAATCGGTTTGGATTAATGAGTTTTGGTCAAGACCTGCTTTAACATGGCTGTACCTGAGTTGTCAGTGCATACATTCCATGCTAAACATGGCAATATGTAGAGTGCATCAAATCCTGCCGTGTTCTAGGTGAACAGCTGACAGCAGTTTCTGGAGAGGCTGGAAGCCAATGAGACGGAAAGGGAGAGAGAACATTATTAAATTAGTTACATTATGCTGTTTTAAATGTATCAAAATCAGTTGCACAAAACTTCTGTTCACTTCTTTGTGGTTGGTGGTGTTGCCCGCATCTGACATTAAACATTAAATAGCATTTGAATAATTCATGTGGGCGTGCAGCTACATTTCAAATCAGCTTTATTTAATATAATATTGACAAGTGGGACAGTGAAAGGGGACCACGGCCGGGTCACATCACACATTATTGCCATGAACCTGAGAACCGTAAACACTGGTGTAGATGGACAAAAACACTGCTTACTGGGACCAGTGCAATATTTCTGATATGTGAGATGTGGGGATTTTGTGCGGTGCATTCAGATGACCCTGAGCTTATTGAAACAATAAAACACTCCACTAAACACATCATTATTTCCCATGCACAAACATTTGTAATTAAGATGCAATGTTGTGTAATACTGTTTGAAAAATAATTAGTTGCTGGTTACTCGTAATTATGTAGTAGGGTTAGGAATTTGGTTGGGGGGGAGGGAGTGGGTCTCCAAATATGGCTTCATCTGTATTCAGCTGTTTGGCTATAGTGGAGTTATTTTAACAGGCTTTGGTCCTTGATTAAAACGTGAGAAGCCAGACTAGCACCAGACTGTGGTTGCAGCTCGTTCATTCCCATACTCACAGCAGTTGTGCCGCCGATGTCATTTCTGCTCACACTGCAGTGAAATCCCTCGGGGTCTGCAGCAACAATTTAGCACTGTGCTCCTGCCAAATTATTTATTAGCTGTAAAATAAACACACCACCACTCCAAAAACAAAGACCGGAGTACCGGGGAAAAAAACGACCCCCGAGCTTCTGTATCTGACGGCCTTTTAGAAGCAGATGGCAGGACATGCCCTGAAACATCATGTCTGACAGTAATGAATGCAGGTGGGTGATGCTGTGCTCGGGATGGTTTACGAAGGTGTAGCACTCTGTGTCTCTATCTTATCTCTCCACACCAGCAAAGGCCTTGTTCTGATAGCATCACTTTTCTATTGTGGCTCGAGTTTGCAGGGAATGAGGGACATAGGATTTGTGCTTCGCTTCAGGGGTGTGACTGGAAAATGACACAAATAAGATGGGGTGCCTGTTTCCTGAGTGTGTGTTTATGTGTGTCCTTCGCCCGGGCTCCAGATCGGTCTTCCAACCACTTATCCACTATAGGGTCTTGGGGAGTCTGGGGCCTGTGCCAGGCGAGACAGAGCACAAGGCAGGGGACACCCTGGATGGCATCATTGCCGGTCCATCACAGGCCACAGGGCAAGGGACACCCTGGATGGGATGCCAGACCATCACTGGACACAGGGCAGGGGACACCCTGGATGGGATGCCGGTCCATCACAGGAGACAGGGCAGAGGACACCCTGGATGGGATGTTGGTCCATCACAGGAGACAGGGCAGAGGACACCCTGGATGGCATCATTGCCGGTCCATCACAGGGCACAGGGCAGGGGACACCCTGGATGGGATGTCGGTCCATCACAGGGCACAGGGCAGGGGACACCCTGGGTGGGATGTCGGTCCATCACAGGGCACAGGGCAGGGGACACCCTGGATGGGATGTGGGTCCATCACAGGGCAGGGGACACCCTGGATGGGATGTCGGTCCATCACAGGGCAGGGGACACCTTGGATGGGATGCCAATCCATCACAGGACACAGGGCAGGGGACACCCTGGGTGGGATGCCAGTACAGGGTTACTGTGGGCCTAAATTCTTCCTATCTCTCTCTTTCATTTTCAAGTGGCCTACTGTATATGAATTAAATATAGGTAAATACCTTAATCACACAAAAAATTCTACGTTCCACAGGCTAAGCATGTGTTAGTTTGCTCAGGGAACTATGGGTTTACCTTTGGGAAGCTCATCTGTCCTCTGTTTTATAAGCCAGGTTTATGTGCTTTTAAATAAAGCATGGTATAAAACAGTGTTTTATCAAACCCAGTCCCTGGGGACCCCCAGACGGTCCACGTTTTTGCTCCCTCCCAACTCTCAGGGAATTGCAAGACAGCAGAACAGCAGACCGTCTGAGCGTCACTGAGGATTGGTTTGAGAAGCACTGGTTTAAAACTTTCTGCAATCCTAAAATTTTTGTTCATGAATGACATTAATATTCATTAATGAAACTCCCCAAAGCTCCGTATACGTGCCTGACAGTGTTGGCTTTGTTACCCATTAAAGCTGAAGTCATGAGGCCTTTCGTAAATTGTTTTACGATGTATTGACCCATCCAGCTTACTCGAGGGTCATTGTGAATTTGTATTGCAAAATTAGTGTTAGTTAAGGTTTCCCATTACAGATTACTGAATACATGCTCTGAAATGTCATTTTTAACGTATTCCATTAGATTACTCCAAGTTAGCACCGTAATCTAAATACTTCGGATTACTTAAACATAAATATAATGGATATGAAAAAGAAATAAATTAACTCCGTTTCTTGGTTTCCAATTTATTTTACATTCAAAACCATGTACTTTGTCACAACTGAAAACTGAAAAGCAGTTAACATTTAACTGCACAATAATTCAAAGTGCATCAGTCTTTGAAGGGTATGTAGAATAACACAAAACATGGAAAGAATGTTTTTAGAATAACCGTTTATTTACTCTACAGCCCAAAAAATATTATTGTAATGCAGTAAAAGACTCAAAGTACAATTCATACGATTATGGTGTCTGGTGAAAATATGTACTCCACTGCTAAAGAGATGCTCAGCTGGGGCACTTGAGGGTAGAGAGGTGTTGGTGACCTAATCATTGGATAGGCCTTCAGTGTATCTAGGTTTGTGTCTGAATCTCTGAGATAATTTTGTACTTCATCTTTTATTTGCTTGAATGTAAAATTTTTGCAGAATCTCCCCAAATAAAATGCCTAGTACTGTACAGGCTTGGTCACTGTATCGGATACCTTTTGTTAGTATTTGTTTTTATTTATTGCTGGGATTGTGGGTGACACATCTCCAAAAAGACTATTGGATAAAATTTGAATATCATGAATTTAAATGCTTAAAAATTGTATCAGTCTATATGGTAACTGTAACAGAATACAGTTTTACTCATGTTTTGGAATTTAAATACTAAATGCTGTTACATGTATTTTGTAAATCCCCAGCCCATTTGGTCATGGATGGATAGATGATCCATCTTAGATCACAAACATTGGTTTTGCTTTGTAACAATTTGAGACCTCATTTAAATGTCAATGAAAATATAAACCAGGTAGGTAGAAACACAATTGTTGCATATATGAGTACGGTAAGCTTTCTACAAGCTAATTCTATGTAGATATCTTTTCAGCAGCACATTCTCTCTTGATGAACAGCATCAATATTCAGCATAACTCATAGATGAATGCATTGCAAGTGAATTTGCTTGATTAGGAAAATCAAATCCATTCGTTTTGGCCTAGGCTTGGCCTAGATATTGTTCTGCTGATTGTTTCATTGCCTTGAGCTAACGTGTTTAAGTAAATCATCAAATTATGCCTATTTCTCCCTGGGTTAATTTACCCAGGTCCTACTGTATTTAAACATGGCCACAAGGCCCGTGTCTGCAGGGCTCAGAGATTTTATCTTTAATTCCATCGCACTGAACAGGGTGTCAAAGCACCATGGTAATACCAAGGAATTCAATTTACATTTAACTGCCTAGTTTGATGCTATAATCCAGGAGATCCTAACGATTTCCATCCACATCGGCTGGACATTTCACTGGTCGGGCACCACACGTACCGGTACTGGGACCTGAACTGACAACCTTCCAATCATGTGTCTCTATCCTGCGCTTACGCTACACCTAATTAAGATGATGAGGGACAAAGTAATACGGAAAGCAGGAAACGCTCACCCATCTTCACGCTCAGAAGTTCTCAGAACCTCATTGTAGTGCTTATCTGCACTTTCAGGATAGATGATATGACCCCGTTTAACAGGGAGGTTCAACTGAACGCCATACAGGGATTTAATGATCCGCATCTACTGTCTATCCGGACCTGGCAGGTAGCTCAGATGAAGGGGGGAGCGTGTTCCTATTTGTGCACCTATTTGGAGACTGGAGTGTTCGTTGCACTTTAATAGCACAGTAACATGATAATTTTCACTGACTCTTATTCTCTTTCAATCCGCCCCTCCCTTATTGTGTGTGAGCAATGGAATGGAGAGATAAAGCTCTGTTCTATAAGTTGTTTATGTCATTACATCAGCCTTTTCTTTTATTTGTTTTTTAATGGAGTGTGTAGCAGGTGGTACTCTGTAACCATTTACAGTGCCGGAAAGAGAAAACCAACTAGCTACATTTCTGGCACAAATGAAACAGCCCCTTAGGGGCAGGAGGGAACAAAGGGGCAGGTGTGACTTCCTGCTGCCCCTCACCATAGTGTAAGAAAGCTGCCCCCAGTACACAGGTGCAAAGAAGATTGGCGAGACAGCCAAGGCCTCCGTAGGGTGAAAGGGGCCAGATGCTGCGGAAGAGGAAGTCTGCTCTTCGCGCCCAAGGGAGCCCCACGGGCAATGAGGGACTAGCTTCCCGGAAGAGCTCTCTTCCCTAACAAAGCCAGAGTTTGTTTTCAAAGCAGATTATGGAGCTACACTTCACTCTGAGTTGCCGCATTTACATTAATCTGCTTCCTTGCAGGCGTGAAATGTGCTTCAGAGAGGGACTTCTAATATTCGGGGAAATATCTCCTCTCACTGGAGCATGAAGTCGCAGTTATTTGGAAAATCCTTGGCTGATAGGCAAGCGATAAAAAAAAGAAAAACACATAAAGACCTTAGGCATACTGCTTAAATGAAGCTGTCACGAAGTTGTGTAAATACTGATTGTTCACATGGTCCCTTATGTAAGCAGTGGTGAAGTATGTTTTCTTTACAAGGACTGTCATTACTGTACAATAGTTTTCTGTAGGGTACTGCTCCAATTAACACCATCCCATGTTTATGTTGTGCTGACTGAATTGTGCTGAATGCGCTTCACTGACAGATGCATTGAGGGCTTTACTCAAATTGTCAAATGTATTCAAATCTTATGAAATTACATGTTTACCCCCAGACAATTATTCATCTCTCCCTTTCTTCCAATTATCAATGCATCACTGAATCTAAATGGCATAACAGATTAAAGAGACAAAAGGGAACAAGGAATTAGGCGGCTGCAAAATATTGAGTCTCTGCTGGAGTTCCTGCTCTTCATCACTCTAAAAGGCCTAGTATGTTCACACCAATGCCTCCTTCAGACACGGAGCGGAGCTCTGTCTCTGTACTCAGTTTAGCCAAACTGTCATCATAATTACTGTAAAGCAGCTCCCCTCATATAAAATGAACCATCTGAACATCATCCACTAGCTGCGTTGCTCCCCAAAAAAGGTTTTTGGCATGCGTGTCAGAGCAATTTAACAAGTGAACTATTTGTGTAACTTTCATGTGACACACTTGAGTCATAACCCCATTTCTTCATAACAATGAGGCTGTTGTCACCATTTCAAGTATGACCAATAGAGGTCAGGAGCTGGCGATATGTTTGTGTCACATGGTGAAGGGAACAAGGTCAGATTCTGACAGCCCGTCATCACAGTACTTGCAGTGACATCAGCGGCATGCGCCAGAATGCTTTAACATTTGGGATGTGACTCAAAGGCAACATTTTACCGTCACAATACAGTTCAGTGTGTCATTTGTTGACAGTCAAAGAAATGTGCCAGTACCCTCCTCAACGCATTTCATATCCTGACTTTGATCTATTCTGTGGTAATGAGATTTTCCCCACTATTCTCAACATATAAATTTAGCCGACCAACAGCAGATAATTATATTATCTGGCCATGTGTCTTTTGGCTGTGGAGTAAATAAAACAGACAGTACAATTACCTTTCATGATTCCAATCTGCCGTTTTGCAGAAATGTAGCTATTTTATGCTGTCCAACTGGTTTGCCTCTTTTATTACACCACACTATCAATAAGCACAAACTCAGTGAACAGGCCAGGTGTGTTACTAGGAGACAGTCACCTGCATTTAGTTAATAAGTCACTGATAAGATTGCCATCGCTGGTAGGAATATGGAAGAAACTTCAGTAATTAAGCTTAGGAAAAAAATGTATAATGTAATACGTAAAATTGTATCCAGCAAAGAGTGGGGGGATTTGTGTAGAAATTGTAGTTTTCTCAGAAAAAGAAAACATAAAAGTCTTTATTTCAGGCAATCAAATAAATAAATTAAATTCACTTCTAACTCATGCAAGAGAAATTATATATTAAAAGTGGGGGTCATCAAAATATGCACAAAATGTGTCACAAAATGTGCAGAGTTGGGATTATATATATCTTTTTTTCCTGAACTCTCCCCCTCATGTATACAAAAGCAAGCTGCACCTTAAGCGCAGTACGGGGGGGTGAGGGGGGAAGTGACCTCAGTGACTTTGACTGAGGTGTTATTACGGTTATCTGTTCAGCAGGCACTCTGGTGACAAAGGATTCAATTGTTAAGGTGAGAGAATAAGGAACCAGAGAGCAGAACAATATTGTGATGCACTCCCAGAGGGAAATTGTCGCGTGCTCTCTGCTTTTTCTGCTCTGTTTCTCCCAGATAAAAACAAGATCATTAAAACATTTTTCTCAGTTGGATCTAAAAAATAGATCCCAGCTGGGTGTTGGAGTCTCACTTTCTAAATCACATATAACACAAAACTAAGGTCTACCTGGTTGTGAAGAATTATTCATTATACAAGTGTAGCAGAGCTCATTGAGGGTGTCATCTTCTGGAGTTACTGCAGAAATTAATTAGACCCCTAAGCTTAGGGACTCCGGTTTTTGGTTTAGCAGATTAATCCTTTTACCTGTAAATCTGTTTATCACTCCGATTGTGAAGATATGGCTTCTGCCTTCAGCTGATGCCACACTTAAACAGATGTGAACTCATTGCAAAGTTTTGTTTTTATAATGTCTGCTTCAATTAGTTCTGTGCTCTTTTTAAATTAGGCCCTAAAACAATTCAGTATAGTTCATGTGCAGTAGCTGTTATGCCATAAAGCAGTTTTGGAACTAATAATGAATTTATGTCTGCATCTGTTAGAAATAAAATTTTTGAATTGTTATTTTGCATAAAATATATAAATAAAAATAAAATTTCCAAGCATTTGTTGAGTGCAGGGAGTGATGGTCAGGTGCCATTTCATTGTGTAGTACAATTCGTCTGCAAAAGATAGCTTTCGAAATTATTGGCACGCCTCCATTTACCATACGATGGTGGCCCCCCTGGTAAGCCTTTTCTTGTATGGTTTTAGAGGGATCTAGCTGCACTCAAGGTCCTTGATCATCTTAGGTTTACACTTGAGTGCCTTCTTCAAAGCAGACCACAGAGGCTGAATTGACCATAGCAAAGTTACAAAACTGATTTTGTGTCCCTCCAGCCATTTCTGTGTTGATTTTGATGTATATATTTGGAGTCATTGTCTTATTGAAAGGCCAATCTACAGCCTTCAGGCAGAGGCAACTAGGTTTTTGGCTGGAATATCCTGGTGCTTAGTGGAATTCATGATACCATTGATCTTAAGAAGAACACCTAGGGCACTAGTAACAAAAAATCTCAACGCATCAATGATCTGCCACCACATTTTACTGTGGGTATCAGGTATTTATACTTGGTTTCAATACTCTTCCGATGCCAAACACGCCAATGGTAGGCCTGGCCAAAGAGTTCGGTTTTGGTCTCATCTGACCATGGTGCACAATTCCATTTGCATTAACTCACTATCTTCCTCTCTGTGCATGGTAATTATATGCACATTCATTCTGCTATTGGAAAATTTGCAACTAATCCAGACTCCTGAAGCTTTTCTAATCATTGTCTTGATGGTACTTAATTTTCAAATTTGTGTAGGTCAACAGCTGTCTGTGTCTTTTCAATTGAAAGTTCTTTGGTTCTCCCCTGGTGATGTATGACAAAGGGATTTTGCATGCATGCATCCTCTTATTTATACCCCAAGAACACAGGAACTGGCAAGAGACAGCAATGTTGTTCCTGGATACTGAGGCCAACAAAGAACAATAGAATTTTGTTAAAGAGATCACTTTGATTTTATTTTAGATATTCCTAAGAGATGTCAGTGATATCGAAACTATGTTTTGCAGGAAAAAATTGTGACTCAATAATATATTTTGTCTTTGAAAGATGACTTTGTTAAAATAAAAGTATGCAGTTTCCCCAATGCTTCTACAGAGTCATTATGCAGCTGACTGTAAATAGTCTTAAACCGTGTGAGCATGGTTTGAATGGACAAGTCAGTGTTCTGGTACATTAGGGGTAATGATCTGAAGGTGTCTGCTGGATGGTCACATGGTTCCAATGGTCCAGGAAACATAAGCAAGAGTGGTCTGCAAAGGAAACTGTATTTGACTCTCCCTGCCGGCCCCTGGAGGATGGGCTCCCCCTTTGAGTCTGGTCCCTCCCAAGGTTTCTTCC
>JAODJW010000007.1:12213778-12236628 GCA_026777045.1 Hyperopisus bebe
CTGGAGTCCCATTGTAATCCAGGGCCCACTACCTGCTCGAAATCTGTTCCCTTGATGCTGTAGGCCTGAATATCCATTGTTCAGACTGGTGGAACAACCACAGTTTTATGTCCTTGTCATTTACAGACGTGGCCTGCATGATGGTGGTTTGGATTGATAGACTGAGAGCAAAAGGTTTAATTTCTACACTCTGCTTACAGAACAGAACAGAGCAGCAGCTGTCGCCTGCTTGGCGGCTTCCAGCCTCATTAGACATCGGGGATGTTTTACTGAACTGGAAACAGATCCAGTATAAATCGCCAGAAATGTAATGAGCCAGCAGGTAGATTAGTGCTTAAGGTTCAGGACAAAAGACTCGGGGATTAAGGAGCACTTGCTTTTGTACACCTAAAAAAAATGTAATTCTTAATTGACATATCAAAATTCTTGTACATTTAAGAATTCCAGTTGATTTTCACATCCTAGGCAGAAACTGAATGGAATTGCATAGTAGATGAAGTGTTCTTGTCTGTACCTGATCATGGTTTTTTTTTTTTTTTAGTATCCTTGAAACCTTACTGATAGCACAATTGCAAATGTGGTACTGGGAAATGTTATACTTGGTTGGAATACTTTTAGTATTGATTCAGCTTTTATTATTCTGCAGTCTGTTTGATCTTAAAACTCGATGGCACTTGATGTTCTCTCTGTTGAAGAAAGTGCCATAAAGCCTGGATTAATAATTCATAGATGCCAGAATTAGAGTTTAGCTGCAGTGCTCAGAAACTAAAAACTCTACCAAACAATGACTTGTGACACAGGCATGGGTATACAGTGTACCCCTCAATGTAAGAGCATGATTCTTTAAATAGGCATGACAAGAACTGGGTATTCTTACATACACGTTACATACTTCTCAAATGATATTTTGGGGTTAAACCAATTTCTGAATTTTAGTCCGTCAAGAATGTCTGAATGCAAAGATAGTATGAAATCTCTATAACTTTAAGATAATTGCATTATGCCAACAATCTATTTGGTTTTGAATTACTACATTAGCCTGAAGCCAATGAAGTGAAAAATGCAACATGGCTGAACTGAAATGGGTCACAAACAGCACTTACAAGCACTGAACTTTTCATAAATATTGCTTTTCGGAATGGAGAAGATGGATGGACATGATTTCCCCTGGGATCCATAGGTTGGAGAAACTGAATTACCCTCAAGGTCTCATATCTCTGGGTCATGAGACAGCATTGATGTCATTTATAGTTTTTTCCAGTGGTTGTCCTACTATTGATATACCTTTGGCTTTGTGTGTAATGTAATTTTTTTTTTGTCTCAGCTGTGGACATGCGGGGTGATGGTGAGTGGAAATTCTGTTTATTTTAGATGAAACTCAAAGTCTGCATGTTGAGTTGACTTAGGGCCACCAAGTGTAAACACAGTGTCCTGAGTTCAAGGGCCTTATCACTCCTTTGATGACGGAGATGCACAGCAGATGGATGTTCATAAATTATAACATTGTCATTTTAGAGTTAGTGCTCCTCTCATGTGACTGCACTTAGGTAATGGTCTGTTGTATAGGTAACTTTGTAGTGCCATGAAGAAAAAAAAACACAGCCATCCATTTTCCGTGCCCGCTTGTCCAATTCAGGCTCACAAAGGGTCCGGAACCTATCCCGCAAACTATAGCTGCATGCTTACAGCACCTGGTCCTCCCAGGCAGTCCCACCTGAGTCTGAGCCGGGCCCGAGATCGGACGAGATCTTCGTTCAGTTTGGGAAATTGAGCATAGTTCTTCTCCTGCTCAGTAGATTTAATGTTAGAGATGGGAAAACCTGCAGCATATGTCAAGGACGGACCCATATCCAGGCAATGCAAATAAGGCAGGTTATTTACATATGCATTGCTCATTTTTTATGTCTGTTTAGACTTATGCAAAGTATAATCAATGTCAACATGACAGGATATGAAAGTGGAAAAAGGGTAGTTGGAATTTTACCCCACCGACACGGATTCTATCAAACAAAAGCAGCCAAGACGGTTTGCCACAAATAAACGATGGATTTAGATGGTGTGTTTACCTGCAGGCTTACACTAGTGGCCACAATTGTGGAAACACTTCCAAGTTTTAGAGACTGCAGAACTTTACTCCAGTTACTCCATTTAGAACTTTAATCGTCCAATGTATGATACTTGTAAACATTCTTTGACTGTTTATAAACATTACCGCCAAGATTCGTGTGGTAATCTTTAAAGCGTAATGCCAAAAATACTACATATTTCCACAATTTTGGCCACTAGTGTACAGTAAGACATGTCATAGTCCATGGAAGCATTTGTATACTGTCACAGAAGCATTTGTATATTTTGCATGTCATGTTGAAGTTATCAATATGAAAACTTTCAAATATGAATTTACAAATATGCTGGGTATATATTATTTACATCTACCCAATATATTCTGTGCAAATAAAAACAACGCCCTAGTGATTTAAGGAGACAATATGATAAGAACAGTAGAGGTCTTAAAGTGATTTTCAGTATTACAGCATCTATCCATTCTCATCTGAGAATTAACACCTATAATCGAGCTTCAAAACACCATTCAGTATTTATTTGCTTATGTAGAGATGCTTGTGGAGCCCCAGTGTATTTGTTAGAATGAAGAGGCCACCTTGAATGTGGGCTGCAGTTTGTTTGGTGCGCAGAAAGTTTATAAGCTTAGCAGATTCATTTCTTGTGGTTATTGACGAGCAGGTTCATGTGATATGGGATCTTTTACAGTTTACAGGTGTATATCTTACGGCTATATGTAGCTGGATATTTCAAGCCAGTTATAAGTAGGCCTGTTACACGGCGTCGTGCGATCTAAAGTGTGCAGGGAAATCTGCTGTCTTGAGAGTGGAACATGGGAGCGACACCCCCAGTGAGTATGGGAAGGTTTCCATGCCGTTTTGATATTTTGGTGTGGGGCGCCAGTTTCCTCACATCTTCATGGGTTTGTGTGTTGTGTAGGTTTCTTCTCGCTGTCCAAAGTGCAGTCAGGGGAGCTGATTCCTCTAAATGGTCCATACAGTGTAGCTGTGTGTGCGTGCCTTGCAATGAAGTAGCATCCCAACCAGAGCATCATTTGCCCTTCACTGTCTCCTTCCTGGGATACGTTCCAGATTCACTGTTATTCTTTACTGGATAAATGATGTGGAACATAGGTGGATATATTTTATCATGCTCTATAATCATGTAAAAGTTATGATAGCTTCTATGTATGTGGCAGGTCAATTTCTCCCATTCCAGTTTTACCTGAAATCATCCCTAGTTAATGCCTGGCTTTTCAGTATATTTTAATGGCATCCTCATTTAGGGTCATGAACTCATATGATGCATTTGGACTCTCCAGTGTGCTTTTGTTTGACCCTCGTGATCCTGACTGTGGATTTTTGTTTGATGATGATGCCTATGAGGATTCTGCCATGGCAACCATCCAAGAGAGAAGGGGTTTGGAAATTTAAAGATGGTAAAACCAAATGGTCTGTAGAACCATCACAAAGTCAAAACTCCCAGTCAGCTCCCGTTGTAATGAAAGTGGTGCAGATAGACTGTGCTGGAAAAATAAACTGGAGCTGACTGTGAGAACAAACAGAAGCACGTGACACGGGGCTGGGACCGTGAATGGCATGTTTATTTGGGGAAAGTGTAACTGGGGTAACTGGGATCAGATAGGGGAGGGGCCTAACTGCACAGCAAGTACAAACAAAAAGAAAAATGTTTCACTAGGGACCAGATGTAAACCAAACATGAAAGACAGGGAACAATAAAAAAAAAACATACTAAGCAGGTAATTGGTTGCTAAGTGCCTCAGCTGGCGATAGAACTTTGGTCTGATTTATTGGGGACAAAGTGAACCATGAGGCGACAGTATGAATAATGCAGAGAAGCAGGGGCAGGTAGTACAAATCAGGAATATAATCGTAGCTACCAGACTCTTTCTCCACCCCCAAAATCACCCCCTAATGAGCTTCTTAAGACACAGAGCAGATCTGCAAATTCCTCAAAATTTGCTTTCTCTGAAAGAACAACTGTTGTCCCCCCGCCCCAGTCAGAACAAGAGTTCAGTTGTTACCAACACAATGCATGAAGATGAATCTGCGAGCCCAACACCAGATAAAGAGCCGCAAGTCATCCTGGACTATAATTCCACCACGGGAGGGAATGGCGACCTTGATAAGGTGGCAGTGACATTCAGCTGCCAGCCCTCAATGGCCTGCTGGCCTCCGACTCCCCCTACCAGCGTGTCGGTATATATAAAAAGTAGATCCTCTGTACTGACACAAACCAACAGTGGAGTGGTGGAAAATCGCATCAACATTGGATATTCTTTGAGGAACTTGGCAAGGCCCTCGTTAATCCTTAGATCCATAGAGGTGAGTGGTTGCCTTGATCCTGTCCAGCTGCTTCCATTGTCCAGAGATTTTGAGCTGTGTAACTTAGGCCATCATCCAGTAAAAGTCAAGTGCATAGGGCTCTGGTAAAAAGCAGGATCCCCTCCCCCCCATGACAGGAGGACCAATATTACTAGTACCATATATAGGAACTACATCTGCAAAAAATTACACATATATTCTGCTTGTCATGTTTAGTGCAAGGTGTGCAGCGACTGTGGTCATATTAAAACATTTCAATGTTTCTGTAATTACCAGAATACGCACATTTAAACCTGAATGAGCAATTTGAACAAAATCATATGTTTTATTACAAAGTACCTGTGTTCGGTCTGTTTGACCCACAATGTAATTTTTTCAGCTGAATACTAGGTTTAAATTAGACGTCAGTCAAACACAAAAGAACATTTCTTTTACCATTTACGTGCACAATTTTCCCCAAAACATTCCATTCAATGAAAAAAAAAAGTGTTGACTGACTGAATAGACCTCTGCTTAGCTGTCAGAACATGGGATTAGTCGGTTGTTTTCCAGTGTAACAGGAATCTTATAGTGAGGAAACCTCGCCGATAATTAACTCGTGCTACATGTACCTGTTCATGGCTGAGACGATTACAATTTGCAGAAAATTACAAATGCCAGTTACCGGTGCAAAACCCCGGACACCAAGATAATACCTTTGCTTCTTGTTTCATGTGAATGCCTCCCTGTAGCTTTACATTCCATATACCCTGCCCGCAGATAAATGCCCTGCATAGATAGAGGGCAAGGGGTGCTGTGGGCACAGACAGACCTGTAGCAGCCCCGCTTGTGTTTCACAGTAAAATTGGCTTCATCTGTGTGAGAGCACCCAGAGTCTCCAGACCCCTAACTGCATCATTTAACCCCTTAATCACAGCGGCATGTTAATTAACAAGCTGACCTATCAAAAGAGTAAAGTAGGGATGTGTGTGTAAATATTTTTTTCAGTCTCCTGTTTAATATCATAATGGTCTGGCACTAGTTCCATTAGTTAGCCTATGAACCAGGCCAGCAGCGGAACAACCCCCCAGATTTAAATCTACTCCATAACAATAACCTTTACCTTTAACACTTTATTTAATAAAAGATATGAGGTGCTTAAATCTGACCAGCATACTATTGGATATAAATTATGAATGCTAACCAAGTTGTTTCATTTTTTTTTTCCTGATGGTTCGGTTAATGTGCGGTCAGGCTACCAGTGCAGGTCAATCGTACTGCTTTCCAGGGCCAGCAAGTGATGAAATGGGAAATGACTGAAGGCGGAATGCTAATGTTGTGGTGGTGTGGAGCGAAGGAAATAAAAAGTGGCTGGGAGCTGTTAGCATTCCGTATGGAAACAGGCGACGGGGGCCTCCTCAGTGAAATCGTGGAAGTGCTGAAAGATGAGAGGCGTGGTCAGTGAGCTATACAAAAACCCGGGTTCAGCTCAGTGCAAGGACAGTATCACGGAAGACTGTGGATGTCAGAGGACACTGTCCCGTATGTCTGAAAACTATACCTCCACAGCACAGCGAACATGAATTTCCCTAAATAATTATCCTGATTATGCTAATAGCCCCAGACCACTTTTTCATGCATTTGGCATCTGGTTCTAAGTGCCCCTCTATTCACTGACATCACAGCTGGATCTGTTTGAGTTGCCAGGGTGCTAAACAATGCTTTTTAACAGCCATGTTTGGTCGTGAACAAGTGCTATGGACAACAGGGGGACGCTCGCGGCAGGAGCAGGGAACGGCCGTTTGTTTTATCGGGGATTTAATTTGAGTCTGTGGGGCTTGTTTTCAGCAAACAAGCTTTTATTCTGTAAACGACGCCATTTTGTTGTGATATAAGGATCATAATTCAAACAGTCCCCTCTACCTCCTTTTATTTGGATAGCTTTTTTTCCTAGTCTCATGAGCATCAGGCAGGGTCATGTGCAGGTCATAGGCAATTTATCTCGGTGCTGCGGGAGCCGCGCGCTGCGATCGCACAATGCGGCTTCGCGTTGGATTCGCCGGCCGTGTTTATGAATCAGCGCATTGTGACGTCATCTTCGCCGAACCGCGCCGTCTGTTTCCGGCCAGCGCCGAGCGCGGAGCCCAGCTTGCTGGAGCTCTATCATTGTCATTCATCCCCGGACTTTTAACGCGGTGTATCCAGTCCGGGTTTGTGAACGCTGCCCGGGCGACTTGCTCTGTCTCTTCTGTCAATGAAAGCCATGTTATTTTAACCAAACTGTGTATACACGCGCCCAATTATTATATAATATAAAGTATCAGATGACTGATTTAAAATTTGAAGATAGGGCCAGCAACTGACATATTAGCCGTAATGAACTCGAAGTACTTAAATTCTTCCTTTTAATGATGGTATAAATACCGTATTCCATAAATCCCCCTTTTGCGTGCGCGGTTGCGTGTGTCCTTCGGCATCCTTTTGTGCTGCTGGGAAGTCAAATCTATACTGTACCGTGAACCGAAAACAGCTGCGTCCAGTTTGCAAATCTGAAACAGTTTTAATTATGTCCTGGGAACATAATGCGGGGAAATAAAGCATTTTATTTTCAAGCCCGTGAATGAAGTGCTCAGAATCCCGGAGCAGAATGTTAAATATGCCTTTAAAAGCATTCTGGGAATGGTCCCCTCTAGCTGGTGCCGAAACCAAAGTCACTTTGCGGCAACACGGAATGTGGTATAATGAGGCGAGCTCTCCTGTGTCCCGGTTTTCTGATTGCTATTGTGGACTGCTCTCTTTTAGGGACACGTACATTCCTGTCTCTTAAATGCAAAGCAAATTAAGTCTAATGCCCGTCGATTGGATTCAGTAATACTGCTTATTAAGGACGTCAAGAGCCAACGAGGTATGGCAAATATTGGATTGCTATATTTAATGAAGCAGTGAGCCTGGTTTTAGAGTGCTGATATTTATATATCCTGGCTCGATATGTTTTTTTCCCTTGAACATTACGGGGACAGCTGCATTTCCCGGTGTCTCTATCGCAATCAAAACACATTATAGCTACCAGATTTGAAAGTATTGTGGCTGAGAACTCTAGGGTAGTATATATTTTGATTAGTTCCTATTCTTATTCACTCTAAGAAAAAGTCTGCATACATATATTGCAAACTGCAACTAAAATGACAGCTTTCGGGTTTATTAAACAGCCAAACACACTATAACTGAAGATCAAATCAAGAACTGATTCATGGACAGAGCCCATGTTTAGTAAGAATTTACTAATTCATTTTTATGACACTTGAAGGAAAAAAGTGCGTATCAGCCTCTAATAGCGCCTGATATAAAGAAAACACAGATGTAACTTAAGCAGTGCTAAAAGCTCCACATTTTCACCCTGCAGAACTCGAAATGCAGCGTGTAATATACACATTTGTCCGTTTAGTACACCGCTTTACTAATTAACGACTCGTTCTATACAAAAACCACTGCTGCAAAACAATGACCTGTGGGTTTCTGTGCAATTTGCAGTGATGATTATGTAGAACGATTCAAAACAAGCTCGTATTTTCCTACATGGATTTCTAATGTAATATACCAGCGCCATCTAGTGGACCGTTGGGTACACACAGGGACGTGAACAACATCTCCTTTTGTTTGGTTTTACTATCTCTCGCACTTGTGCAAGATCCAGCTGACGTGACGGGAAAGCCTGTCTAATGAGTGTAGTTCACTGTGTTTCAGTTGCACGCTAGGAATTTTTACGGAAATCCAGATCTCATAGTGGTGCCGAGCCCTGTTTATTAACCTTAAACGATTTGATTGAAATTATGAGATGAATCAACAGGGATACTTGATATAAATTTGTAGTATAAAGTTATGGTCGTGCCAAATCAGTCATGCCCTGGCACAACAGTGTCACTTCAAGTCTCCCGAATAGCTTGAATCCGACTGAGGTAGTTTAACAAAAGATCAGCGTTTTTGACCATGTTCAGTGTTCAGGGGGTGGATTAGAAGAATTGGCCCTGTGTCTAAGTACTCACTTGGGTAAAGAAGAATCACATGGTTGGTTCATGCCTATGTCAGGATCCACTCCCAGTCACCACTCTCATTACACGCATTCATCTGACTACAGGGAGGGGCACTGGGGGGGGGGCTGGTGCCACAGTGTGCTGTTCTGCCCAAACCAAAAATGCCGGTCATAAAACAATCAAACATTAAAAGCCGGAGCTCGTATTTCCTCCCACAAGCTGTAGTTGGGGTTTGTCATGTATGCCTCAATAGCTCAGCATGCGTTGTATCGCTTTCAGCTCTGCTGGGTGTTTTCTGGGAAAATGGGCATTCTCGACAGACTAGCAAATTTGCAACCAAATCATCTTGGACTCCATTATTGCCCTATTACTGCTGCATGGAATATTACTTCTCCATTCTGCTGTGGCCTGATTTTCCTGCATAGTCTCCTCATGTTCCAGTAAGGCCTGGCTTCTGAACAGTCTAGAGGATCAATTTAACAGGGTCTGACAGATAAGAATTTCAATTTGGTTTCCCTGAGATAAGGGGATTGAATTAATACAGAGCTCCATCCAGTGGTAGGTTTGGTGTAATGCAACGATAAAAGGATTTAGACATTCCCAACCGTGCAATGAAAATAATGCAAATGGTGTGAACTGTAATTTTGATTTCAGTTGGAAGTTTTGGGGCTTTAGTCACCCTCTTTAAAAACTGTATAATGCTACTTAGAAGGTTTTCAGAATTAGAGCTATTTATAAACAAGTCAAGGCACTTTGACTGTGCTGTACAATAGACTCAGATGCTACATTATTATCTATTTGCTAGGATGAGGTTTTTTTTTATCCGCCACCTATTTCAGTTCTAACCAATCCCAAGGCCACAACCACACAGAACTTCAGGGGATTTGAACTTGCAGCCTCTACATTTCACGACCAGTTAATTTCCCCCTGTGTTAAATGCTGCTGTCAGATTTTGAAGGGTATTCTGGCATATATGGAGACACTGCAGTGTGGATAACAATATTCATTTGCATTTCACCTTTGGGCCAGTCTGTGCTGACCTTGAAATGTATTTTTTCTTATGTAACAACCACTGTAAATCACAAAGTCTAGGGCAGATATGACGATCTGTTTTATAAGGAGAAATTTGTATGTAGGACGAGTTTTCACTTGAAGGCAAATGATTTTCTATTTTCCACCTTCACTAACTGTCCCTTCCCATTTTATGAGCATGTCCAATGCTTGATTTTATCCACGTTTTAAATGTTCCTTTCCAAACATATCGAGAATGTATCAATGCAAACATTAATTTCTAACATACACACTTCAGTATGACTTCATATGCAGTTATGAATAATGCAGATAGATACTGATAAAAATGCATAAAAACTGGATTTATTGTAGAGGGAGTTTTGCCAAATATAAAGAGCACTCGAGAATTGAAGTGAAATGCTGTTTCGTTTTATTGGCTTATTAAATTGCTGTATTCCAAAACCAGCCATATCTGAAGGCTGTTTTATCTTCAAACTTTAATATGAAAGCAGTTGTTAAATGCATTTCAATTTTCTGTCTGATTAAAGAGCACTGGAAAAAATGTATTCAGTGCCCTCTAGTGTTGCATTAATAAATACAGTGATTGAAATTTTTATTATATTGGTAATATTTCAGTATTATATAAGTTCTCATGTCATTGCAATGTATGCATGATACATGCTCAATAGTCGGTGATATTGATGATAATCCTAGTTCAGGTATATCTAATGAGCACCTGCTAACAGTGGGGAATTTACTTAATGAAATAATCCATCCATCCATTAGTATATTCTGCAGTTGCTCTTGTGATTATTTTTTAGTTTAAAAACATTTTTTTAGCTTTCATATCTCACATATATATACAGTGGTGGAATGGAATTAAAGCTGCTTTTTGCATTGGATGTAGTACAACTGGAACTCGTTAGATAAAACTGCAAGCTTCTCTGTTGCAGCCCATTAGCTGGGCCTGAGGGGATTAGCCAGCCTAGGAACAAAGTGCCATGGGTTTGAGTCCAGTGTGAGGGACCCTCGGCGCTGATTTCGCTGGAGACCCTTAAAATCCCTCTGATCTGTGTAATCAAAAGTACGAGTGAAATCCGCTAATCCCCTGGTCGTTCCGTCAACATACTGCCCCCGACAGGAGATCATCAGCGTTTGCATTTCAAATCACTGCTCTCATGGACACAATCAATTCCAACGTCTGTCAAAAATATATTTGAAAGAGAGAAAAAAACATTCCCACCGTAACAGAATGCATGTTACATCTTAGTCTGTGTAGACGGATGTGAATTCACTTTTAAGTGTTTCATTATAACAGTGTTTCCCAATCTGGTCCTTGGGAACCCACGCATAGTCCATGTTTTTGCTCCCTCCCAGCTCCAGTAGGGAGCAAAAAATGTGGACTGTCTGGCAGGGAGCTCAGAGGGAGCAAAAATGTGGACCAGCTGTGGGTCCCAGAGGACCGGATTGGAAAACATTGCATTTTAGCATTATCTCTAGGGACCTTTGTGAAAACAGCACTTTGGAATTAAACATGAAGCATGCGAATACACCTTTTAAAGTGCTCATTTTGTGGGTGACTTTAAGTCAACATGTAGAACTCATAGACGCTAAATGAACCTGGATAATACCAGATCATAGCTACACTAAAATCACAGCAGACTTTCAAATTCATGGTCTAAATTCAGTTAAGAGCAAACAGTTTACATAGCCCTGGGTATTCAGGCACTTGAGGACTGATCCAACTTCTGTCAAGTAAAGCTTTGATGTTTGCTGAAGAACGAAAAAAAACTACAGGCACACGCACACACACACACACACACACACACACACACACACAATTAGTCCCAGGAACACACAGAAAGGACCTGATTCTCTGGCACATTTGAGTGGACTCATTCTGCCAGGACTAATGAAAATGGGCAGTTGTATCCTCAGATAAGTTTTCTGTTATTTTGTTTGTTACTCTGAACTTTATGGCTGAAGGTTGCAGTCTTACTCCGTGAAACTGCTTCCGTAGGCATGTGAAAAACAATCTGAAACAACTCTGAGGGCTCTCATCAGAGAAAGGCGGCTTTCATTGGTTGTATATTTATAAAAAACGCCTTCTAAATAATCTGTACTGCCTGCATTTTTAAACCAAGCTTTCTTCAAATATGTTTTAGATGGTACGCAATAATTAAACTGATTTCTTGTTGCTGCTGGATTGAGTTTACTTATGGCAGGACTGTGCTGTCCTCGAATATTGTGCTTAACCAAAGCAATCCAATAAATTATCTTTTATAATTGGGTTAAATTGTACCTTAAGGGAAAAAGTTGTTAGTTCATTAGAATGACAATCAATATTCATTATTTCATGATGCTAAAATGTAATTGATCATTTCTAAAATTCAGTCCCTCTTTTGATAAGTGGTTGTTATGTGACAGAGGTATTTGACGACAAAGGAAATGAGTTAAAGGCAAAAGCTAAAAATGCAGCAATTCTGCACAATTCAAAAGCACCGCCTGTTCTATTTAAAGTAATTTTCAAGGTATTAAATAAAAACTTACAGGTAAGATACACACCCCTTTGTGTGATCTGTAAAAAAAAAGAAAGAAAAAGAAAGGAAAAAAAACAGCATTCGTTGTATAGCTGGCAGACATATATTCCCAAATAAAACATTGATGTCCCCTTTAAAGCCCCCATCCTTCTTACTAGAGGTTTCATAGACAATAGCACTTTCCTTCACCAAAGATATATGGCATTGTAAATATTTAAAATCAAATTTGGCAAAAAGACAGAGATGGATGTGAGACTGTAGGCTGCTGATGAATCCACTGACTTTGGTTCTCAGGATTTTTACGCACCCCCTCCCCCCACGCATCCGCATCACAAACTCCGCCCCCCTCCCCCCACATCATCCTTTGGCATGCCTACACCTCTAAGGCACTTTGTGGTAGATAGATGGCGCTATTGCACCTCAGTTTGCTGGTCTCGCCGTGTCTGTGTATCTGAGTTGGAGATGCAAGGGGATGAATGTGTTCATGTGTGTGTGTGAGCGGTCCCCAAAAAGATATGATTACACGACTGTGTGTGTGCGTGTGTGTGTGTGTCTGGTCATGTACATGGTTAAGGTTATTATAGTGGGATTTAGGGTTAAGCCCATAGAAGTGAATGGAGAGTCTTCACAAAGATAATCTCTCTCTCTCTCTCTCTCTCTCTCTCTCTCTTTCTCTCTGTGTGTGAATGTGTGTGTGTGTGTCTGTGTTCTTTTGCTGGTGCAGTAGGCTATGCAAGGCGGGGTCACTATCATTAACAAATGCATTTTTGTAAACTGAACAAATACGTTTGAAACGTCAAATACTTTGTGTCACTGTTTTTAAATGCTATTTGTATGTCTGGGCCCGTGCACGTTCATGGTTGTGGATGAGACCTTTCCGTTCTGCAGCTCGTGCTGTCAGGGAGATCCTGGAAATAGCTCCATTTGTTCAGGCGGCACAACGCTGCCGTGACCGAAGCCCTGATTCTCCAGGGTGCAGTTTGTCCACACGTTACGGCAGTGGAATGTGTCAATCGGTATTAAATGCGCCCACAGGAAGCTCAGGCTGCATGCTTCGCCACTGCCGTTTGCAGTGCCGCATGTGGTAATTGATGTGATGAATGGTATGTTTGTTGCATAAACTAGTCCAGACTCATCAGACCAGTACAGAAATTGCATCTCCCTCTGCAATTTTTGTAGTGAAAAAGTACATCCCAGTGCTGCTATTAGCATTAAATAGGTCAGTGATTTACCCTGTAGCTACCAGTATTACTGTTAGAATAACAGTTCGGTTTATTCATTGTGCTTATGCATTTATAGGCTTTGTGAAGTTTTAAAGTGCACTGGAGAAGCCAGGACAATATGGCCGTTGTTTTGTTTGCCCCCCCCCCCCCCCAGTGTCCCATTTGAAAAGCTGTCCAAATAGAGGGGCAGTAGGAATAGAAAGCATTTCTGAATCTAAATATGTGATCAGAGTCAAGTTCCTCGTTCGCCACATGTCCGGGGCTTTATTCCTCGGCCCTCGTAAATCGGCGAGACGTTCGTAAGTTTGTCATCACCAGACATGCGAGGCTGGGGGGGTTCCATTCGGGCCTGCTCTGTTTGTGTGGGTGGGGCATCCTGCCCATGCCAGCCCCCTGCTTTTGGCTGGGATCTCTGAGGCTGAGCTGCTGTTTCTTTAGTGGGGAGGGGGGCTAGTGTGTCTGTGTGTTTTGGGGGGAGGGAACACGCACCACGTGCAATGTCAGGTTCATTTAAGCTCAGTTTGCTTAATGTATCCTTCCTCAGTTTACAGGGCCCAGGCTCTCGGGCTCTTGGTCTGGCTTCCTGAATCTGACTTTTGGTTCATTCTCTAGTTTCTGTTTGAGCTCCATGGATCCCGTCCGCTGATTGGACGACCTCGTCTTTAATGAAACCCATTTTAACATGCCACTTGAGTGCTTCTTAGCTACCTTAGCTATGTCCCTCGCAGTCAGCAGTCCAGGTCCTGTCTGCACTGAGCATGGGGAGACTCCTCAACCACAGTGTTACTGTAGCGCTAATAACTGGGCCTCCTGGTGGAAGGGCATGCAGTGTGAAGGTCACCTATCACCATGGCTCTGAATAAAGGTCAGAGGAGCAGACATAGCCATCCTATAGCACAGTATAATTACTACCTTTCCCCACTTTCTGTGTTATTTTTGGGTAATGGTAGATGATGCTAATGCTAATGAGGATGCTGCAGAACTAGTTTTCTGCTTCTGTGGTCGCGCTAAACCATATGACTCTGGGAATCATGTGGACTCTGCGGGGGTCAGAGTCTGGTCAGGCAGGGAAAAGCAGCAGCCGCACCCAGGCAGCTGTGACGAAGTGCACTTGTCTCAGTGACAAGCCAGTCCCGCAATATGCGGTGACCTTTTGCAGGTAGCGAGATTTTATCTGGCCATGAATAATGACTATGGTGACTCTTTGTGAAGCCTATTCTGTAGACACACAATGCAGGAAGAGATACATTTTGTGTTACCCGATGTTTTTATAATTCTATGTCACACTGGGAAAAAACAACTCAATATAATGTGTAGCATAATATTTAAATTTAATTATTTAACAGTTCATTATAAGGAAATCCCTTGAAGTACCTCAGTGAATTTAGTTCCAGTATTTAATTCTGTCATTCATGGGGCTTCATTCTCATGAGGAACTGAGTAGCAGCCCGTGTGTAACGCTGTGGAAATTGTACTGAACCACAATCTATTGCTGGCAAGTGAGAGTAGTTTAGTATCTTTTCTGTGCAGAGATGAGTATTTAAGGTAGTGTTTCACTTCTATCTACATAAAGAATAAAATACCCAAATATAAATCAATATTAAGCATTTTGTTATGTAAGCATAGTCTCTGCTTACAGAGTACTTGTGCAAATTATTTTTGTCCACAGATAATCCTTGCGCCTCAGACAAAATAAAGACAAAATGTATTTTCTTATGAAATCAAGTAAATGTTTCATTTACATTCAGATGATGGCATGGAACGCTGGCACAGAAGTGGAGAAATCCCACTAGCTTCCAGCAGGGCAAGTGCTTCAGTGTCACAGTCTCCCCGCTAGACAGTCGCCTGTGCTAGACACGCAGGCCAACAACGCAACACAGAATAAAAGATTTGTGAAATCGTTCGGCTTTCTGACTGCCTCTCGCGATGGTCCCTTTGAAATCCACTCGAGTCAGTCAGAGAATTGATTTAATTTGGGCTTGGGACAAAAATGCTTCAAAAGAGACATATAGTATATTGTAATCACATACAAGTCCTTTGTTTTAAAAATCTGTCACATCTTTAATCAGCTTCAAAACAATAAATACATAGCTATTTATTTTCAAATCTGATTTGATCATGTCACTTGGGAAAAAAACAACAGAGGAAACGGATTGAATTCTGTGTTACTGTATATTCAGCCTGTGACAAAAGGCTGGACTACAGATAATTTAAAGATGTTTCTGGGGTGGTTTTAGTAACCAGGCCTGATTCATTCTGACTACCACGTCATATGTTCCTCATGAACTCTGTCTGTCTTCTAGCCTGGCCCCAATTCAACGGGAAACATGTAAACCTTGCAGCTACCTCACAGTGGACTTTGTGGAAACCTGAACATGTGGTGCCTGTGCAGCTGTACAGCTGTTTACTGAAGTACATGCGGTACAAAGAGGTTGGTACTTACACCTTTACAGTGTGTGTGATCGCGGCTCCACATGATGACCAAAGATGAACCTCGTGCTGATGGTCCTCGTTTTCCGCCGGCATCTGCGTGACTGACCAGTTCAGGAGATAAGTGATTGCATGATTAAAGCTCAGATGATTATAAAACCAATCGAACCCTGAGCATAAACAAGTCTTCTGCATCAGTAACATCACCCCCTGAAGTTACGGTCAGCAGCCAAATCTGAGTGTTGTCTCATGGTGCTGAAGATCTACACACTGTGTGTGTGTGTGTGTGTGTGTGTGTGTGTGGTCCGCGATCCCCTACTTTGGCAAACCAGCACATACAACAATGAATCCCGTGCAACCGCAGAGAGAAGGTTCAACCATCAGCCACTGGAACAAACTGCGCAAAGGCAGTGGCATGTCAGTACTCTATGACAGACACACAGCTGGGTGTAATTCTGGAGAGGATCACGGAAACACTACTGGGTGTGACTCTGGAGAATGTCACCGACTCCTGCGCTGAGCTTAATTCTGAAAAGCACCGCAGGTCTGGAAAGCGTCTTAGAAATCCAGCTGGGTGTAATTCCCAGAATTTCACAGATGCGGAGCTGGGAGTAGCTCTGGAAATGACAGTTCAGACTGCATTCAGCATCCAGCAGGTGATTTTCTGCAGCAGCCTGGTTCAGCATCTGCCGTGTGCATCTTCAAAGTAAAAGCCTTCATAAACACCATGGCTGCATGTCCAGCCACCTCACCCTAATCACAGCCTCCGTAGCACATTAGTCAATCATGCTCAGACTTTCATTAGTACTTCCAGTAAGCAGTGGTGCTCTTTGTATTTAATCTGATTAGATGCCACAGGAACATAATTTATCTTGTACTCACACAAAAGCAGAAAGGTCCTCTAACGATCCCTGTATTCTGCCTTATAATTTACTTCTAAAATGTGCTAAATGGAATTCCAAATGATTTCATTTACATTATTATAAATATCTCATGTTTCAACTGACTTAAACGTCTCGATAACTTCCCAGGAGTCTTCAAAGGTTGAAAGAAGAATTCCTAAGGAGTGCACATAAATTATTTACGGTGGAAGCAGGAGAGTAAATTCTTCAAACCAGTGTACAGTGCAACCTTTGTAATTACAGTAAGACCATAACTGCAGGACCAAGGCACAATAGCAAACTGATTTATGACTGGATGCAGGTTATGTTCTCTGACACAGTGAGCAATTGCATGAGCCTGGTTGGAACCAAGCCAGGAGAATGGGCCCGGACTCACTGCAACCTGTTAAGTGGCACTTTCTGTTGTCTGGGAATGCTGATGTCCAGTGCTGATTAGCAACAAGCTGGGTTATAGATTTGACACCATGGTAACAGCTGTGGCAGACGTTGTTAGGGGGAGATGTGCTTCAGTGGGTAGCCACGCCCTAACATGTCACTATAGCCCCACCCATCTTACATTTACTTTGTTTAGCCAACATTTTTGTCCAAAGTGTCATACAAGTGAGCAGGATTGGGGCCATTCTGGAATGCATTCATCGATTACAATCCAAATCAGGAAATGGAACTGCAGTTGGGATCGGGAAAAAAACTATAAGGAGCAGAATTGGAATTGAATTCAACTTTCACGGCTATTTAAATCCCACCTCCAGTTCCATTTCCTGGTTTGGACTGGAATTAATAAATGCATTCCAGAACGGCCCTAACCCTGCAAACATTTTCCGAAATGCTCAAATACCTTCACTCCCCGCATCCCAAAACAAACTCTCTCCCACACCTTTAACACCATCCTTCTTAAATACACTGAGTTAGTTGTGGGTCACACAGACACAGACACACACACACACAGAATTGGAGAGTCAGCTTTTGTTTTTAGTCCCTGTACCTGGAATAAGTGGAAGAGCCGACCTGGACAGTTTTACTTTTTTATACTAGCTAGATTTTTTTTATCAAGAATTTTCAGATGATGCAGCGGTCCAAAGTACAGAAAACCACAAGTCTGTTTACCTTCACAGAAAATTATCTTTCAGGAATTCATAATCATGGGTGTGACCGTATGCATGAAGGTGTTTAGGCTTCCGTGCCTGCGGAGCACACAGACTGTCGCATTAGAACAGGGTTCCCTCGGCTGTGAGTCTCAGTGTTACTCTTGCTGAGATGTTTTCTTTAGTGCTTTCCCTGTTTTATTACTAAAACATACACTTGAGCATGACGATCTCTTTAAAAGGCAACTGGGAGTAGGTATGGTGGGAGGTTGGGGGTGAGATGGGGCGGGGGTGGGTGGGGGTTTGGGCACTGAGAGCTTTTAAGCAAGCGGAGCCATCAGCTGCCCCCCTACACCTGTCCCCTTATCTTAATAAGTAATGAGACTGTCTTGTGCTGGCAATGAAGTATTTGGAAAATAGTTTTAATGTATTGCTTTCAAAGGGGCTGCCAGACATTGATATATGGTAACAAACAGGCTCAGAGAACTGGTGCAATATTAATGGGATGTTTCCCGAGCGTTAATGTGGAGTTTAGCTGATTTGCTCAGAGGGGAAAATGGAAAAGGAGCTACTAGGAGATGTGTGCTATTGAGAGATGTGTACTACTAGTAGATGTGTCAGGAGGAGATGTGTACCTGTGTGCCAGCAAGCAACAGTAGGTGTCAGGCTGTGATGTGTGCGTGCGGAGGTCAACATAGACGGGGCAGGAAGCTGGCGCACAATCTGTCGCAAACATCTCAGGTCCTCTCGGAAAGGAACCGATGGAAGCTGACAGAACCTGTGAGCTACAAACCACCTGTGACTTTGGTCTGAACATTCCAGCTTCAGAACCATAAAATTTGTTAGGCTCGTACTTGTGCTTTGTGAATAATGTGTATTTTCTCAGTACACATCTAAACTCTAAGCAAATGTTCTTGGTGACTCCGTGTCTTTAAATTTCCCCGTGATGTGTGGTTGGGTATCGATGTGTCCAGGCCCTTCGCCTGCCTTTCGGACCCTGTTTCACCCCGGGGTAAGCTCTGCCCCCCCAACAGCCCCCAATACTGGATAAGTGGTAGTAAAATGGATGGATGCGTGGTTGATTTGGATTAAATCCCTCCCTAATTCTGCATTGTTTCATAAACATTCAACAGAGGTGATTTTTTTTTTCTATGATAGTAATACACAAAATGTTACGGGGCCATTAAGAAGTGGTTATCGAATTATTATAGCTTATGGGCATAGACTGCAAACCCCAAGGCTGTCAGGTCAAGTCACTGCTGTGGTCACCTAGAACATCGTATGCAATCGGTAAATAATCCTACTGGCGAATAATCCCACTTTCAATACCATGTATGGAATTAATTCTCCGTGTTGGTGGTGATTTCACTCATAATTAATATGTAAAAGAGCGCACTCACCCAGGCGCCGAGACAGCCTACCTGTAGCCGAAAATATCCTGCTGCAGGTCCCCCTTACAGCCACAAGAGGGAGGCAGAGTGATAGGCACACATACCACTTGCTTTTCGGGAAAGATGCAGAAAGGATCTAAAGAAGTATCAGACGAGCTTCTGGAGTGATTAGGATCTCCTTAGAGTGAGCTCAGTGTGCGCACGCCTTACCTACAGCTGTATTGCTGGCAGTTGGAAAGGTGGTCTTAAGCTCCTCTCCAAACATATCAACAAACAGGCTCTATTGAGGAAGCAATTTTAAAATAATTAAACCAAGAAAAACAAAAACGGCGACTGTACTCCCACTAGTGCTCTCCACTACTAAATTTGAATGCTTTACTGGTACTACTAGATATGGCGCTGCAATTAGATGAAGAGGAGGAACGTGTTTTTAATAGCAATTAATAAAGACGTTGCTTTTAACAATAGGCGGGACAGGAATATTCTTCCGCGGAGTCTTTGGGTACACCGTGGTAATCTAAGTGCTTTCCTATGGAGAAGAGGCCCTAAAACAACACTGACGTACTGGATTAAAAAGTTCCGTTTGAGAACATGCGGCGATGTCCCAGAGAGGCTGCAAACGCCATTCAATCCTCGGCAAGGTCAATAGTTACAATAACTTTCTGAGCAGGACAAACTCAGCCAAGCTGTCACAAATGGTTTCCAGAACCTTCCCAGAAAACCGCAGCCGAAGCGCGCAGACACATTTCCGCGGAGCGGGTCGTGTTTCTCAAAATGAAATTAACGGCGCTTTTACTGCTAAAAAGCGGCTTTTCATCTCCTGCTCGTTTTAGAGACGCTCCGCAGTGTTTGCGATTAGGCACGAAAATGTTAGATACACATTTATTTCTTGGGAAAGTTACACACGAGACTGGACAGCTCTAATTTGTCTTTTCTGCCTGGAGATCCCCACCTTTAGGGGCGAATGAGCCTCCGGATGAGTCCTTGTTAAATTTTTGCATGTTCACTCGGATCGAGAAGAAACTGGAGTTACGAATGTTAGATGATAAAGTGAGAAGCAGAAGCACATCGGCCATGGCGGCCCTAAATCACAACTGCGCGTCACACCGTTATTTCTCTTGTAAAAGTACGTTAAGATTAACAGTACACGTGTTTTTCCGAACTTCTTGATCTCAGGAAATGCTTTAGGAAAACTAAGACCGCAAACTGGGAAGATTATAAAATGTTCACCAGCTTTATTCATTAAATACGACACCTTTGAATGTTAATTAAAAATCCACATTTGTAGCAGTCGCGTTGCCTTAGAGTGCCTGCAAGCATTTAATTCTGCTATGCAAGCGTAAATTTAAAAACTGACAAAATATTAGGTGTTACAATAAATGCTTTGTTTTGATCACCTTTGCGCGTACAGGTGTCGCTCGCTGCGGTGACGCGCCTGCGATATACAGTAATGACGATTAAGGCGTGCGGTACATTAATTAGGACGGATCCGACACTTATGAGCACATACTGTATGTGTTATGTGCATGTCGGGTAAATGTTGTCATAGGTGCAGTCACATTTTATCTGTACCGTGTTGAGGCAACCGATATGAATGTGATATAATAGCTAAAGAATAATTTCCTAACGTGTTTATGGATGGTGGAAGCTTAGCGTAAAGAGGCGTTCATTGGCCTTAATTGTTTACGTCACCAGTGTCAAAATGCAACCCAAGTATGAAAAGTGTTTGGTTTGTCATTGCTGTTGTTGTGGGGACTGTGAGTATGCGGAGCCCATCCTGAACGATGAGAGATTTGGTGACAGAGATGACAGCAGATGCCTTCGCGAGTCACGGTGACCTATTTTTTGTAAGCATCAGGAACAGGGGTGCTGATTGAGGGCGACCCGTGGGGGTCTTTTGTGGTTAAACGCTTTGCCCTCAAGGTCAAAGGACTGCTTGTCACATACATACTGACATGGCCTCAGAATACTTAATACTGCAAGGGGATTTTGTATGTGTGTGTGTGTGCGCGCTCGTGTGTGTGGGGTCAGATATACCCCAAATATATGACATTATGTGGACCAAATGTCCCCACAATGTAATAACAAACCTGTTATTTTGACCTTGTGGGGACCAAATGTCAAACCAAATGTTTCCTACAATGTAATAAAAACCTGTTATTTTGACATTGTAGAGACCATTTTTTCAGCCCCCACAAGGGGAAATTTAATTTTATAAAACTCTCAGAAGTCTTATGTTTTATTTGGTTACTTTTGGTTAAGGTTCTCATTGATGGGGTTAGGGGTTTTCCCATAGAAATGAATGGAAAGTCCCCACAAAAATACCTAACCTCTGTGTGTGTGTTCTTGTGTGTGTTTTTCAACACTGTTCCATACCTTTTGTTTTCTGAATTAGGAACTGAACATTACAATAGTCAGGCTGGATTCCCATACCTTGTTTAGAAGCTTGGGTGGGTGACTACATGTTTTCTCCATTGTTCTAAATTGAGAGTCCGTATCCCACACATTGATAGATGGTGCAGACATGTTCATAAATGTTCAATTGCTTATGGCATTACTCTCCCACTGAAAACCAGGTTAGCATTGAGGCGCCTTTATGAAACCTCGAACCAGGAACTCGGCAATTCCAGACCGATGGATTTCCAGCGATTCAGATTGTTCACATTAAGGAATCGGTAACTGTGTAAAGGGATACAAGTGCCTCAGTAAATATCGAAGATGCGGACATAGGTGGCGTTAATGGACTTAACATAGGGGTCTGGCTGAATTGGAGGAAGGAGAATCATATTAAGCAATCTGTCTGTGTCCAGTACTGCTGGATTAACTGTGAGAGGACGCCTGTTATATGGGCCACATTGATCACTAACCACTTTCACCCATGACCTACCTGTACTGTGTGTGAGTTAGTGTGACTGAGAAAGCTGGAATCACAATGTTTGGTTGCGGGCAAAAAAATATATATATATATTTTGCTACGTGGAATTTAACTAAATACGGGCAGCTGTTTCATACGAAATATTTCTTGTATTCTTGAATTGACATTACAGAGATTCCTTTCTTTCAGATTATAAATATATATTTTTGAAAAGACTTAACATAGCTCTTTACAGGTAATAAACAAATAAACTATATTATTGCTTGACAATGATAACGTGTTACTCGAGGGGGGATGCTAAGCTCCAGAGGGGATAGGTTATATCAACTGATCAGCTCTCTTGCTAGGATTTTGCGATCGTCCTGCTTGACATCTTCTCCTGACTGGTGGTGCTTCAGTGCTGCATGGTCCTCAGCGGGGATGACTTCCTCTTCCACTTTCATTTAGCCAAAAACACTCAGAGACTTTGGTTCCTCTGAGTCTGTACCTGGGGATGATAGTAACCCTAACGACAGGGCAGAAACCCGTGTCACCTTGTGCGGGTGAACGTCAGCTTTTCGGTGCGCTGAATGTTACAGCACTGTTCTGCTGAGTTGGTCGGGCTCCTGGTTAAAATGATATTTTTCATGTTAGTGGCGTTGTTAAGTGTGTGTCCTGACAGTCTACTATGAAATATGGCTCCCTCTTTTTTTCCTTTTCTGTTCAGAGGTTTGCTGTGCAGCCTTAAAAGCATGTCCCTGTTTACGTGCCGCATGCTGTAATAATCCATCTTGCTGTGGGTGGGGTCCTTCTCCCGCGACGTGTAAATAAGCGGCAGTCGGACCATCTGCTTTGGTTCCCAGCACGTCCCCGGAGGGGCCGCCAGGCCGGGGAGCCCCCCCCCCAGTCTGCCCTCGCATTATCAATTACCGTTTGGCTTCGCTGCTCATGCTTCGGAACAGCAGCATTGCAGCTCTTATCGACCCCCCCCCCCCCCCCCC
>JAODJW010000007.1:12263951-12282225 GCA_026777045.1 Hyperopisus bebe
ATAGCAGCATCTACACGTCCTAAAGTGGTGAAAACACCATTAACGTGTAATAATATAAAACTCAGAACTCAACAAAAGCAAGAGCAGGTTTAGGTTTCATAGCAGTTGTTTGTACAGTCAGTGCAAAATATTATTTTGGCATAACTGAGACCTTCCCATAACACTCATGATAGGTTTTGCCTCATTTTACTTTTCCATTTTTTTTTTTTTGTCATTTTTTTTGTATGTTTTCCTGGGTTAGACTAGAGCTGGCTGACCTGTCCATTCTTCCCCGTTGTTGATCCAGCTGCAGCCTGTTATTGCCCAGGTCAAGGAGCACAACTATTTGTTTTTAAGCATTTCATTTTCCAAGTGAAACACAAGTCGCTCTCTTCTGTCTGAACGAAAAGTGATGAATGCACAATCAACCTGATGAAGTCATTAATAATTACTCCTTCCATCCCTTTACAGGAAATGGGGGGCTAATGGGGAAAAAAACTGCCAGCTGCATGTAGGCGATGTTGTCGTGGGGATCAGAAACGCAAACGTGACAAGTGCGAGGTGAGAGGGCACTTAGTTTGATGAGAGAAACGTATCCGTGGCCATTTCTCTCGGCTTTCCCCCCGACACCAGTAGATGGCGCTCCTGACCCTCAGCAGTCTGAAATGCTTAGCGATAGAAACGGGTCGCGCACACGCCCTCCTTCACCGGCAAACGCCTCACAAGCAAAAAAAGCCGTTAAAAGTCCGACATGCTTCCTAAGTTGGAGCAAATGTTTCAGAAAATAAGTGGATATTTCCTTAACAAGAGCACAACACCAAAAAAAAGGGGGGGGAAAGGGGTTCTCTCGTTGAATGTTGGTTGATCCTGGATGTAATTGTCCCGCTTTGGTTTCTTTTCTGCGCGTTAAGTGAAACGCAGCTCCTGGCGCTCTAGCTACCTGGTGCGAACTCGCTCCTCCCGTGGAATATTAAGGGTAAAGATCAGAGCTCAGTAGGAGGTTTTAGACTCGCCGCGGATGTAAGTAAGCGCTCCACTGATGATTTTATAAGCTGGGGAGTTTGAGCCTGTTTTTTTCTCTCCTGGGGGTAGTAGTCCACCTGGAGATGTGCGTCATGCCACCATCCGCCTGGCCTCGTTTACAATCTTAAAATAAGAGAATGGTGGAAAGGTTTCTTTGACTTTAAATATTTATATGTGAATTCTTTGCAGATGATCAAACTGTTTAGTTTGAGATATTTGTAACAGAAATTAATTATTTGTTAAGAAATGTATTGTTCTTGTTAATGTATACATTATAATCAGCTTAAATGAATCTACATGTATGTTATAACTGTATATTTAAATAGCTGAATCAGGCGTGAGAGTTAATTAATGAAACAGACTGCATGTTCCTCGTGCTTGTCCGTGTCTGCGTGCCTGCGCAGGGCACTGGCTGAAGGGCACAGACTTATTATGGGGGGGCACTGGGGGGTTACCGCATGTAAGCAATCCAGCGCGAGAATGCGGGAGTGCTTTATTGCTTACACTTCATGTGAATGGAATGGAGTTAAACAAACGACAGTGTACGGTGGGTGGTTAGGTTCAAGGGAGCGGGGGGAGCGCGCCGAGCAGCCAGCAGGTCTCGCTTTCGCCCTGACAAATGGGGGGCACTGTCTCCCCCAGGAAGGTGTCGGGGTGCTGCGAAAAGTAGACTCCCCCATACCGTTCAAGTGCATTAATCTCAGCATTATACATATTTCATATGCTGGTGATAATACTAACAATAATAATAAAAGTAATAATTATAATAATAATTGCAGCAGCCGGGATAATAGTAATGACAAGTAATAAGCTGTAATTAACCTTTTATCTGTTTATGTTAGCAAACAATTTATCTATTTGTATTAGTTGTTTTTCCTACTTTGGGGAGGAATTTGCATGTTTCTTTAATATTCACAAAAAAGTAAAAAAAAAAATCACAAAACTCAGATATTTTAGGACAATAAGAGCAGGTACTTTGATTTTCATTTTAAGAACATTTCATAGTCAGTAAATGTAATATTTTGATATATTTGTACTTATTTGTATTTCTTTTACTCCATTTAATAAGATAAATGTTCTTTTTCTTTTAAATTATTTTGCACTGAATTAGAAATTCAATATTCACAATTTACAGTGAGGATGGTTTTTACTTTTAACATTGTGTTTGCTAATGTTTGTATACACTGGTTTCAGGTTAGTGATTTGTATCGTGCTATTTAATAAATTGCTGTATTTTTTCTGCTTTGTTTTGACTGTGTTATTCTGTGTTTAATATGTGTGAATTTATTTCCATTTTTTCATTGTCACTAATTATAAACTTTTGAAGGACAATCTGTGGTAAAATAATATTTTTTTTTATGGAATTCTTTTGAAAATGAACTTCAGAATGATTTTTGTTATGTGACTAATGATTCTGTATCTAGGATTTGTGTGTACACAGGTGTTTCGAACCGGGTCTCATTGATATTAAGGCAGAAAATTGAAAGCCCAATTGAAGTATGCATCACTTTTTAAAGACTTTCTCAGGAGGTCAGAACACATACATGTTTCATACATAAAAAGCATGATGGCTTTGTTTGGGCTGCAAAATGACCCTCAGTCTCGCCACGTTACTCCTGTCATTTCATCCTCTAGATTCATTAGACTGAAAATTATTTGTTCTGAGTTTCACATACTGTACATGTAGGTCAGTAGTTTTAAATCTGACAGTAGACTTGCCTAAACAGACCCCGTCATTGCCCTGCATACATTAATTATCTTGGGACTCCACCTATAAATAAATACAAGCAATTTTCCAAGAATGTACTGATATCCTGTTGCTGTAATTAGAACGACATAAAACAACCAAACCGCTCGTGTCTTTTTCATCATTTCGGTGCATCAAATGGCAATAAGATCAGAGTTTAAAGTGCAGAAAAAGCATCATCTATCCATCCATCTGGAAAAATAAAAACCTGGTATATTTAGTACTGTATCTAAAATGACAAAGCAGTTGTTTTATTGTTCCTTGGTATCGGTTTTGTTGGCCTGAACCGTCTGAGATCTCTCTGCTTCTGCATGCCAGTGAGCAAGTAAGGGACTATTTCAGTGGAGATGTTATGGGCTGTATGTCATGGGGTTTTCATCTGAATTACCTCGTATGTCAAATTCTAGTGACAAATTAAATCCGGGGGTCTGTCAGGGGTGGGGGGGGGGGTTACTGCCATAATCCAATTTTTCAGCCCCGGTACTGTGAGCTGCCATCAGTTTTCGGCCTTCCTGCTTCACCCTGTTGTCGCAGCCTTCTCCGTCTCCTCCCTGGGCCTCTCAGACCGAGGGGCTCCGCTCAGTGTGACCCGTATGCGTGTTTTAGCCTGCAGTCCTGCGAGAGAGCACGCCTCATGCCAGAGGGACGACCCCGCTCACTTGCATGCTGCATGTGGCGGTTAATGCATGTAATGCATGTTTACTTTATGTGATCTTTCACAGAAAATCCTCCCTTAAATGTTTGAAAAATTCTCTGAACATTTTTTTAATTAGTTCTGAAAACATTGGAGTGTTAAATTTATGAATTAAACTCCTTAGTTTTTTTATTTGTAAATGCTTTTAAGATCCCAACTGTATTCCGGTATTTCGGAATATATACTTTTATCCCCTTCATTTCTGAGCAATTTATATATAATAGGTGTGTTTATGTGTGTGTGCTGTTTTCTTTCCACCTTCTCAGGGTAAAAATTACATTGTAAATCTCAGTGAAAATTCATTATATTGTTTACATTTTTATTTCAGAATTTATAAAAGGTATAAGAATATTTAACAATAGCAGCGTTTAATATATCCTAATTATAATAATAAAGGATGGTAAATTCATAACATTTTCTAAAATTGTAGCATTTCTGTTGGTATGACATACAGTGGATATATAAAGTGTACAGACCCCTGTTAAAATGGCTGGTTTTTGTAATGTCAAAAAATGGGATCATAATAAGTCATTAAAAAAATTGACCTATAACTGTACAATTCAATTGAAAAGCAAACAAATGTGTTGGGGGGGAAAAATATATATTAAAAAATTATTTAAAAATGTACAATAAGCTGGTTGCATAAGTATCCGCACCCTTAAACTTATACTTTGTTGAAGCACCTTTTGATTTAATTACAGCATTCAGTCTTTATTGGGGACACACTTCCCATCAATTAAAGTGACTCTGATTAACCCCAAATAAAGTTCAGCTCCCCTAGCAGAATTTTTCTGTTTACTCAGTTGTACACTGCTGCAAAAGCCACGGTTCGCAAAGAGCTTACAAAACACCAAATGGATCTCAGTTTTGAACGGTATCAGTCAGGAGACGGCTACAAAACAATTTCCATGGCATTTCGTATACTGTGGAACACAGTGAAGACAGACGTCAAGAAGAGGAGAAAATATGGGACAACAGTGACATTACTGAGAACTGGAGGTCCCTCCAAAATTATTGAAAAGAAAAGGTGAAAACTGGAGACCTGCAACACCGAAGGAGATGCAGGAATTTCTGGCAAGTACTGGTTGGTTACTACATGTGACAACAATCTGCCATATTCTCCATATGTGTGGACTATGGGGTACGGTCACAAGATGGAAGCCTTTTCTTACAAGGAGAAACATCCAGGCCCAACTCAATTTTGCAAAAAAATAAAAAAATAAATAAATACTTCATCTCCCAAAAGCATGTGGGAAAATGTGTTATGGTCTGATGAAACCAAGGTTGAACTTTTTGGCCACAATTACAAAAAGAATGTTTGACAAAAAAAAACAACACTGCGTATCACCAAAAGACGCCACACCCACGGAGAAGCATGGTGGGGGCAGCGTCATGCTTTGGGGGGGGGTTCACCTCCGTTGGAATTGGGGCTTTAGTCAAGGTGGGGGGAATTATGAACAGTTCCCAGTCAATACCAGTCAAATTTGGCCCAAAACCTTCAGGTGTCTGATAGAAAGCTGAAGATGAAGAGGAATTTCACCTTTTCACATGATGATGACCCCAAGCACACATCCAAATCAACAAAGGAATTCCTTCACCAGAAGATTTGTTTGTTTTGTTTTTCACTAGAATTGCACAGGATATGGGTCACATTAAAGGTGGGAAAAGTCTTGAAGTGATTTATCATGTTTTCATTTTTTAGATCACAGAAACCTGCCATTTTACACCGCAGTGCATACTCTTTATATGCACTGTATAGCAGTTCAATTCAGACTATGCGTAATGATTATAATCTAGTAACGGTTTTTCTTGGTGGAGTCGGTAAATGGCAGAGCAGCTGAATCAGCCCGTCTTATTGAAGTGGCCTGGTTAGTGGCCTGGTTAGTGTGAGCGAGTTAGAGTTAGTCTGCTGGTGGAAACTAACCAGAGCGCCCTGTCGGGCGACAGCCATAGTGGCACCTGCAGAGGCGGCCAGTGCTCCTTTTAAAGTCGTAAAGGTTCGGCTGGCTGTTCGCACATACGTAAGCGCGCCTTTCTGTCCCTGCGGCTGAGCTCGACGGGATCAGCAGCGACTCTGAGGCAGGCCTAAAAAACCAGCGCAACACTCATCCAAGAGCTA
Source organism: Hyperopisus bebe (assembly GCA_026777045.1). Taxonomy (NCBI): domain Eukaryota; kingdom Metazoa; phylum Chordata; class Actinopteri; order Osteoglossiformes; family Mormyridae; genus Hyperopisus; species Hyperopisus bebe. Next base: position 12,269,514 of record JAODJW010000007.1, read on the forward strand.
CCGGGCCGTGCTGCCGTAATCACATGTACATATTTATTCTGTTTTTCTGGTGTGGATGCCCGTGTCGCGGGATGCGTGCCTTCCAAGCCCGGAGTGTGCAGGGCGCTCGTTCCAGCTTTGCCGAAGTCGGCGAAGGACAACGTTGGCTGCCAGTGTGTTTCTGGCGACTGACGTGCCGTACAGAGAGCTCTCTGTTTTGTTTTTTTGTGTGTGTGCGCGTGTGCGTGTTTTTTTTTTTTTTAAATTGCTGTTAAAGATTTAGAAGGGAGTGAGCAAGTTTGCACATTATTGGACGTCGTACTATTGGTTTTTTAATGAGGCCAAAAAAGCGTGCAGTTGTTTGACCAGCAGTGCATGGCCAGAAAACATAACTAGCCAATCTGAAAGGAATTGCACCCATACACACATTTTTTTTGTTATACAATGACTGTATTTCATTATTACCCCACACCTGCTAAAACTGGTCATTCATACAGATTATTTTATAAATATGTGATATATCTATAAATTGTGTTATCTATTTATAATTGAGCCCACAATGGATAATATTATCATTAAATGGCAAATATAATACCTATTTTATAATGTATATAAAATGCACATATATGTCTTGCATGCATACCCTCATTATATGTACTGTAAAATCTGACGAGTGTAACCTAAAACTGCACACATTTTTCTGCCTTGCTGTTTTATACCTAGCAGACAGGACCACCAGTCTGCTTTCCTTTCGGTGCTTTAATCTGTTTAACATGTTCGGTCCTATTTTATACGGCTGTGTCTGTATGCCAGCCTTGTTCCCTTGCTCCGCTTGACTCGGTGTACGCTTACATCAGCCTGCTAGTATAGCCTTTCAGCTCCATCTGTATGCCAAGATTTTATAGGAGTAACTACAGGTAGGTGCCTTAATTCCCAGTGCCAGCCATGTGGGTTAATCTCCTATCAGCCAGGATAATGCATTGAAAAGTAAGTGGCTCAAATTTAATTTCAAGTAAATACCGAAGTGTCCTGAAAGCCCTTTTGCACTTTATTTTTATGGAGATATTTGACGCTGAATGAATCGTTTAAAACGCGCCGATTTAGCAGGCTTACCGGGAACCAGTACAGGAGGAGTACAGTAAAAGCACATCGACCCCGCCGTGATTTAAATTCCCTTCGTCATCCTGACATTTTGGCTCCACTGAATCAGCTGGTGACAGCAGGGGGCCCCGGTCGATCCCCAGTCTATTTGTACATCGTCAAGGTTAACCTGCCCACTGCTTTATCAGAATTTGTCGTTTGGACTGAGAACAGGACTGTACAGCCTACAGACCCGCTAAAAGTGTAACTGTAAAAATCAAGGACACATTTCTTTTTTGGAATTTTAGTCTGATGTATGGGATTCATTTTGGCCCTAATTATTTGCAATAGACCCTGCTTAATTCTCTCCACACACACAAACACACACACACAGATATATGTGTGTGTGTGTGTGTGTGTGTGTGTGTGTGTATATATATATATATATATATATATAAACTATGTACATAAGGAGCAATTTTACTTCTTCATGTTTGTTTATTGTTTTACTATATTTCTATTTGTTTGCCGTGTAATTTAAGCACAATCTGTTTACTAAAGTTGACCTGTGGACCCCACGGTACAGAACATCTGTTATTGGGATACACAACAAAACAAACAATATGGCTACAGATGGATAACAGACAAATAAGTCTTATCTATGACATAATCTTTACCCTTTTTTTAAATTTCAGACGCAACATGCTTTGTGGATTAAAGCAGATTACAAATTCATCTGCGGCCTGCTTACTGTGTCCTGGCGGCTCTTTCCTCCCGAGTTCCAGTATTATCCAGTGGCTCGCTCAGCCTGTGTTGTTGCTGTTGTCAGATGCCAAGCTGCCGTGCGTGTGTGCCAGTTTCTTTCAGCTCTCCCTTGTCTCACGTTCAGTTTAGCGAGCGATGATGATCTCCAGTTCGGGCATTTCAGTTGCATTGCTAAGTGCTAATTCATGGTCTGATCATGTGTTCGCTCTTTTCCAAAAGGTGGGTTTGACTGCAATTAGGAAAAATAACTTGAAAATGAAACCAACTGTTTAATCAGCGGCCAACAATGATTATTAACACTAAGCCACATAGTCTACAGGCTGACACCAAAGCATGCATGCTAATTATCAGCAAAGTAAACATTGTTTTAAAGTGGAATAACAGCGTTTAAGTGAATGCATTCGTTCCACACTGTACAAAGATAGGAATTTGTCCTGTACTGACACACTTCAGTGAAATTTTGGTATATTGCAGTGATGTTCTGTATAATATTTGAGTGCCGGGTTTATTTTTTGTTTTTGTTTGATTTGTTTTGTATTTTGACTACAATCAATTGTAATGCAGTACTTTTAAATAGTTTTCAAAATGCATGTATCCTGTTATTATTTTTAAATATTAAAAGAAACAAATGCAGAAGTAATACATTATTGAATGCTAACATTATTGCTTAATGTTTTATTGAAAATTATTTTTGGCACTTTATAAACTTACAAACAAGCTGATTAAAATTGCTTTAACAATTTGCTATGAGGATTTTTAGTTTTTCATTTATTTTTTTTTTTTACTTATTTTTATCAAAATAAATACATGTAATAAAGATACCAAAAAAAAAAACAAAATACAAGATTCCTTGATGGTGTTATTTGTTAAATTAAGATTTATGAATTATTAGAAGTATTATCTCATTCAAATTGGTTTGTATAAAAATGAAGATTAATAGATAATTTAACATTAACTGCTGCTGTTTTCACTGTATTTATTCTATGTGGATGTGACTCTTGGAAGATCACTATGGCATCGGCTGGCATTTCCAATATTATTAGGTGCCATGAGTTCAGTCGGCACAAATCTGTTAATGCATAAGAACATAAGAAGCCTCTTATGTTCCAGCCAGATCAGGGTAAAGACATCAGATTAAAATTTGATCATGTAGGAGATTTCCTAATCGGCTTTGCTCGTTCTCTCGGCTGAACGTTCCAGCAATTATTATAATTGTGGCACTAGGTGCGGCCGTCATTGTCATGAGTTCGCCGTCTCTGGGAGTACGGTGCAGCGAGGATGCAGGCAGCAGGGGCCCGTGTTCTGGGCGGAGGGGCCGCCTTCGGGGCCCGGTGTCTGCAGGCGCTCTATGCTTGATTCTGGGTCCACTAGCCCTCGAAAACACCAGAGAAGTCAATGCATCAAAAAAACTCAAAAGCCTCTCCTGGCTACTTATAGCCTTTTCTCCTTGAGGTCAGCAGAGGGCCTTGTTCACTTCTCTCGTTTGGTGAATTCTTCTTCACCCACCCCACCTCCTGTTTCTCTCAAAGCCCAGGATTTTCATCCGAAGGCTTTAGGTGTTATATACAGCACAGCTGATGACGAGGAGCTGCTGTCCCTTTGTCTAATTGGTCTAAATCTTAGTAGGTGGTATTTTCAGCACAGCGACAGGATCAGGATCTGTTTTGCAAACGTTATACTGAAACGTGGCTTGTCGCTTTTGGACCTTTGGGTTGAATCAGAGACGCCTAAAGGGACCTTTATGCTGGGAATGAGACACATTGATGCTGTATGGAACCAAACTGAACAACTCAGTCTTTATTTGAAGGGTGCTGTGATCGGTTCCTTGCGTTTTAAAGGAGGTTTGCATAAAGAAGCTGAAAGCAGGACTCCATTAGCAGCATCTAAAGTTTGTTTTGAATGCGCTGTTCCAGAACGTCACTCTTTGAGGAATGCACAGGCGAAACAGCTCTAGTGGAAATATGACATTCCAGAACATACTAGGCTGCCTTTTTATACTAAGCTTATACCTTATTTTTTCTCACCCAGTATGTTCACTGGTTTCCTTTATAGTCAAGGATAAATACACAAAAAAATCACCTTTGACATATTTGAGGAGCTCAGGAGAGTTCTGCTAAAACCCAAATATAAAAAACAGAAGTTTATTTCTCTTACTTTATGTTTGGGTTGGAATCTTGAGAATCCTTTCAGTTAAAATGTCTGTCAATACAACTATATAAGAAACCAATCCACCCATTTTGCAACTTCTTATCCGGTACAGGGTTGAGTTTGGAGGACACAAGCTTCAGGATATCCTGGGTGGTATATTACTCTAATATACCATTTTTTCACAAATGAACAAAAGTTCATTCATGTAATAATCATATAGAAAATCCAACAAACCCTTTTTAGAGATCAAATGTGCTTATTATTGTCTTTATCTCCATCCTTACATCATATCCTGTAAAGCACCTAGATGGACGGTCAAAAGGGTCCACTGCATGTTGATTGGCTGTTTGTACCTGACAGGATGGCTGGAGGAGGGTGTGGTGGGTGGAGTCTGCTTGATGGTGGGGGCGGGGCCAGTTGGGGATGATGTCATCTGGTCGGCATGTGAGTACCACTCCGGGTCCCCGCGGGCTGCAATTCCCATGCAGCCTCCTGTGCCATGCGGGGGGGGGGGGGGGGGGGGGAATCGCACATGGCAACGCTTCTTCATTCCGGCGCATGTGTTGGCAGACTGCTGAGCCTGTCGTTTCACAGCAGCCGCGTACAAGAGGGGTGCAAATGAGGACTTTCTGGCGGAACCACTGGGCTGCGTGCGTCACTGACGCCCTCCTTCCTCCTCAGGCTGTTAGCCTACTACTTTCACCTTTTAATACAGCCACTAACTCCTGAGACCTAAGGTGGATGGGGGGGCCGGGGGGGGGGAGTGGTATGGCTTTATCCATCTACCGGACGTTAGCGACTATTTAAGACTCCATGCGGAAAGCCGACAGAGACGATTCTTAGATTCCTGTCCGTCTGACGGCTCCGTCGCATCTTGCAGTACCCTGGCTTTGTTCAAACATTCGCTTTTGTTCAAATTCACCTCTGCTTCTCGGCACTTATGATTCCTGACGCGGAGACGGGGCTGCCCCGTGGTCCCCACGCTGAGCTAGGAGGCTGTATCAGGGCTCATCTCCGTCACATGAAACTCATTCATCCTGCAGGTTGTGCAGAGATGCCGTGAAGCATCACCTCCCATTAATCAGCAGAAAACTGGTGAGGAACGACGTTTCTATAATGAGTATTAGGGGTGCATCTACATGAATTAAAGTCAAACAGACTCTGACTGATTGCGCGCTGCCACCTACTAACAATATTCCTCTGTCATTGTTATTGTCCAATTGACTGTGTCATATCTGCACCTGGGATGTGCGGACAAAGCCAGCGAGGTGGAGTGGGCGGGGCCTGACAGACACCTTGTGTCGCTCCTGAATGCCACGCCCAGCGCGTGACGCATGTCCACAAATGGCTAACAGGACTAGCATGGAGCTAAAGCATGAAGCGTCTACTCAGCTGTGAGGCTTATGGGATTCATTTACTTACATTTCGCCTTTAACGGAGTGTCTAAGCTCACTCTTTTTTATTAGATATAATTAAAGCTTTTTTTGCTTCATTTACTATAATTTTTTAAATTATGGGTAGAAATGATAGGTTAAAGGAGTATAACAATGAAACTTTAGCTATTAGTATGTGAACGCCATTAAGGCCGTAAATTATCGTTACAAATATGATATCACCGGGTTGCCAACTCTCACGCACCTGGCGTGACACTGCCGCTTACTGACTCTCATACTCATGCAAGAAATCTTACGTCAGATCTATATTATTCCATTATAAAGATAAAATCAGGTAGATCAAAAGCATTGGTGTGCCACAGACTATTTATAAGGCAATAGAACCCTAACATGCATGTGGATGTGTGTGCACTTGTCTCTAGTTGAAAATCTCACTCCAGCCAGCTGACAAAAGTAGGCAGCCTTGTTTCACTATGAAGCATGATTTTTTCCTACTATAAGAATTGCACAATATACTGCCTTGGTTTTCTCTTAGTGTCTCTTGACAAAATACAAAAGTACATACAGACGTAAATACTGAAGTATAAGCTACTGCTCTGACTTGCTATAGAGGCAAAGAAATGGCGAGTAATAAAACAGCACATCGCTAATGTACAACGCAGTGGACAGATTAGTACGTCTTTGAGTTTCACAGTGAGTCAGGTAGCCTTGGTAACTCCCTGCGCTTTAACGATACAGGAATTTAATGAATGGCAATTGCTTGTCACATTTTTTCTTTCTTAATCGTCTGCATGGTGGAGGACAATATTCCTGTTAACCATTTTAGGATTAAAAATGTAATCCCTGGTCTTGTCTCTCTATAAATATACACAAAAGGTTAAACAAAAGTCACCCTTTCGTAACTTGTTAGTTATGTTCCTTATTAATGAAAATGGGACTCCTCCAGATCGGGAGAGATTCAGGGTAGCGACAGACATGGCTGAGAGATCGCTGGAGGTCTGTATGGTGCAGGTCATACCCCTGACAGCTGCTTTCTTGCCTTGATGGAGCAGTGAAGGTTACCCAGTGACACCAGTGGCCCTGTTTACCCAACCAAGGGGTGAAATCAGGACTGCTCCACTGGTGTCCATGGTGAGGCTCCATCCCATACTTAACGCTGCGGACAAGCTGAAGGCAAGTTTACTTTTTATGGCTCCGTACCAGGAACAGACACCTTGTGTACAGCAACTGCAGAAAGAATTATTTTCTTTAGAACACCAGCAACATGAAAGGAGCCTCGAGGGTAAACAGAGCACATTCCCCCTGCGTTTGAAGTCGCGTCCAAAACAGTCAGGTGTTTCTACAGACACTGAAGCATTTATACGGTGGAAACCGGATGTCTGGAGTCATCGCCTTCATGGAGCTGCACAGACCTGCCAATTACTCGCTTGTACCGTGACATGCGTCTGTCACAGACGGAGGGAGCAGCCAGCTGATGGGCTAATTTGTGCAACTTGCCCGTAACGCAGATGACATGGTCCTTTCTGTTTTCTAGGTATGCATGTTCAACATATGCAAATGTTCCAAGTGTGAAATAAACAGGACGGCATAGAAACTGACAGTCTGACAGTCACATCATCGGACCCACCCTGACAGCTAGCACAAAAAGAGTTTTAGCTTTTCTGTATGTTTATCCCACGTTGACACACATTCAAAACGCTAACAAGTCGATCAGCAGTAGAATTCTGGTAATAAGAACAAACTTTTTAAATAGCCCCGATTTAAAAAGTATATGGACTTTTTACTAAATGTGGATGTATCGATGGTGCCCTGTCATCTCTTTTTGGTCATCATTCTGCCAAGCTCCCTGTTGGGGTAATTATACTAAAACCCCAATTTGCGAAATCAAGATGTAAACGCCTGTGATTCTCATCCTCCTCTACACTCACCTGTGAGGGACATTTCCCATGATCCTGAACTTACAAACACCCTCTGACCATCAGCCAAGGCTGAAAGCCCATAACACATAGCGTCATCAAAGTCGCATGAACAAATGTGTAAATATTTTTGAGCAACTTCTGTCCATCCATCCATCCATCCATGATCTGTTATTTATGTCTTCTTCTCCTATGCCGGATCGTGGAGGTCTGGATGTCCAAAGCGATGGGTGGGAGGCAGGTAGAGGCCAAGATGGGGCGCCAACCCATCGCATTTCATTTCAACTCATTTATAAACTCATCTCTTTCAAAAGTGTGGAGGTGATATATAATATCATTCAGTTAAAGTCTTTTTACATACCACCGTTCCCAGTGGAGCTCTAGAAAACTGCACATACATGAACATACAGTAACAGTTTGGTACTATATGCATTTTTCTTTTCAAGAGATACTAAAAATGCCAATCAAATGTAGATTGACTGTCTTACCTCAGACCTTAAGGGCTGACTATTAAAAAAATGCTTATCAGATATGCAGTGCTGTGCAAAAGTCAATGGAAATGTTAATGACTATTTATCTTGGTAAGTGTATATTTGCTCAGAAAAAAACACAATTTAACATTATGACACATGCAAATTAACAGCAACACAATAAAAATAAGAGTTTTATCTGTTCTCCAAAAAGTTACTGATGTCTTGTTGGATGGCAAGATGAACATCGCTTCAGGTCCCAAACCTCTCCTCAGGGGCACCTCAGCTTTTCCACATACACCCGTGGAAATAATTGAGACCACTCTATATTTTTAAACAAATCTACATTTTCAAATCCTGCTTTAATCCTGGTTCTGCTGGCAGAGGCTACGCTGAGCAGCAAACTGCTTCTAGGTTCATAATTTCTAAGACAGCAGCACACAAGAATACGTTGAAGCAGGAGACACTGGGAGTGACCAGAAACCAGTCAGGTAGGGGGTGGATGAATATGAAATGGCAGAGATGACTGTCAACTTATCCAACAATGCCCCATGAGTCGCACGAGGACATCAAGTGACCTTCAAAAGGAATGGGAAACATTAAGTGCAGGTGTGAAGTGCACTGCTAGGACAGTTCATAACAGGCTCCTAGAGGCAGGACTGAAGTCTCATAAAGCAAAGAAGAAGCCCTTCATTAATGAGGAACAAAGAAGAACCAGGCTGTAGTTTGCAAAAAATGTATAGTTTACACAGAAGCACACACGCAAATTGAGAAATGAGTGAAACAAAATATTGTGCTGTGGTCTCAATTTTTTCTGCGGCTGTATTTGTTAAACTTCTCTACCAGCTCAATTAATTAATTAACTTGAGTTGTTAAATAATGCAATGGGGTATTGATTAGCCAAACGAGGTAGGGTAGTGGTCAGGTCAAAAAATACTTGGGTGTATTGGACAGTTGCTGCAAATACTGGGGTGATTTTTGGGGAAGTTTTAAAATGCTAAGTTGACACAATTGGACAGACATAAAATCATGGTTTTACACCAACATAAAGATCATTTAAACATAATTTTCTGTGATTGCCTAAGACTTTTCCATATTGTGTATTTTCTACTGTCTTTCTAACACACAGCATTTTCCAAAGGACAATGAAATCCAAGATAATTAATTGCCATTCTATACCTGGAACAGAATTATGCCCCTATAGTGTCTTTGGTTGTACAAGATCTAAAATCAGGTTAATACCTTTACATAACCCATTTCTAGATTCAAGAAAGGGAGACTCGGTGCTGATAGATGTATTAAAATGCCCTTTTAACACACTGTCCATCCTGCTAATCATTTTGTGTGTGGTATTTCTGGTATGAGGGGTGCTATGTGACTCCGTGGCTTAGGGCGTGCCTGTGATCAGAAGGTCATTGGTTCAAATCCCAGCACTGGCAGAGTGATTTCAGCATTGAGGCCCTGATCATAGCCCTTAATTCTGTACCACTCAAAAAAAAATGTATATCACTTTGGATAAGTGTCTGCTGAATAAGTATGAGGTAAGTAATCAAATGTCTAAGAGGACCAAGTACTTTGTTTTTCAGAAGTCAGATCTAAGATTATTGCACAGTGTTTATAGATCATTCCAACGAGTCAACAGAATGAGCTTTCTGTTTCGCCTTAATAGCCTCTTTACACAAATATGTAGACAGTGCTAACATAGCAGCCACTAAGATTAATTAATGAGAGACTTAAAAAAAAAAATCAAAGCAGGACATTTTGACTAGTGTTCTGCCAGCACGCATGGAGGAGGTGTCACTCCGTAATAAACCCTGAAGGAAAATTAGAACAATAATCAAGGGTCCAGGCCTTCTATTGTGTGACAATTTGTCCACCTTAAATTATTCAGAGGTGAGGCCTTTTTATGTCAGTGACTGTGTGTTTTCCCGTGACAAAGCGGGTCTGGCCTAATAGTTTTACTGCGTCTGCTGTTTTATGACTGACATAGCAATAACCAGATTGCACGGATATTTATGCCATCTGTGGCTTGCCGAGATAATTAAAGTATATAAATTAATCAAGTGCAATTAATTAGAAACTTTATGTTCACAGCAGTACTTCTTTGCATGTATAATTTATATTTATTGATTTGTTTGGTTTCATTAGCCTATGAGATAAGAGTGGAAATGCATTAGAGGGGAAAATGCACAATTAGCATGCGACGGAGCTGCTCGTAATTGATAGATCACTGCGTGTTCCCGGCGAGTACCGGCGGGGGGGAGGGCTGCGTTAACTGTCATAAGCGGTCGCAATTGATGACTGATATTTTACTCTATATCTCCCGGCTGATTAATGGTGTTTTTGAAAAGCGGGCTTCCTTAATGGGAGCCTGATAGACATGGAGGATTTACTGTTTAATCAGGGTAAAAATGCGTGGAGGCGGCCGGGTCGCCGCAAGCCTGCTTCAGGCGGATGATTGGTTTCCGCTGCCCCTGTTCATAAGTGCTATGTTGATGCTATTTGCTCTAGTCAGCAACCAATATGGTTTGGCATTAAGAGCTTTGTGCTTTTCAACTGATTTTTCATTGAATCTTCTGCCATCATCTATCACGGCGCCGCTCTCGGGCTCCCCTCCCTCCACAGCTGTGAGACTGACGACGCGGAGCGGTCAATACCCAGGTCGCGGTGCGCGACGCAAACCCTTCCGCTGGCGACGCTGCCATTTCTGACTGTTTTCAGATTTGTCAGGATGCGGTTTGGGGCCACAGGAGCAGGCAGATGTGCACATGGAGGAAGGGGGGCAGAATAGGGGCCGTATATTCATACAGAGGGCCCGGTGATATGTTTTCAATCAGTGAGTGACATGGGGAGGAGGCACTCCAGCAGCCAATCAGCTTTCAGCTCAGGCCAGTGCCCCTGTGGTCCCGCCCATTTCCCTGTCAAGTAATACGCACCTGCACCTGCCACTTCCCTGAAACTATTTCCCTAAACACAACAGTTGTAAAGGCCTTATCCTATTCAGCAGCTTTGACTATGTGTCTCCGATAAACAATTATAGGTCCTCTCATCTAATAACTTAGAAAATAGTAATATATAATAATATGTAATATATAATAAACACACCATCCTTCCCTGCTTGAGACTCAAGTGACTCTAGCCAATAAGCAAAGGCTCCAAATAACCGACGATGCACGTACAAGGATTTGTGCTTCGGCGGCAGCCACACGTGTGCAGTGCTGGTTTATCCGTTCTCGGCTCCTGTTTATATGTTTGTACTGCAAATCCAAGATGGCCGCCATAGGCCGCTCCCAGAGCGTGGCTTGGTGCCGGGATGGTGTTCTGCTCTTGGACGAGCCTCTAGCACCCACCTCCCCGCGCTACGTCTGGATGCGGCCCGACCACTACTGGCATATGGGCGCAGCGCGGATGCTGAAATAAACACCGTTAATGATCAGACGGTTGGGGCGGGGGTGGGGGGGAGGGGGTAATTTCTTAGTCTTAGAAGCTCTGGGTGAAGGCCTTACACAGCTGGAAAGCAGACCTGCATTCCTACCGGCTGATGTCTCGGCATATTCCCTCCCCCCCGCTCCCCACGCTAACAGCCCGCGGAGACGTCATCCCGGTGTCGTGTTGCAGGACCGTGATCCGCTGGGCCGGGCCCTCAGTGTTGGGTCGTCCCTTCGCAGCCAAAGCCAGCTTCTGCACCTGTCCGCTTCTGTTCCACACGCCACGTGCTGGCAGTCCAGCTGCCCTCCTTAATGGAGGAGGTGCCGACTCCTCCTCTTGCCGTCCTCCTCTTGGTCGGTGATGGACAGCCGTTAACACGTCGCTAGGCGATAAACGGCTCAATCCTCAATCCCAAAAGTCTTCCTTTCGATTCAAGATCAATTTTTTCTTTCTTTCGCTCACATTGCAGTTCACACCATCCCAGGCTTCTATCACTCCAAGGAAAACTCTGTGTTTGGAAGCCAGAGACACAAGGATCCTCCTTCAGCTTACTGGGGGGTTCTCCCCTACGTAACAGAATGCCTTCGATGTCACTGAGGTTTTGGCAAGGAGACCTGTTGCCAGTGGGCCCCCAGGGCCTGGGGCCCGGGGCCCCCGACCCGAGATAATGGCTAAACAGAAGATGTTTGTTATTAAGAGCTTCTGCTGATTCAAATCTGATACGGGGGGGGGAGCTGGGAGAGATGTGAACTGACCATATTGACATTTCTGGACTTCTGTGTTTTTCAAACCCAATGTGGGCTATCTGATTTCCTTGCAATGGATCCCTGGAGGGGCATGGGGAGGGGGGGGTACCTATTTCTCTAACTTGTATGTAAGTGAACTGCATGACCAGCTGGGAGGTCAGATCAATCCTGGCTATTTATTACTCAGAAACGTGACACCCCCCACCACCCTTCTTAAATGCGTCTATCCCTTATGATTTAACCTCAGGCCTACAATATGTGTATATGCAGAGAGAGGTTATGTGGGGTGGGGGGCATGTTTTATGGCCATTGCGCCAAATTGCTGTTTTTTTTCCAGACTCGTTTAGTCTAAACAAAGAAGGATGCGTCTGTTCTTTAAAGACACTTTTATGTGGGGCTTTTAGTGTGTGAGTGTGTATCATATTTACAGTAGATGTACTTCAGCTACAAAGCCACGAAGCCTGCGGATAAAAAGAAAGGCTTTGGCTCTTGTTTTCTACCATTGATTCACGAGCCTCCGTCTGCGTCTCTGTGCTCTGGGCCCTCAGCGCGCCGTCCCGTTATCCACCGCTTCACGCTCAGGATGACTTTGCGCGGGACGACTTGCGCTGGGGGCGGCTGGTTGGGTGAGGGAACCTGAGGCAGTGACACCTTCCGTCTGCCTCGGTCTCAGTCACACAGAGGTGCCGGACCATGCGGACCATGCTAGTCTACAGCCAGTCTAGGTTCTACTCCCAGTACCTCTCCCGGTATCTCTCAGCGGAAACAAAGGGTAACGCTTCAGT